>CM022476.1:26049019-26087780 GCA_011952105.1 Coreoperca whiteheadi
TGTGTGTGTGTGTGTGTGTGTGTGTGTGTGTGTGTGTGTGTGTGTGTGTGTGTGTGTGTGTGTGTGTGTGTGTGTGTGTGTGTGTGTGTGTGTGTGTGTGTGTGTGTGTGTGTGTGTGTGTGTGCCTTTGCGTGCCTTTGCTTCAGATGGAAGAACTGGTGGGTACGAGGCATCCTCACGCTTGCCATGATCTCCTTCTTCTTCTTCATCATCTACCTGGGCCCCATGGTGCTTATGATGATTGTGAGTACAAACAATGATGGCGCTGTGCAAAATGCTTGGGGACACCTCTTGCGTTTGTTGCCTTACAGAAAATGTGGAATCATTCTGTTTTTTTTGTAGCTTCAGTGGAGGGGAACGCCAACAGGAAAATTGACTTCCAACGAAGGGGGACAAAGGTGTAGCAATTACACAGAATTAATGGTTTAAAATGTAACGTTTGAGCCATGGTCTCATATATTAACATATTTATATTTAAGGTGCAGGCACAGTTCAGTGTATTGAGGCTCATAATTTCTCTCCGCAGCACGTTCAGTTGAACTGTAGCACACCAATGGAAAAACCGAATCTCATGGTTTAATGGGATCCAGGCTCTCTAATAACATGCAGGATTGCTGCTCCTGTCATCTGGGAATTCCCTGAAAATAGGCCTGTCAGCCATTTTGTGTCACTAGGACACCAGGACATATTCCCACACACGTACCCCCCCCCCCAGTACAGTGTTCCTCTGTGCAGGTCCTCTGTGTTCAGATCAAGTGCTTCCAGGAAATCATCACCATCGGCTACAGTGTGTACCACTCCTACCACCTGCCCTGGTTCAGGACGTTGAGCTGGTGAGGTTCGCACGCAAGCACGACATCACGCCATTTTACAGAGGTGCCATGAATGCAGCAAACATCCCCGCTTGCTTCTGTCTTATGATGTTGCCTTTATGTTTTATTTGTTGCAGACTTCCAGAGGTTTGTTTTCTGATGGGTTTTCAATTTTGAGCAGATTGTAGGTTATTAAGCCAATCAGCAAAACATATCGTGAGTCATCAGTGCTGTTTGATTGTAGCAATAGTGGTGTACAGTGTCGTGTGATAGATAGCAGGGTCCTGACATTCACTATGCCATGAGCCTGAAAGATCAGATAAGACAAATCAAAGCTGTATCCCATGTACAGTTAATCATTTGGCCTTTTTAACATTTTTCACTTGTAGGGAAGTGAGTCAGTCTATTCTCATGCTAGATTAAATGTCTCAGCCTTACAGTTTTTTTTTTTTTTTTCTGCAGGCATACTGAATGCAGAGTCTGATTAGCCGCTGTCATCAAGCTAGGAGATTTGTACATTTGCTCCACCCTTCTGCCCCACAGGTACTTCCTGCTGTGTGTGAACTACTTCTTCTATGGTGAGACCGTGACCGATTACTTCTTCACACTGGTGCAAAGGGAGGAGCCGCTTCGCATTCTCAGCAAATACCACCGCTTTATCTCCTTTGCCCTCTACCTCACAGGTAGAACACCATCTTGTTTGTTGCACAGTGACCGCGTTTTGTTCTTGGATGGCACATTTGACTGCACGAACAGTTCATGGGCTGAGCAGAGAAGAAGTCACGTGTGGGTTACCATGAAACTGTAACACTATTACCCAGCCCCAGCCATACAGAGGTTTTCTAATGACTACTTTCTACCACAACGTGGCTCTAAGTTCTATTGTGGCCTAAACCGAAGTTGCCACAGGGTGACCTAGTGGTTCGTGAATGTCCTCAGGGCCAAAGAAATTAATACATTTGCATTTTATCAAATAAAACCATTAAACGTAAGGGGAGCAGAGAAGAGGCAAAGGTCATATTGAATGAGTGAGGCTACTGTTTAGACTCATCTGCTAATTAAATTGAAGAAAAAAGACAAGATGGCGTCAGGATCTCTCAGGAAGGGAAATTTAAATGTGTGTGTGTGAAAATAAATATGTATAACAAATGCATCTAAATATAAGTGTCTTGTCAAAAACACTTCTGTTCAGGAAAGACATCATCAAAAGTTGAATATCGACATTTAGAACATAAATCTTTGTGGCCTCGATCGGTGCACATTATTAGGTTAGACACTTCAGAGTTGGTTATTTCTGGCGCCATGCTAACTGGCAAAGTCCCACTTCCTGTACTGCAGGTTGTCAGTTAGCATTTCAGTGATAATATAGCTGCTGGCTGATGCCAAACAGGATGTGGAGAGGAAGGAAGCACCCTGCCTGGTGCTGCATCTTGCCTACTAGATTGAAGGTGAAAGCGAATGGCCCGGCTTTCTCACATTGTCTCCGAGCAGACAGGCTTTGAAGATAATGGTGTCATAGCTTGAAGTGCCAGAGAATGCTCAACTTTTTTTTTTTTTTTTTTAGCTGCTGGAGATGTCCCGTCCAAAGAGTAAATGTCAATCTAAAACCTTTAAACGACCAGCTTCTTAAGGTCTGAAGTGGCTTGACTTTGTTTCTCCCAGTCAAAGATCTTTTTTTTCTGACATATTCTCAATTTAGCAACATTCTCCTCACCTCAGTCTTGTGTACGGTTCAAAACAAAATGCTCCAGTAACCTTGAGCTCCTCACTGCATATTAACTCTGGGCTTGGTCTCTTTGTCAGAAATAGGTCGTGCTAAATTTAGTCTGAGTTTGGCCACCGTGATTCTGACTTATTAATCTCCCTCTTCCTTCAGGCTCTTCAGTCCTGGTTGTGTCCCTATGAAGTATTTGACACATTATTCGTCATGTTGTTGCAGGTTTCTGCATGTTTGTGCTGAGTTTGGTGAAGAAGCACTACCGCCTTCAGTTCTACATGGTAAGTGTAGTGTCCTCCTGACCTCCAGCCTCAAGGCTACTGGGTTATTGAAGGGTCTACTCTACATAACAAGCCCATGACTTGGTCATTAAGCAGAGCCAGGCGGTCAAAAGAGTCTCTATTTGCATGCTGAAAGACAAGCTTAGCTCTCCTGTCAGTAGTATATATTAAAATATGTATCCTGGTTGGGTTTGCAGAGCACAGGCGGCGTTAAAGCGACACATACACAAACAGTCCCACCTGTCAGTTGAGTTTGCCCACAATCGCTGCTGGCTGTAAGCGAGCAGTACAGCTAGTTCTTAATATCGAGGAGGAGAACTTCCTCCGCCCACATTTTCCAGTCACATTGTGGACTTAATCAAGCCATCATCTGGTCACGCTTAAGCGGTTACCGGATTTTGTCCTTGCAAAACCGATCTCTGTGCATTCCCTGTTCACAGTAATCTGTGGGGGTCGGATCACCAGGAAGTCATACGTCTCAGAAAATGTTGTTACTATTTGTCCAGTCTGTCAAGATCGATTTAGAATAAACAAGCATGAATAGCAAGCTCTGATTTGCAAGCTAATTTAAACGTATCCTAGTGTAAACATAGTTGGTTCATCTTGTTGTACTGTCTGCAGTTCGGTTGGACCCATGTGACTCTGCTGATTGTGGTGACTCAGTCGCACCTTATCATTCACAACCTGTTTGAGGGGATGATCTGGTAAGTAAACAGCCCTGTATCTCCTTTGATCCTGTACAGTTGAACTAAATCGGCAGTAAAATGACCTTTTCGCTCTGATGTCTATTCCGGAAGTAAAATCTAATTATGTTGAAATCCAGTTCTGTAAAATGTTTGTTAAATGTTGGGCCTTGAGCGTGTACAGACAGTTAGCTGGTAAAATCCATAACTTTTACAAATTGCCATACCACACGTCATGTTTCATAAAACATATTTTCACGTGGTCACATATATGACTCTGACATAAACTCTTTGTCTGCGTAGGTTCATTGTGCCAATTTCCTGCGTGATCTGTAATGACATTATGGCCTACATGTTTGGTTTCTTCTTTGGCCGCACCCCTCTCATCAAGGTTGGTTGTATCACTGTTGTTATTAGATTATTAAACCAATCGAACTCGCATGCTGCTATTCTAGTAAATCACTACCCAATACGTGCAGATTATTCTCCTCTCCTGGTTGCAATGCCGGGGCAAGTCAGTACTGTGTGGCAAACAGAATCAGTAGTGGTGCAACGGATCGTCATTGACCCGTGATCCGTTCGGATCAATATATTCGGTTCGGCACACACGTGATCCGCGGATTGGTTTCTGAAATAAAATAAAAGTTGTGCGCCTGTTCAGTCCACACACAGCGTGATCATGGCGAGCGGAGGAACGGAGGAGCTCGAACGCCCCGCGTCATTTGAGTCCCCTGTGTGGGAGCACTTTGGCTTCCCTGTCAAATACAGTGAAGAAGGAAAGAGGTTAGTGGATAAAACCGTGACGGTGTGTAGGCACTGTGGCACAAGAAAGCCATATGACAGTGGAAACACATCAAGCATGGCCGCGCGTTTGAAGCGACATCACCCCGGTGTTTCCCTTTTTTTTTTTTTACTGATCCGAAAAACAATCTGATCCGTGAGTTTTTTGATCCGTTGCACCCCTAATAATCAGTAAGAGGGCTGGGTATTGACGTATGTCATGGACACATTAAAAGTATTGTGTGGTGCATGGTAATGTATTCATCTGGACTGTGTCCTCTGCAGCTGTCACCCAAGAAGACATGGGAGGGATTCATCGGTGGATTGTTCTCCACCATTGTGTTTGGCATCATGGTAAGATGGGAATTTTTATCCCGTGCCTTTTTTTTTAATAGAGAATATTTTCTCTGTCACCATTTGGCTGGGGAGGTACTGGGCTCCACAGGCCAGTGATATGACTGCAGAGTAACCAAAGCTCGCTCTCCTCCCAGCTCTCCTATGTGATGGCCGGCTGGCGCTACTTTGTGTGTCCAGTGGAATTCAACAACGACTCCAACAGTTTCCAGGTGGACTGTGAGCCATCAGAGCTCTTCCAGCTCCAGGACTACGCCCTGCCCAGCATCCTGGAGTCTGTCACGGGATGGGTAAGACTCGCCTACATCTCTCATGCTCTCTCTCTCTCTCTCTCTCTCTCTCTGTCACCTTTTTGGCTTCTCTTTGCATTTCGGCTCCACCAGTCACATTCAAACTGATGAAAAAAGGAATTAACATATGACACATATGGACCCGTTAAGAATTGGGGAAAGAATTGGAAGGAACCCTTCTATTGGGTTCAAAAGCTGGTCCAGTGTTGCTACGTGCGGGTCTCTGTTTAGGTGTAACACTTCCTTCTTGTCTCCACAGACCACAGTGCGTCTCTATCCTTTCCAGATCCACAGCATTGCTCTCTCCTCCTTTGCCTCCATCGTGGGACCTTTCGGTGGCTTCTTTGCCAGCGGCTTCAAGAGAGCCTTCAAGATCAAGGTAGGGATGAGGGACACCTGTGCCTTCCCCGTCGGTCTGTCGTTTATGTATTTTCTGCTTGGTTTCTGTGAACTGATAGTTTTAGATTTCTACAGAATATACAGTGTATTGTGCTTAATTACTTACAAAATATTCTATGTTTGCAAAACTTAATGTATTACGTCTGTTAATGTCTTTTGGCTTAGTTATACTTATTTCATGTTTAGAGGAGCAGTCCAAGCACATGCACTGTCCTTTTGTGCTTTCAGGATTTTGCCAACACTATCCCGGGTCATGGTGGCATTATGGACAGATTTGACTGCCAGTACCTCATGGCCACATTTGTTAATGTCTACATTGCTAGCTTCATCAGGTGAGCACACAATGGGTCAACTGTGGGTCCTTAAATTCAAACAGGAAGACAGAAATAGCTTCTCGTTTCTTGCTGGCTACCATTGTCCGTGGCACATTTTATTTCAGCTGTAGCCTGCATGCATGCAAATTACCATTAAAGCGGCAGTAGGCAATTTGATCATACGCAATGCAAAACCTTCCGCCTCTCCGCTTCCTCGTATCACTCCACTAAGCCCCTCCCACCGATGCAAAACGCATCAACCATGCTCGTGCGTTTTACTGGGCCTGCAAAGGTTGGCTGTGATTGGCTAGCTCACCCTGATTGGTTGTTTGATTCAGACTGGGTCCAGTTAAAAAAACAAAAAACAAATACAAACACACATTTTCTTTTTTTTTTTAAAGGAACCCTTCAATTAAATATTGTTAGCGACATGCTATGCTCAACATTAGTTATTTCAACCAAGATGATGATGAAATAATATTCCTACTGCTGCTTTAACTCTGAGTTGGTTGAAGTCTCTTTTTGAGTTTTTTAATGTCTCCAGCTGACAAGTATGAAAATGAGATCCCTGCAGAGGGGTGTTAAATATATGCACTTGATGGCTACATACGTGATATGCTAAACCATGTAATGATGCAGCTCAAGCTTACAGGTCCCATGTATTGCAGGGTAGCTAGTAAGCCTTCGTATTACAGTACTCCGAGAAAGGAAAAATGTACAATCAGGCTGTTAAGTTCCTACATAACCCTTTTTGGATGCTTGCTATTGAATAACATTCTTGGACAAGCAACTGCATGGTCAGTTTTATGCTTCCTTTTTATTTTCAAACGGCATGTTTCAACTTCTACCAGAGAAATGGATTTGACAACGAGGACGGACAGAAATGTGACGCTAACTTGGATACCGAGTATTTGCTGTAGTCTAAACTTCCCATAAATCCAATAATTAACAGGAGCTGTACATAGCCACTACCGTTAGCATATGTAGCATCCAGGACCGTCTGGCACGCAGTGGGGGAATACTACACAAAAGATGTACCAGTGCTGACTATTCTTAGCCTTGGAAGTGGTTTGTCCTGCAGGTAGTAAGCAGGGCATGCTAACGGTTTCAGCTTACGGTAGAGCAAACATATACACCGTTTAATTATTTCCCTACGAGCCTAGTTACTGTTGCTAAGCTACGATTGGACAATCCCTGTTTGGAAGAGGGATGTAGTAAAAGGTCGATCGTTTTGATAGAGGGTGCATGTTTAATTATCTTCTCCGTCCTCTCAGGGGCCCCAACCCCAGCAAGGTGATCCAGCAGCTCCTGGCCCTCCGCGTCGATCAGCAGCTCCACATCTTCCACTCCCTGAAGGCTCACCTGACCGAGAAGGGCCTGCTGCCAGCGCTGGAGGAGGCCGCCGCCTAGAGCCACCGCGCAGCCACGCCGGCTCGCCCTGAGAGGGAGACGAGAGAGCAGGGCAGCACCCGAGGGCCCCGCGCAGCCCACGGAGCTCTGGGGGACTCGCGGCGCTTTATGTGTGAGCGAGAACATATCCGAGAAAAACAAAACCAACAACAAACAAAAAAGAACCACAGCCTTGGGTCATTCCGTTTTTCATTTGGGTGTGAGCGTGGAACATGTCTGTGTTCGTAGCGTGTGAATCGTGTTTCTGACACCAGTGTTTTCAGGTTGAGTTAGTGAGTTACTGCACTGTTACACATTTCCATTATAGCCAACGTAAATCTATTCACACTGTTGAACAAAAGGTTGGTCAGCTGTACATTTCTACCTGTTCACAGGATAACCTCTGTATACCTATTAATGTGTGTTTAATATTTTATTGTACTTTTTGGTTTGTTTTTTTGTTTCAATGCACTGCTCTCAACCCTCTTACTCACTGTATTATTATTATTCAGCTGCACCCCTTCGCCAAATTTAAGTTTTAATTTTCTTTGTTGTGATTGTTTCTATTTATACATATATGGTTTTTATATTTGGTATGTTCTATTATATCTTAATGTTGTGTCTGTTTTATTCAGACTGAATTCACCTTTGCCATCTGCCACACGCATTCGTGTGTGTGTGTGTGTGTCTTTTTCCCGTGTTTTCGCTGCCAGTCGTAATTTCAAAGCTTCTCTTGCTCATAGTTGCTTATAGTTTTTCCACCTGTTCAGAAAGGTGGTGGGGTTGTTGTGGCTTTTATTTGTGCAATTGTTGGGATGGGACAGTACAAGTGAGGCACAATCATTGTTTTTACGCTGCCAATATTTGCTTCTGTGTTGTTACTTCACCGTTTTCACAGCTTCAGAGCAGAAACCCAGAATATGACTATTAGTGGTCACCTTCACTGGTGGGGGTGTGTGTGTGTGTGTGTGTGTGTGTGTGTGTGTGTGTGTGTGAGCTCTTGTACAGCCATCTTTGTGAGGAACAGTTTGTGTTTTAGACCTTGGGAGTGAGGACATTTTTGGCAGGTCCTCACTTTTCAAGGGGCTGTTTGAGGGTTACGACGTGGTTTCAGGGTCAGGGTTAGAATTAGGTTTATGGTAAGGGTTGGAGTTAGGCACTTAGTTGTGATGGTTAAGGTTAGGGTAAGGGGCTGGGGAATCCATTATGTCAATGAAAATCCTCACAAGTATAGCTGTACAAACGTGTGTGTGAGAGAGAGATTCGTTGTGATCTCATGCATCTGATGGTCAGGTTGCAGTTTGCCAACACAGTCCGCTACTGTATACACAGCAGTGCGTGTGTGTGTATATATAGATATATATATATGCGCCACTGACAAATGTTTGTTTCATTTGGTGGTAAAATATAAAAGCTGAAGATTCTCCAGTGTTAAGTTCATTTGTTTTTTTTAAGCATTGTAAATTAATTTTATATGTAGTTAGGTAACCATCTGTGGCGATGACGGGAGCTTTGTTCAGTCTGAGGGGAAAAAACCTGCGTCACTAAAAAATTAACATGATCGTGTTGCATTATGGGAAATGTAGGATAAAGTGTTAAACCCATATTAGGGACTAGAAGTTAGGATATCTTGGCCTCTGATGCATCAATTTTTTGACGATTCTTCTTTGCAGGTCCCCCGACCTTATGGAAGTGCAATACTAAATTCCTGGACTACTCCTTTAAAAAATGCCAATACAATATGATTTGTTAATGTTTATCGGGCATGAAAAAAATTGATCACTTGTTATTGAAAATATCTTTATTTTACTTTAGGTCTGAGCCATTGACTCCATTTAAAGGCAACACATTTACTTTACTTTGAAGAGGAGGATTTGCAAGACTTTCTGTTGGTGTAAAATAAATTTGAGATTGTTAAAAGTGATGTGGCCAAGTGAATCTGCGAATGGTCATTAATGACACGTTTCTGGGTCGTTTTGGAGAAGTGGTGGTGCTTCAGAGGTGCTTAGGCATTGCAGCAAACATAACACTACATTCATTGTGTGTGTCGGTCCAACTCTGGTTAGACAGAGATTAGGCTGTAATCAGGCTACCATACTCATTAATCAACCAATAGACTCAGGCTGACCATGTTGGTGGACGTTCATCATTTTGTTTCTATCCAATCAGAGGAAAGCATTGGTTTAGCCTCATCAGTGAAAGCCAAATGAACCCTGTGGCGGCTGAATGAAGTATAGGTGTTAATGTAACCCAGGCGCAACTAATTCTGTACTCCATGTTTTTGGACCAAACAGCAATATGAACATTCATGCAGTAGTCGGTGTAGCAGGGATGTGACGGTCAGTATCTAGGTGTCTCTATATGGTAATCATATAAAGCAACTTATAAAAGTCGTTTTCGGAAATAGTTTGCCACCTTAAATTTCCTCTCTAATATATTTTTAGACAAAGGACTCGAATGTTTTGTAACCCAAACTTAGCTTTTGCTTCATTAAGGCAATCAGTTTATAAGTGTTGACTTCAATATTTGCTTTCAGATGGAAGGAACCACTGTATAAACCAAGCATGACTTTACATGTTTCGCCCCATATTTGAACGTGACCCCGTTCATGTTTTTATTGATGTCGTGTCATTCGTGTTTTCTGTTTGACTCTCCTGATATCCAGCCAGTCGTACGCTTAACTTTATCTTCCTTACAGTATTTATTTTATTTACTGTAAGCAAATCAAACCTTTTTCAAAGTTACTATATTGTACATTTAAGAAGATGTTTAGAAACCTGTTGAGTGTTCTTTTAGTATTTTTGGTTAGAGGAATATTTACGGTATTGTTATTGCCATATAGGAGAGAGCATTTAGATAGCAGAGAATGTTTGCTCTCTTGTCTTTTCTTGCTGTGACTTTAGTGCAGTTGGGCGTTTTCTACCGTTAACTATAGTGTGTCAACTTCTGTGTCACAGTGCAAGTTGAAGCACCGCAGATACCCGTAGCACTGTCTTTCATCGCCCCCCCCCCTTTGAGTAGACGGGACGTTTCCAGAAAGTAACGCGAGGACTCGTGTCTCGGCATAGATATCTTATATTTCTCAGGCTTCGCCGCCTCTGTGGTGGTTCAATATTTGAGGTTTTAGCCCTGCAGCTCTGCACTGCCATTTCTCTGTCCGGTGTTCCAAGCGGCCACTAGAGAGAGCTGGAGCTCCGGTCGTCGGCTGAGCAAGTGTAACACTGATGCTGCGTCTGAGCAGAAAGGCTCGACCCTTTCTGTTGCTGCGTGTTTGATACATTCCAGTGCCCCCAAAGTTAAGATTTGCTCGCAGGGAGGCAGAATATAAGGAATAAACCATGCCACTATTCAAAAAGAAACCTGATTGTTTTTTTTTTGTTTGTTTCTTTCATGGCACCCAGTAAACACCTCAGTTTAATTTTTAATCAGTACGGTGCCACTTTGCATCGTGTGAATCCTGCCCAGCCAGGACCCTCTAAAAGGAATGTATGGGAGTTGTGACTGTCCCCACATACTAGAGGCTCCCCCTTTGTGAACATTTCATTTTGTGGCTATAGATTCTCTTATAAAGCTGTATGATTTCAGTATATTACTCTTAAACTGTGCAATGCTTTGTGTTGAGTTGTACATTTGTCTAGAGAAACGTTGTACTCTTTAATGCTGAAAATGTGCTTTGCCTTGGTTCAAAGAAAAAATTAAAGTTATTGTAAAAAAAACAAATGTGGTGTGGTGCGCTGTGTGTGACTTGGTTTCTTGCCTTTTGGTCTTCTTCCCCATTTTGAAATCTATTTAGTTTTTAGTTGATTTCCTTTGACCTAACGGCCGATTCTACAGTAGTGGTTTGTATGTTTGTTTGTTTAACGATGGGGAAACATTGCAATCGGTGTATGCAAGGGTCAGGAGATGATACCTCAAGCTCTGAGCTTAAAGATACACCTTTTGTAAATAGTCTCTGCTGCAACCTTATTAGTCTCATGGCAGCCTGAGCTGTGAAGCGACATCCTCGCTGAAGGAGTGAAACCAAGAGGTGAAAACCATTTCCTTTAAGAAGACACCCATGGTTTTTTTTTTATTTGGTTTCTTTATGAGACCAGTGAACGTTAGTCATTTGAAAACTCCCCACTACATGACGCCCTGGATCCCAGCAGCTTTTTAGTGAATTAGCCTTGGAAGCCATTTCGATGAGAACAAGTATGAACATGGAAGTAAAATCAACACGAGAGGACGTGTTTTGAAGGGCTGAAAAAAAAAAAAGAAGAAGAAAGATTAACACACAGGAAGTAGGAAGTGTGATCTGCGATATCTCCAGTTTGTGTGTGTTTGCGTGTGTATCAATGTGTGTGTGTATGTGTGTGTGTGCGCGCTCAAGTGTGGTGTATGTGTGAAATGAAACACTGACCTGTGCAGGACAATGTCTCTGAAACTACCTCGCAACTGGGACTTCAGCACCTTCAAGGCTGAGACAGCTCGTATAGGTAAGCCGGTGGCCGTGCTGCCTTCACTGTCAGCAGCTGGACATTTAGGTGATGTTGTCATCTTAAGGCATGTAAACTAACTAACAGTAAAAAAAAAACAAAAAAACTACAATTCCTCAGTTTTCCATTAAATCAGGCATGGTAACGAGTAAAAAAAATGTGTAGCATGTAGCAGAAAGTGCACTTTTCAAAAAACTGTTTGTCCGTATTAATTTTGTTTGTGTGCATATTAATTAATGGTAATATACAGTATAATTGAGTTACTATGTTAGAAATGGGTCTTTGATCATAGAAAAAAATAAATCGGGTAACAGTTAGTGACCGTGGGTGTGGGTTTTTGGGCTTGTTGGTGGCTGCTTGCTACGTGGTGATGGTAACCAGTGTTGTTTGAGACCTTTTTTCTTTACACAAATCACTGTAGACGACAATAAATAGTTTCTATATTAAAACATAGTTTGACATTTAAAAATGTAAAGTGCCTTTCTTAAGTCACTCAAAAGTAACTCCCAGTGGTTGCAGTAAGACATTGACCAACCTTTGTGTGTGCACGTGTGTGTACGCATGCAAAGTCATGTATATAAAGTTACCCGTTCAGCGGTCTAGACTTACTAATACCGTGCTTACCGCTGTTTGCGTAGAGTGGAATCAGTGCAATAACATGGCTTGTTTCATTTCAGGATGCTACAACAGTTAACAGTCAGAGAAAAGAAGTTTGCATACAAGCAGGGACTGGATGAACTCTCTGCAGTACAGTCCTCCTATTGTTAACAATGTGCATAATTTTTTTCTCCAGCTCTAATCATTTAATACAATCAGTGTGGCTGCTCAGCGCTGCGAAAGGAAGTTCCTGCACGTAGCACGTTTGTCAAATGTTCTTTCTATTGAATGCATATCTGCCGCTATCATTAGGCCTATCATGCTCCTGCTTTGGCGTGAAAGCATAACTTCCTCAAAGCCGGTGACCCCCTCATGATTCTTTTACCTTGAGATGTTTTGTGGACCATTCAGATTGTGATGCAGGCTTTCAGCAGGAAACTGATGCAAGAGCTCAGCTTCTGCAGAGCTCTGACTTTGTAGCTGTCTGTGCCTACATGCTGTGAGTGTGGGTGTACATGACGTGTGTGCAATGGATGTGTGTGCACAGACATACTGCATCTGTCCTTTCATAAAGATCTAAAAAGGTCAGCGACAGACCTGTCAGTGTGCAGGAGTGAATGTTGATTAATGGATAACAAATGAACCGACACTGACTATAATCCAGTGAACTCCATTCATCGTGCAGGCATAAAGGAACAGTTCGACATTTTGGGAAATATGCTCATTTGCTCTCTTGTTGAGATTGATGTCACTCTCAGATCTAAACACTAAAAATGAAGCTACATCCAGCAGCTGGTTAGCTTAGCATAAAGACCGGAAACAGGGGAAAACCGCCAGCCTTGCTCTGTCCAAAGTTAACAAATACTGCCTACCAGCAACTCTAAAGCTCACTAATCAATCTTGTTTGCTTAGTCCATACAAAAACCCAAGTGTAAACACAATAAGTTGTGGCGGGCCTTGTAGGAAGAGATCTGCCGGACTATTTTTTATGTTAATTAGTGAGCTTTACAAGACTTTACAACACAGGGTTGTATAATGATATTTGGTTTTGTAGTTCCCTTTATGCTACTCAAAAAAAAAAAAAAAAAAGAGATTAAGATCAGTGAATAAATATTAAGTCCTAGAAATAGAAAAATGAAAACTATTTTACATGCTGGATTTGCTGAGGAGGACTTTTGCAGTCTGACAGCCTGAGGGAAGAAGCTGCTCTGTAGTCTGGTGGTATGAAAGTGGAAACTTCTGTATCTGTTGCCAGATGGCAACAGGTTGAACAGGCTGTGGATGGGGGAGGGGGGGGGGTGCTGTCCTTTAGTATCCTTTGGGCTCTGCGCAGGCACCTCACCGATATCACTGACGCTCGGTAGGTTGGTACCAATGATCTTCTGAGCCGTTTTAATCACCTGCTGCAGAGCCCTCCGGTCCTGGGCCGTGCACATCCCACGCCAGCTTGTGATGTTTCCAGTCAGGATGCTTTCTATTGCTCCTCTGCAAAAGTTAACAAGAACTTGGCGCGGGAATGTTGCCTTCTTAAGTTTCCTTAAGTAATACAGCCGTTCCTGAGCTTTCTTGACCAGCATGGAGATTTCAGGTTCCCTGTGATGCTGAGTCCCAGGAACCTAAAACTGTTCACCTGCTCCACCTCAGCTCCACTGATGTAGACAGCGGTGTGTGCCTTTGCCTCCCTTTTTCTAAAATCAATGATCAGCTCCTTTAGAGGTCTCATGTCTGTCTATTAAATATGAAGCTACAGCCAGCTCCAGTTAGCTTAGCTTAGCATGAAGTTTGGAAAGAGAGGGACATAGCTATCCTGGCCCTGTCCGAAGTAAAAAAACAAAAACGTTATAAGTCCAGCACAAAAACTGCCTGAAAAACCTCAACCTGTTGTTTTTATACAGATTAAACAAGTGACACAAAGTGTTTATTAGTGAGCTTTAGTGGTGTCAGGTGGGTTTTTGTTTAGGCCAGCTGTTTCCCCGTGCTTCCAGTCTTTAAGTTAACTGCTGCTGGTTCTAGTTACATAATTAGCATACAGATATGAGAGTGGTATCAATCCTCTCATCAAACTCTCAGCAAGAATGCAAATAAGTGTTTTTCCCAAAATATCAAAACATTGCTATGTTTAAAATTCATTTTGAATGTTAGTTCTATCATGCCTGAATGCTGCCATATCATAATCCATTAGGAAGTACATACAAATCTAGATCCTATTATCAATGAATTATTATGCATGAAATTCAGGCTTATACACTGCATTTTACATTTATTCAGGTGAATATTCAACCATGAAATCTGATGAAATGATAAATGAGAGTGGGAAACGCTGAATATCATTCTCCTCTGTATGAATCTTGACGGGGCAGTGTTGCACTTGATTCCATTTGATGGTGGGCTTTGAACGCATCTTTGAGGTGCTGTGGGACTGTAGGCTCATCACAACTTGAGGCCAGTTTAAAGGAGCTGTGTTATTTGGCAGCTGAGGGTGTGGTGTGACATCGCCTCTGTGTGTGTGGGCTCAGGGTTCCTGCCCTTAAACTTTCCACTAATCAAGGGAGGTTGAGGCAATTGAAATTACACCAAAGACTCTCAAGCTTCTAGGTGGAGACCTTCAAAGTGTCGCCGGCCCTCCGGCAATTAGGTGGCAGCTTCCTGTTTACCCCAGTGCGGCCCTTCTTCTCTTCTCCTCTATCATCTTGCTTAACAGGACACGGTGAATTTAAGAACAACTGAGCAAGTGGGCTCAATCTCAATCCAGTTATCTCTGCAGTCCTACCACCCTGCGAGTCTCCATCTGACCCTGCCTCCTCTGGGCCACGTAGACCTCTGTCTCTGTTCTTTCATCGCTCCATTAAACCATCACATCGTGGCCTCTCACAGGCATGCAACTCAAGGGTGACCAGTATTATTCAAGGGTGAAATTCTTAAAAAAAAAAAATAGTAGGATGACATTTCTGTGTCAGTTTCAGTTCAACTTAAGTCCAGACAGAAGTTAATCTCCGACCTTTCTAGGTTATTGTTTGATGATCAGTCTCCTTGAGACCACTGTGCTATTTTATGTAAAACAATCCCAGTTGCTTTGACGCGCCTCACACAGGAAACTGGTCAGCTCAGACCATCAGTTTCCTTTCAGCCTGAAACTGTATAGCTGGGGAGCAAAAATAGGCTCCAGTGAGAAGGCCCCTTGATAGGCTGATGCACATTCATATCAAAAAGGGGAAGTGCTCTGCTGTAGTTGAGTATAGTGCTGATGTTTTTGTAATGTTCCACAGCTCCGGTTGTGACACCGCACGTTGCTCATGACACTTTTACCAACAGCTTTGTTGTGGTGTTTGGCAGCGCGATCCAAGAGCGTGATACCTGCAGAGGGAGGCCCTGGTCCGGGCTCCCCCCGCTCCCCCAGGTCCATGGAGAGGCCGCTGAAGGCTGGCTGGCTCAAGAAACAGCAGAGGTCTTTAGTCAAGAACTGGCAGCAGCGTTACTTTGTGCTGAGAGGAAGCACTCTGACCTACCACAAAGATGACAAGGAGACCACTGTCCAGGTGAGACACTGGGAAATTATTTGGTTTGAGCCCTTACTAACGTACATTCTGATGTATTTTTTCTCCTTTGTTGGCATAAAACACATGTGCACCTTCTTTCCAAAGCAATTCATACAAATATATTCATAAAAACCTATTGCAAAATTTAAAAGGCTGCAATAACTTTTTGAATTTGACACATGCAATTACTTAGGCTATATGTGAGGATAGGACTGTCATCAAAATAGTCCTATCCTAATTTCTACGTCACTATTACATGTTAATGTTCATTCAGTGACGTTAAGCAATAAAAGAAAACCATCATTATCTAACAACAACAATGAGTGATCTAAAGTTGGTATTTTTGGCATTAAATGTCTTGTATATTCACAGGTAATTCATGGGTTAATAGAAAAAATGCTTCCTTTATCATTTCCAATCGACACCACAAACACTCTAGCTGTGTGGCTAACTTTGCACACTTCCTGTAAACAAAACAAATTAAGTCTCCTGCCAATGAAAGTGTTTTTTGTTACACTTTTATGTCTGTTTTTTACTCCACTGGTTCACGCCCATGTCTTTTTAACATTGAACAACCCTTCAGCCAAGAGCCTAAAGTCTCTGTTATCATGCTGTAGATGTGTCTATGTGGGACAAACACAAGATCCTCATCCTGTCCTTACATGTCGTGCAAAGTTTGTGCAAACATCCAGAAAACACTATTACACTCCCAATACTAGCATACTAGTATCATTACTAGCTGGCATTTCAGGGGTGGCTACAAGAAGCAAGACCCCTTACTGTGCTATAACCATCTATGCAGGGAGCGTGGTCAAATTTGTAGACCATAATAACGTGTACAATATTAAAAACAAACAAAATTAACTCTGGCCTTGATTCTTTGGTCGTTTTATTTATGTAGGTATAAAATGTGATGAGGTCACTTCATGCTGCCAGGTTTGCTTTTCTGTTCACCTCTCCTCATTAATGTGTTTGTTTTTCTTCATTTATTTCGATTTACGTCCGGCTTGGAAATAAGTGGTAGCGACGCAGAAAGGGAGAGGAACAGTAAGAAGAAAGCCACAGCCACATTGACCAAAGCCACAGAATTATAAGGAATTACACCACTTTTGGCCTTGGTTTTAGAACAGAAATGAAGGAGTGGGAGTGTGGGTGGAGAACGGGAGCTAGAGGAAGTGGGCCCTGCTGCACACATGGGAAATACACTTTACTGTACATGCTGTAATGTAAACAGTGAGGCATAGAGCATAGAACATGAGTACAGCATAAACCAAATGATAAATGATAGTTAATGTTAATGGTAGCATATGGTGGTCTATGAATGAACGTAAACATTAGTGTAAATATTAGTGGTTGATTCGTGACACGACAGACTTCTGGTTTAGACGTTACACTAATGTGCTCTTTTCCCCTGTGTGTTTATGCTCCTGCTTTTTGGTGTCCAGGGAGTCATCCAGCTGCGGTTCAGTAAAGTTAATGAACTCCCTCTGAACTCAGATGACCCTGGGAAATACCTCTTCGAGATTATACCACGTAAGCATGTAGTCGACCCTTTAAAGGGAGCAAAAATGACCTCACGTGGTGTGTGCCTTATTAATTCCAGCACCCAAAGACGGCTTTGTGTGTACCAGTGATACATCGATACAGTCTTTCGGGGCCTCCCTTCATTGTCTTGTGTCATCTTTGTCTTATTCTTTCTTCTTCATAAGTTACAGAAAAAAAACATTTCCTGTATGCCAGGAATTATGGGTTTATTTCCATATTGGGTTACATGTCCCTTTCTGGTATCTGTCTGTACGAGACCACACTTACCTGCATAGTAGGAAGTCAGACACTACCAAGAATTGATAGCAGTTTCAATCTCCTCTGGAAATCTTTATGTAGATTTGACGTTTTCTGAGAGGCCTATCTGCCCTACTAATGATGCATTTTTCCAACAATACCCATCACTTTGCAGGTTCAAGTGGAGATAGAGAGCGATGTCCCTATGTGTTCATGGCAAACTCCCAGAGTGACATGGAGGAGTGGGTACGCACTCTGCGCAGGGTCATTGGAGTACCAACAAGTGGAGGTTCAGTAAAACCTTATATTGTTATGGAAACTGAGGTCATTAACACTGCAATTATCCTATTTGACTAGATTAAACCACATGTTGTTTTTTCTATGGATTAAACAAACGACATACAACGTTTAATTAGTGAGTGTTAGAGGTGCTGGTAGGCTAACCTTTGGACAGAGCCAGGCTAGCTGTTTCCTCCTGTTTCCAGTCTTTATGCTAAACTACTGTAATCTGACCGGTGCTAGCTGTAGCTTCATATTTACCATGCAGACGCGAGAGTGGTATCAGTCCTCTCATGTAACGCTCAGCGAGCGAACAAATGTCTCACAATGTCGAACTATTCCATTAATGTAAATGAAAATATCTTCAACAAATCATGTGTTTGAAGCACAGGCACCACTCTACAATTGCTACAAAGACCAGGCGAAGAAACAATGATGGTGTTCATTTGAATGTGAAAAAATGTTTTCTGTTTATATACTGTGCAACCATTACGGGTCCAAGCTGTCATGTCCTACCTCTCTGCCTCTCTGCAGTGTTCGGAAAGGGTCTCATGGACACGGTAACATATGAGCAACGGTTTGGGCCCCACATGGTGCCGATCCTGGTGCAGAAGTGTGTCGAGTTCATCAAAGAACATGGCCTGAATGAGGAGGGCATCTTCCGCCTCCCGGGTCAGGACAATGCAGTCAAACAGTTCAGAGACGCCTTTGATGCAGGAGAGAGGCCCTCCTTCCCCAGGTAATGCTCTAATGGTTCCCTCTGACTATAATAATAATGATAATAATGATAATAAACTTTATTTATATAGCACTTTTCAAGTGCTTTACAAAAGAATGGAATATTAACCATTCATGGTGGGTAAAATGATAATATACTAAGATCAAATAAAAGTGTAAAAACAAACAATAATAAAAGCAAACATTTCCAAAGGCTTTCACAAAAAGGAAAGTTGTAAGAAGAGATTTAAAAGGGGCTAGAGACTTAGTGTGTCTGAGTTCAGTAGGCAGAGAGTTCCATAGTGTGGGGGCTCTAATGCCACATGCCCGATCACCCTTTGTCACTAACCGTGATGTGGGAGTAACCAGCAGGGCCCTATCTGCGGATCTCAGTGGTCGAGAGGACACATACCAGGTCGATAAGTCGGCTATGTAGTGAGGAGCAAGATCATTTAAGGCCTTAAAAGTGAGCAATAAAATGTTAAAATCAATTCGAAATTTAACAGTGTAGGGAGGCAAGCACAGGGGTGATGGGATCATGCCTCTTTGTCCCTTGTTTGTCCCTTTGTCTCTTTATAACGAGTCGGGCAGCAGCGTTTTGTGCCAGTTGGAGACGGTGGAGGGAGCCCTCGCTGAGACCCGAGTAAAGTGCATTACAGTAATCAAGTCGAGAATAAATTGACCCATATGAACTATTTTATAGAAATGAGTCATGATTTCAATATTGTCTAACTCAATATTACACTGGTTGTTTATTAGAAGCCCCTAACTTGAACTGATTCCAAAAATGTTTGATGTGATTCCACACTTGTATGTATGTTTGACTAGTAGTAGTAGTAGTGGTACTGGGCATATGTATGTGACAGGTACCACATATGAAATAGGGTTATTCCAGTTATAGAACTACACAAGAATAAAGTGATTATAAAGGGGTTTATTCATCACATCAGGAGAATCACACGTCTCAAAAACGGACCAAAAATATCATCATTTTAAGCCCTCTTTAAACCTGGTTGGTAAATGTATGAGCTTAAGAAGGTCACTGCTATATAAGGAAAAAATGTCCTAACCTCAGTCAATCAAGAGCATCAGCTTTTTTTCTGAGAAAGCAAGGAGAGATGAGAGAGACGCAGAGTGGCTGATAGATTTCTGTCTGCTCAGAGCTGAAGGTGATACCACATCCTGTTCTGGCAGGCACACAGGAGGAAGCCTGTATTACTCAACATCTCAATCTCCTCTGACATAGCACTGTTGATTAAAACATGCATTTACCCTAACTTGTTTGTCTGTAATCCAGTGAGTGCAGAGTCAAGGAACAGCCGGCTGCTGAAAGATGCTTTATGTGTTTTCCCCTTGAATTGTCTTCTTGGCAGAGTCCAAAAGACGAAATTGGACCCAAGCCTGCTGCACCAGTTAAATACACAAAATACAGGCCTTTTTTACACTAAGTCCCACCATGTAAATGCTTTTTATGATTCCAGTAAAATATTTACACAGATGGACACTTAGAGTAAACACTTAAAGGCTACATTTAATTACAAAATGCAAGATGTTAAAACTCTAACAGCAACATATTACATTTAAGACAGGTCAATGGCTTCCATCAAGCAAACAGCATGTCTATGATGTAGTGGGCCGTCTCCAATTTTTATAAAATGCTAAACTCGTGCAACCAATACTGACTCCATGTACCGGGAAAATGATACACTGGTCTATAACATTGCTTTCTTTGTATAAGGTTTAAATGTCAGTTATACTATAAGTGGATGTTCATTGTGTCATTACCCGCAGTGACACAGATGTCCACACAGTGGCGTCACTGCTCAAGCTGTACCTGCGCGAGCTACCTGAGCCCGTGGTGCCCTGGACTCAGTACCAAGACTTCCTAGACTGTACCACCATGCTGGACTCCAGCAGCACGGAGGTATGCGTTTAGTTTTATTTATTTTTTTAAAAAGAGACTACAATATGTCTGTACATCTGAGTGAAAGCATACCTTGTGTGTGTGTGTGTGTGTGTGCATGAAGGAGAGGTGAGTGTGTGTGTCCTTTAATTTCTCGCTCGTGTGTCCTCTCAGGGTTGGGAAAAGCTGGAGAAACAAATTGCTCTTCTCCCCAGAATGAACTACAACCTTCTCAGTTATGTCTGTCGGTGAGTAGAAGCTCGCGCACAAAGCATCATGGGACATTCCAGAGAAAAACCATCATGCCTTTGTGGTTAGAGGGGACGTCCCATAATTTGAAACATACTTGTCCAATGTCATTGAGCAAGACTGTACATGTACCAGATCTCGCGAGGCCAAATGGTGTTCTGCGATCAGTTTCCAGTCTTGTATCTGTTAATTATGCTGATAATGTGTTTTTGTTTTGCAGGTTTTTGTTTGAGGTGCAGCTGCACTCCAAGGTGAATAAGATGAATGTAGAGAACCTGGCTACAGTGATGGGGATCAACCTGCTCAAACCTCAGATAGAAGACCCCATCACTGTGATGAAGGGTAAGAACGGGTCACTGATGTGTCCGGAACATGTGTGCCGATCTGTGTTACCTTATGACCTTGAAATGATGTGACTGTGTCTGAAATTCTGGTCCAAAACAGGCTAATCATATGATACATTTCTCTGTCTTGGCTGTAGCTCACCATCTGGATCCTGAATCCAAATGATGTGTGACTCCTAACATTATTAAGCAATGAGATGTGGCAATACTGTGACATGACTAAATGCTTCTCTTTTATAGACACTATATTTAGTGAAATAAAGCAGCCTTTTACAAAAAAATGCCTCACAAGTTAGGAAGGCATATCTCATTTACATACCGTTGTACTATCTGGTGCTGGTGAAGTAGCAAAAACCCTGTTTTACTTCATCAATTCCATAACTCTGACCTACTACCACAGTCATGCTGCTGCTACTCTATTTTCAAACTACTTCTGACATACGTCTGTGCCTATGTATCGGAACTGTACAAAATAACAGTAATTCAGCTCAAGTGAATTTTCAAAAGATTGAAGAAAGAGAACCTAAAGACATTTTGATCATAATCTTTTCACGTTTGTGTTTGTTTTTCTTCGCAGCGACTCCTCAGATCCAGAAACTGATGACAGTGATGATCAGACAGCATGAGACTCTGTTTCCTCTCTCCAAAGACGTGCTTCCCTCCCCTCCCTCAAACAAGGCTGAAAGCCAAAAGAACACTCCCCGAAGCTTTGTGGGCTGGGAGTCTGCAGAGGTACAGTGCAGGGCAGCTGACCACACATTAAGCCTCTGTCAGTGTCCTGTTTCTAGGTCATGGTCGGGTCTTACACAGGTAACACGACGTATCCTAAAAACAGGCAGAGGCAATGGCCAATGGATAAAAGAACACTTCAGAATATCCAAAACTATTTGTGTTAGTAGGAAGAAGAGTTGCCATGTATCGAACGTGAAAGTTGGCCATATGACAAACAGTGCTAATTCCATCAGCTGGGGCAGTTTGTGGACAAAATGTACGAATAAAACACTCCCACAGTCAGAAACAATTGTTAAATTTGATGATAAAGTTGGCAAATTTTCAAAAGCATCAAGAGTTTTTAACAGTGGCTAAAAACTATCTATCTAGTGGCTAGATATCAGAGGCGGCAATTCACTTCCTTGAAGATCGATACCACTCTCATGTCTGTACAGTAAATATGTAGCTGGAGCCAACAACCGGTTAGCTTAGCATAAAGACAGGAAAAGGGCAGAAACGGCTAGCCTGGGTCTGTCCAAAGGTAACAAAATAATCCACCTCTACTCCAAACTTTACTTATAAACACATCTTGCTCGCGCTCCTGGCCAAGTAGCAGTAGAACATGATCCCTGTCAAATGGCAAATTGTCAGTTTTTGTGCAGATTATACAAACAAGATGTAACATGTTAATAGAGGTGCTGGTAGGCAGATTGTGCTACCATTAGATAGAGCAAGTCGAGCTGTTTCCTCTGTTTCTTGCCTTTAGGCCCAGCTAAGCTAGCTGCATTTTCATATTTAATGGACAGATTTGAGAGTGGTATTGATCTCTTGGCAAGAAAGCAAATAAGCCTATTTCCCAAAATTTCAGACTATTCCTTTGAGGCTTGCATGAGGTCTGGTACAAAAGAAAACGTGTTGCAGCAGCAAAGTGGTGAAAACACGGTTATATGTCAGCTGATCGTCTTCATCAGATTAAACCACTAGCAGATATTTTAAATAGAGAAGCTACGCCTCTCTTTACAGTCTACTGCATTACTAGTACCTGCAGGCATAGGTACTAATACTAATAGTACCTGGGTGACTGTGTGGTACATAAAATGCTAATTCTAGAGAATATGCCATCATTAAATCCTGATGTTTTGTTGCTTTTGCACTTATTTTGATTCAGTCTCACCATCTTTGAAGAATACAGCTTTCCTTTTACTGATAGATGAATTGAAAAATGTTTCTGATGCATTTTGTTGGTTAAGTGGTCTCAAATGAATGGATGGACGCAGGATAATGGCTTTGTAGTTTCATCAAGCCAAAGGAAATTCCTGGCCTAAATCTCACTGATTATTAATGATTTAGTTAATAATTTCCCAGTTATATAAATCGTATTGTGGTTTCACAAATTTACCACATATATAGTATATCTGTAATTAATCTCCAGGTATTTGTTTGTCTCAGATGGGTGATGCGTCTCTGTCCGAGTCTCCAGAAGAGGAGGAGGACAATGACAGTCCAGGTCCAGACAGAGGAAACTGCAGCCCCAAAAACACACTTCAGGAGCCTCTCTCCCCTTCCACAGACGACTGGCTCGGAAGTCCCCGCAAACGCACTCAGACCCTGCCCACCTTCAGCTGCCCCCTCACCGGGATGGCAGCCAAAGCCGACGCCCTCAACCGGTGGGGTCACATCCAGGAGAGTGTGGAGGAGAAGAGCGGGACATTTTCGGAGGACATTTTTAAGATCCTGGACCTCCGGAGTTCAGGTTCATTGTTCGGGGGGTCTCAGATGAGTAACAAGGAGGGAGAGGATAGGTTAACAGCCCGAAGAGGAAGTGACAACACAGGTTCTTCTACTGCTGGCTCCCTAAAGCCTGACAGTGACTCGCAGCCTTCCCGGGTGCTTTCTCCTCAAAAGAGTGTCAGGAACCTGAGCGGTTCAGTTCAGCAGGTCAACAGCAGGTCTGAGCAGGAGAAAGACAGCCAGCAGCTTGTAGACAGGTGAGTTCAGCTAAGGATTAACATGAAGACACAGTGACTCACAACTAACTTGCTACACAACAGACCAACCCTCACCAACCATTACATGTGGTGCACACTTTTGGAAAAAGGTAAAAGGAAAAGGACATTCAGGATTGATTTCCTAATTTTGTTTCATGTTCAGCCTATTTCTTTCTTTAAAAAATCCTAGCAGTGTGAGATGATGTGTTAATATGTTGTCTAAATGCAGCATTTCTTGTTAAAACAAGTTGATTTAAATTGAAAACAGGTGTAGTAATCTCCCTCGACTAGGAGATTTTTTGTGTTTTAAAAAAAAAATCTCATTTTTTAGGACTCAATATTATATTGTATTATATATAATATAATATTACTTTGTTGACATCTTTATGGAATGGATTAATTTGTTTTTGCAGGACCTTTAACTGAATATCTGATCCCTCTGTGTCTCTCACTGTGTCTTGCAGTCTGCAGCAGGAGAACAAGGAGCTGAAGGCCACAGTGGCAGAGCTCCAGTCTGCTCTGGAGGCAGATCGCCGCCGTGTGGCCGCTCTGGAGATCTGCCTGCGAAATGCAGAGCGCAGCCGAGACGAGGCCCAGAGACGCAACGCGGAGCTGCAAAGAGACATTCAGCAGTTCCTCACCAGAAAGCCACAGGCTCCCACCTAACAGTCATTTTCAGACTCACTAGTATATGAATTTATGACTCCGTTAAACTCAATTAGGCAAATGTCACATGAACTGATTATGGGGAATAGTATCGTCCTCAAGTGGGATTATTTCCATTTTAGAAATATTTGTTCCTCAAGATACATTGTTGGCTCATTTGTTTGTGCCTGTGAAGAAAGTCTGATAAAAAAAAAAATCTAAATAGGCTTTAATATCACTATTTACATTAAAACCTTTCAACACGGCACAGGTTTGTTCCTTCCTACTGCAGGAGTCACGTCACTGTATATGAACTGCCTTGATCTGGTGTAAGCTGTTATACAGGACTTGCAAGAAAAGAAGCACCACACTTGGAAGATAATTATATATATGAAGCTGTATGGCCATTTTGCAACTTGAAAATGCAAGAAATGAAGTTCCATGGAAATGCAAGGCTGGACGGCTTAGGCTCAACCCTTTGATCAGAGGCCAACTGGACTGATTAATGTTAATGGTGGACAGTACAAAATACTATGTGTAATATTTTGGAGTAAATAGTTTATTATTTGATGTTTCATTTAAGTGGTAAATTAATAAAACAGCACAAATGTAAGTGTTTTTGTTGATGCATAAAAGAATGCATTACACCACATATTCACTGTACCAACACATCAGTATACCTTTAGTGTTTGTTTATCACTCCTGAAAAGCAGTGATGACTGCCTTTCAGGCACAAACGAACTGATTGCATATGCAGCAAAAGGCCGAGATAATGAGAGACAAAAAGGAAGGCAGTGAGGCAATGTCTTGTCAGGAACACGCATAACAAAAGCTACAGGCCTGAAAGCAGTGGACATTGTGCATGATGGTAGAAAGTGCTGGCAGAATTAAACTAATACATCAGGCCTTTATTATACAGCCATGCAGCTGTGTGAGCAGTGATTTGAGCTAAATGTTTACGTCAGCATGCTAACATGCTCACATGCTGCTGTTAAACAAGTATAATCTTAACACCTTAGTTCCGCGTGTTAACATGCCAACATTTTCTAAGTTGCACTAAACACAAATTGCTCATGGGATCAGTTTTGCAGGTATTTGGTCATAAGCCAAAGTATTTGACATGGTGAAATTGACCATGAATGTCAAACTTTGGTGATGTTGCGATATTTTAGTGTGGCCAAATGAACTGACGGAACAGCGGTGCCATCCAGAAAGTTATGCCATGGCAAAAAAAATTCTGATCACTATTATGTATCTCTGAGAGTGCAGTTTGTTTAATTAAAGCTGCACTAATCAACATTTCTGTGTCACCCAAGGCTCAAATGACCATGTGCCTTGTGAGGGGTTGACAAACCCACTCAGAATGATCACTGCAGTTCGGAGCTACGGGGCTTCAGTGTCTTGCAGCTTATTGCTTTACTGTTTGTGGTTTGCTCTCAGCAACCTTGTTAGCAGACGCAGCAGGCAGCTCTTCTAAGGAAAGAAATGGTCCACTGCCTGCCCACCAAAGAGCAGACTGCCAAAAATGGCAACTAGCCGGTGAACATGAGGAACATTTAGCTTGGCTAAAGCAAGATTTTTCCCTCAGGAGAAAAAAATGCCCCAAATGAATGCTAATATTGTTCCATGTCTGCTGGATGTTTAATAAGCGATTGTCTGCTAACACAGTCATCAAAATGAATAATGAATTTACACTGTTGTAATATGTCAGTGATGTTGAACTGTAATCATTTCATGCTGCTTTAAATATACCCATTTTTGTAAGAATGATGCAGCAAAGCAGAGCCCACCATACCGTAGATAAGGGACAGAAAGAAAGAGCTGCGAAGAAGGGAGCAGAGCACAGAGAGAGACTGACAGAGGAGAGGTCTGTTGGAAGGGTCAATCCAAATCCACATTTGGTACACCCTGAGGTCCATAATACAGACCATATGCATGGGACTGAGTGTGTGAATGTGTGTGTGTTCAAAAGGACATTATCAAGTCTTCTTATGGCCATCAGGAAGATATTAGTGATAGTGATAGTCTGTTGTGGCAGCGGTTTTTAACAGAGTGACAGATAACAGCATGTCTGTCAACTGTCAGCCTGGCAGATGAGTGGCAGAGGCAGGGAAAGCTCATTCCTTCCCATCTCTGTGACGCACTGCAATCAGGAGTGTATCTGCAGGTCACACAAAGAAGCTCAGGAATGAAGGACAGTTGTGTAATGGGATGAGGCTTCAGGTGACGAACCAGTGCCAGTCTACGTCACAGCATATCCATAAGTAATGACTTGTTGGAGGGTGGAAGTGTTTCTCCATGAGTCGCCCATTATCCATACAGATCACATTTGACTTGTTGTTGTCTCCCTAAACCAGAGGACTGTCTCTACAAAGCTCTTTGCATGTGTAACCCTCATGAAACTTTGAAAATGTGCCACAACTATTCTTGCATTGTTCGTCCTTGTTCATGCATTCTTTCAAAGAAGCCTCTTGTGCCCAGATAACCCATTTCAGACTCAGTGTCTACTTACCAGAAGAGGAAGTACACACCGCAAACATTTAAGTAAGCACAACAGCGTGTGTGTGTATTGGTGGGGGGGGGTCGAATGTACATGATTATTTTGTACTACTCGGTTGTCTACTTGAAATTTTCTGCAGACTCACTCAGTATCTTTCATCCTCGATCATTAAGGCCTCACACCTCATTGCATTTCAATTTCATTTGGACAAGCGCTGTCTAATAGATATATCCTGTTACACTCAACGAAATCAACAGACCCTTGGTGTATTTTGTCAAAAAGAAATGGTCAATGGAGCCTGGACAGAAGCTCACAGAACTCCACCATTTACAAAGCAAATAAACAAATGAAGAATATCAACGCTGGAGCACCCACCCAAACAAAATAGAGCTTCCACAAGGAAGAGGCTACAGGACAGTGTTTACAAAATCCTCATTAAGGAAGTTGAGAGATAAACACGCTCATGTGCATCACACAAAGTTGAAGGCACGCACGCACGCACACACACACACACACACACACACACACACACACACACACACCAGCAAAGAGACCATAAGCACTGAGCAATGCAGAGCCCACCGTATCATAGATAAGGGACAGAAAGAAAGAGCTGGGAAGAAGCGAGCGGAGCACAGAGAGAGACTGACAGAGGAGAG
This sequence comes from Coreoperca whiteheadi, assembly GCA_011952105.1. NCBI lineage: Eukaryota > Metazoa > Chordata > Actinopteri > Centrarchiformes > Sinipercidae > Coreoperca > Coreoperca whiteheadi. The sequence continues at coordinate 26,076,424 of CM022476.1, forward strand.
GACACAACAGAGATGACTCGGACGGACAAACTCAAGCATAGGCCACCCTGTCACCGGAACTGCAGACCTGTCGCAAAGGACATCAAAAGGTGTGCATGAGAATAAATGCCTTGAGATCTGGAGGAGAGCAGTCGAGATACACACTGCTGCAGAGACACTCACACTGATCAGTGCAAGGGTCAACAACACTACTGCCATGGAACTAGAACCCTTTTACCCTACAGATGAGCTGACCACAATTTAAATTAACCTTTGGATTAAGGCGTTCAGAGATACAATCATTTTGTCTTGCTGTTGCATCAGCTCATCTATAGACAATCCCAGGGGGCATACAATAGAAAGCTGCAGACTGTTTTTCCCATGGCGAGCATTTGGGTCTCTCAACCGGGAACCATCTGCAGCTCCAAGACTTTGCTCTTGGTGTTTTCCATCCTGCTGCTGCAGGGGCCTCTCTGTGGACACAGCAGCCCGATCTCCAACACCCATCAGAGGCATCGCTCTGCTCCGGGGCTGGGAGATGGGCATGGAGGGGTGGTGGATCCGTCACTGCTGGAGCAGGACAACAACATGAACATGCAGAGCCTGCTGGAGAGTCTGAAGGAACAGTTTCTGCGGACTTTCAACCTGTCTGGCTTGAGTCCACCTCCCCTGTCTCTTGGAAGCACACGCGAAGAGCCGCCTGAGTACATGATGGAGCTCTACAACCGTTTTGCTAATGACCGCAGCGCCATGCCCACAGCCAACATCATCCGCAGCTTCAAAAATGAAGGTAAAGATCCTCTGCTCCATGTGATGATGCCCCTGTTCATGATATAGATTAATTAAAAATGAGAACTACTTTTTCTTTCTTAGTTGACATTTAAAAAAACAAACAGTATTTGTATTTTCTTCATCACACTGGTCTGCAAGGCCAAAGAATTTGAGTAGTGAGAAGAAGGGTCTTGTTGAATACATGTGCAGTTTATAAGTATACTGTAGCGTCAATTAAGTATGAAAAAAAATGTTGTTCTGTAGTCATGAGCCTGTTCCTTGTGACTTCTCTCTGCAAAGCAATGATATTCTGACTCTTAAATTGAACAGTTTGAGATAAAATTAAGATAACATTTAAATTAAGGATGAAATCGAGGACAAAATTCATAATAGGGTTAGGGTAGGATAGGGTTAGGATACATTGCAGAACTCAACTGAAAACCTCATTAAAAAGACTGCACAACATGTGCATAAGTTTAACTTTGACCATTTATTTCTCTTCCCCAGATTCATCTCCCAGTGTTGTGGGAGTTGGAGGAGTGAGGCGTCACCCACTCCTCTTCAATGTGTCTGTCCCTCATCATGAACGCATCACAGCAGTCGAGCTTCGCCTCTACACCCTTGTCCAGACTGACCGCCACCTCTATGCCGGTGTTGACCGCAAGGTCACTATCTACGAACTGGAGTCGCATTACGGAGATAACAACATGACCGATAAGAACACCGTGAGAGGCGATGGATTCAGAGGGGGAGGAGAGCGGACAGAGCTGGTGGAGTTGGCTTCACGTCAGGTCTACGGCACTGATAATGGCTGGGAAGCCTTTGACCTCACTGCTGCTGTTCAACGCTGGCGTAAATCTGACCGTGGCACCACGCACCGACTTGAAGTGCACATTGCCAGCATGGCCAATGAAGATAATGTTCAAGGTATGACAGAGGACAACAAAGACAGGAATCCACCTGAGGGGGACATGAAGATTGACACCAGCCCTGAGGAAAAGCACAAACCTCTGCTGATTGTTTTCTCTGATGACCAAAGCAGTGATCACCGTGATGACAAGCGCGAGCTGAACGAGATGATTGACCACGAAACCTCGAACATGGTTCTCCAGAACGACTTGGGTACAGGCCTGAATGGGCTGTGGGGGGAGATGGGGAGGCACAGGGATGAGGGAGATGAAGAAGCTGAGCCAGATGAAGAGGATCTCATCCAAATGCGCTCCAATCTGATCTACGACACAGCATCCCGCATTCGTCGCAATGCCAAGGGAAACCACTGCAAGAAACAGTCTCTGTACGTAGAGTTCAAGGATATTGGATGGGACAGTTGGATTCTAGCACCCACTGGTTACGATGCCTTTGAGTGCACTGGCCTATGTTCTTTCCCACTGACAAAGCACGTCACACCCACCAAGCATGCCATTGTCCAGACATTGGTCAACATCAACAGTCCTCAGAAGGCGGCACGAGCTTGTTGCGTGCCCACCAAGCTGGACCCCATCTCCTTGCTGTACCTGGATGACACAGGTGTGGTCACCTACAAGTACAAGTTTGAAGGCATGGTGGTGGCTGAGTGTGGCTGCAGATAGTCCATGCTTTGAGAGAGTTTAACTCTTCATAAAGTCTTACAGTGAGAGAAAAGACACAGAACTAACAATAAGCTGAAAAAGGAGATAAGGCAAAACTGTCTTCAACAAATGGACATCTGTTGGAATCTCCGTAAGGGTTAGTGAGATTGGAAGTGCACATTTACTATTCATGAAACTATGTGCACTCCAAATGAATGGGTGTCGACAAATATATGTTTAAAACAGCAAAACAGAAACAAGTACACTTACACGGCCAAAGCCATGAAAATCAGATGCCATCATTCAGACAGCATGAGAGAGACAGTTTGTCAACATGTTGCCAATAGCAATGCAAAGGTGTGTCCTCATACCCACAAGGATAAAAAGGCACAAGATTTCCCCAAGGACTGAACCAAGCACATCCTACAGTGTGTGCGGGCTGGTGGGAACTTGTGGGCTGGTTGTCCCCCTCCCTCTCCTTCCCCCTGACATCCGTCTTCTTCTCCACTTATCTCTGGCCTCCCCACTCGACGCAAACAATAATCAGCACTTCATGTGTCCTGGAGCAATGAAATGGCCTCCACGATGCAACCTGACAAAACATGAACTCTCCGGGCCCACCTCCTGCCTCCTTCAGCCTCCTGATACGTAGGCGCTGTGCAGGAGTCCTAGTGGCAGGGTTATCTATCCCAACCCTGTTTCCCACTTCACATGCCTCTCTTCCACTCCCCTGAGCTACAGCGATAGCAAGGTGTGGGGGGTTGAGAAACATATATGCTACCACTCAGAGTGGAGAACTGGATGCCATTCTGGGCAACTTTGGAGGTGGTGGGATGGGGGAGTGGGACGGGACAAGGGGGCAGGGGCTGTCCACATTCCTAGGCAACAAACAATCTTTACTGGCTCAACTCACTGACCTAGCATCATGTTCCCCTAACATGTCTCCACCTCCTCCGTTGAGTCATCTATTACTTTTATAGAAAACTTGCCTTTTTGGACAGTTATTATCTGAAGGCTAAAATCAAGAGTGGAAAAAGGGGGCACCTTGTTGCATTCCCTTTATTGATACCCAAAGGAAATACAGTTACAGAAATGCAGTTTCTTTTGTTAAAAGCCTTTTGATACCTCTGCTGCTTGTGTCAAATAAAAGACTATTTATTGTTCTAATTTATTAATTTTTACAACAGAGTATCTAACTATATATGTAAATTTGTAAGTTACTTAGTGTAGAGATGGTTTTGTATCCGTGACAATGCCTTTGCAGCACAAAATTAATTTTGTTGGGAAGAGAAATGGTAATAATTTCTAAAACAATAAAAAACTACTTAATAAATCCTTAATGAAAAGTCTCCTTTAGTCGCTGATCCTTACTCTTTCATTAAGTTTACATACCATGTTATTCAAAATGTCATTAAGGTTATCTCATCAAGATAAACGGAAATATTTGGAGCTAAAATGCCACACTGATCTTGTTTTTCACGGTTAATTGCACATGATCCATTTTCCACATAACAACTGTCAATCATAGCATCTTGGTCTGTCATCTTTTCTTTCCATTACTTTAGGAAGAAGCTGCTAGACCAATGATACAATGCACTGCTGACATTCAGATCATTCAGTCTGACAGTATCAGCTCACAGGTCATAGTTCATATATGACACACAAACAAAGAACCATGGGAAACTGAGTGGAAGCCCACTAATGAACAAAATGGATGGCCTGCTGCACACACTGACAGCTAGCAGATGCAGACAGCTGTGATGGAAAACCTGTTCGTGAAGAGAAAATGTGAACAAAAACCTAACGAAGCTCTGGACTCCAGTATCTCTGTCTGTTCTCACAAAATTTTCTATGAACGCTAAACTAGATCATAGAGCATTGTGTTGTTCTGTTCATGTATCAACACACATTGAAGATTGTTAAAGCATACAGATCAGATTTATACTCTGAAATGTGTAAAACTTTCTATTATTTCTTTGTTGTTAAGAATGTGGGTCACACTAAGGTTCTGTGAAAAGTGACACGTCTGTGCAGCAGAATTGAGGTCAAAGATGAAAATCTGCAGTGACCTAATATTCACTCATGCCCAGCTACTTTATAAACTGGTTAAAGATAGAGTTTGACATATTGGAAAACACGCTCATCTGCTTTCTTGCAGAGATTGTGATGAGAATGTCGACACCACTCTTGTGTCTACACGCTAAATATGAGGCTATAGCCTGGAGACAGTTATCTAAGATTAGCATAAAGACTAGAAGCTGGAGTAAAAAACTGGGCTCGCATTGCCCAAAGATAAAAAAGTCTGCAAATAAACATGTTAATCTTGTGCGATTAATCCATATTAAAAAGTAAGTGAAAAAACAAACATTTGTAGTTTGACGAGTGGTTATATGCTGAACTATTTCTTTGCTAGGTGCAAAAGGCATGACTTCTTGGAATCGTGTCATCACTGGGAGGTTTGTCAGGCAATTGGCGGAAAATTATTGAGCTTTAGGCTTGCTGGTAGGTGGACTTTTGTACCTTTGGACTGAGCCAGGCTAGCTGTTTCCCACAGTTTCTAGCCTTTATGCTAAGAAAAGGTAACTGTCTCGTAGCTCCCAGTGGTATCAATCTTCTCATCTAACTCTTGGCAAGAAAGCATATAAGCATATATCCTTTAAAAGTCTTTTAAAACCCATGACAAATGATATTATAGTAATTTATTCAGTAACAGTAACAAGATGCAGATGAGAGGTATTTCTGGGGTAAATATAATGCATGCAATAATAATATTATTGCTACATTGTTACAAAATGTGTAATGCTTCTGCCACCTCCTAGTGTCTTGTTTTGACAAAATGGTTATTTTACTTTTGTGGACCACCATACAGTAAAATACTATTATGCTACTGCATGTGCCTCATCTGTGTATATGCAGTCAAACAGTGTGTATAGTAACTGAAGATGCAGCTTTATAAGCTTATTACAGTAATGTTGGCTGTTCAAAGTTTCCTCAATAAAATCTTTGGCAACAGCCCACTATTTACAAGTGCACTGAGATGTTTCAGAAAGCAAACAAGTTGTCTAAAAATGGGTCCAGACCAGAGAGCAAGAACCTCAGCCAGTCACTGTGACAACAGGCGGTGTCAGCTATATAAAGCTCACTAATTGAATATTTACAGAATGGTGGAAGAAATATGAATCTGGCCTTTGTCACTGAATGGCAAATATTCAGGAAATATGATGAAATGGGAAGTCTTTAGTGTTTGCTCTGATGATAAGGACTGGTGGAGCGCTGTGCTTTCTCTCTGTCGTGTTTTGACATGGCTCCCTCTGTCGAAAGATTCTGGAGTTTGTGAAGGATTCCGCCTACGTGATTAACTTAGGAGCACACCTTACAACAAGTAAACAAACTTCCCAATGTACAGACAGTTCAAAGTGCTTCAAAATCCTGTAACGCTCCAGTGGCTGACATCATGACGTTGGCTGTAGGACGTCGATGTGTGTCTCACTGTGAACGTGTGTTTTAGTGTGTGTCATCCAAAGCTGCATGACTCGCCCTGACTCTGACGTGGGGTCTGTAATAGGGCTTGATTGTTTCCGTTTTGGGTCACATGTTTATCATTCCATCTGTTGGCATCACCACCACCCAGTACTCATCTCTTGCTCTTTCCTTGAAACTTTGCTCAACTATTACTTTGGGAGTATATGCAAAAGTACCTTTAAATGTTCAAACACCTTTTAACAATTTGCAATGGATGTTGTGAAATTGCAAAAAGCCCATTGCAAGAGTCAGTAATACAAAACAGATGTTCAGTGTAGTTCTCATGCTTATGCATGCCAAGAAAACTGTTTTGTCAGCAAAATAAGAACCATAAAAGTCAGGACAAAAAGAACAGTCCCACAACTGTCATTCTTTATTTAAAGTAACTTGCCAGAGACCCTCAAAAAATATATTATTAGCCATTACCGAGTAGGTGCTAAGTGTGAGAAAAATCGAATTTATAAAGGTTGAATTACTACATGTTAAAATCATGGTCAAAACAACATATCATTGCGAAAGTAAAGTACATGAATCCATGAACTGCATTTAGCTCCCCATAGTCATTACGAGCCCATATCTCACTGTAATGAAATGTGGGAAATTTGAGCAATCACAAACTCTTTGCAGTCCTTGTTTCACGTGAAAAGAGCACGAGTGCCAAAAGAGAGGTAGCTACCAATCCTCTGGCATTAGCCCAATTTTGTAGAAAATAATCTCTGAGGCTGTTGTTATTACTGGATTTTACGGGTGTTGTAGCCAAAAAAAAAAGGACAGGTTACAACTGCAAATAGTGACTGAAAGGCTCATCATCTCTAAGAACATGTGGGTTTGATTGCTCAAACAATCCCTGCGGAACCAGTTTAGAGAACACAGACAGCTGAGGCCCAGGGCATACAAATCACTAACCACTTTAGTACAACGGAAACCTGAACCTAAGGCAAACAACAACGCACTAATTTTTGTTTATCTTTCATTTATTTTCTCATGCTTGACAAGCCCATTACTTGTGTAGGTCTTTTGTGTAGATATGATGATTCACCAAAACGCTTTACAGTCATGTGTATAGGACCAAATATAGCATTGATTATAACAGTCTTTACAAAACACTTAAAGAAAATACTATCAAGAAAATATGGTACAAATTATACATTCATACATAATTCTACAATTTGGCTCAAAGAGGAATGTTCACTTCAGATATTTACATTATTCTTACATTGTAGAAAGTTCAACGGAAATATTTAGGTTTTGCAAAAACTAAAGACTTTTACCTTTCATAATAAATGAAAGACCATTATCAAATCATCTAGTGATATTAAAGGAATAGTTCTGGGAAATGCGCTTATGGCTATAGTTAGATGAGACGATAGATACCACTCTTATGTCTGTACGGTAAGAAGCTACAGCCAGTTTAGCTTATCTTAGTTTAGCATAAAGACAGGGGGAACAAGATCCGCCCAATAAGCTACCAAACTCTCTGCAAGAAAGCAAATAAGTGATAAGTGTACAGCCCTAAAATATCAAACTGTTCCTTTAAGCAGTTTGTAACGTAGCCTGGCATGCGAGAATATCGCTCACTCCAGACATTCACTCAGATTTGTATTTTTCCCTTTAACTACATATATGATCAGCACTGACCAAAATAAATCTGTCACATATTATCTGCCCTACGCCTACAACGTGACAGCACCTAAATCCATCCAAAAACACACCCATGTCATGAGGACAAATCAGCTGCACATTGGGTCTGGCATTTATGAATTGTTCCATTGTCCTGATTTATTATTAATTGTTCCATTGTCCTGATTTATTATTAATTTTTCCATTGACCTGATTTATTGTACATCCCTGTGCTCTCCTCCTCTCATGCTGCGATCACTTGATATAGAACAGCTGTAGATATGAGCATTGAAATGGCATTGACATGATTCTTGTCCCTGAAGTTAGTAAATTCTGACATCATTGACAAAGAAACATACAGTATGCAGTCTTGGTTATGCAAATATAAAAATATTAATATTTTATTTTTCCAAGTGTAATTTTGTGGTCACAACTTTCACAATGTCTTGACACTATAGGAAATGTGGTGACTGAAATGGCAATGGTCGGTTTGCTGCGTGGGATCACATATCCCTCATGAAGCGTGCAATGAAATGCTGATCAGGAACAACCAAAATCTGCAGAAACAAAATCCTTCAGTGCTTCTGGACAGATTTGCTGGAAATGGAGCAATGCCCAGGCTGCTGCTGCATGCAACAGTTTTGTCACTCTGGACGTGAATGCGGCACCGATGCACGGTATGTGCCGAAGAGGTGGTCCCAGTGGGTGAAGTAGGGGGCGTAGTTGCCACTGCAGATACTATGGTGGGCTTGGTGGTAGGGGGCTCCTCCCACACAGGGCAGAAGTCTGTGCAGAGCCCAGGGCAGGTCGTAGCCACAGTGGTCCTCCACCGCCAGCCAGCTGTTGATGAGGTGGAAAAAGGCTTCGCTCAGAGGGTGGCAGCCCACCACCCAGGCGCTGCACAGAGCCAGCAGTAGCAGAGACAGCAGCTCGGCCGAGCTGGCGTCCTGAGCTGCCAGAGCGAAGGGTACGCGGTGCTGGTGGTGCAGCTGGTGGATGTTACGGTAGAGCCAGGGAACTCTGATGAGAAACAGACAAAAAGAGTCTCTGCTTATGCTGTTACTGTAATAGAAGGTAGTCTACACAGAAGAAAGTTAGTTGTACTACTTCTACTAGTACTACTACTACTACAGTACTGCTACTAGTGCTGTTCTAATAATACAGCTATTACAAATGACGTTGCATCTTATTGGAAGACAACTGTCAGGACACCTATGGTCACCTAGCAAGTTGAAGTTAAAGGGGCACTCCACTGACTTTAGACACGAACATCAGTTTACGTGACAGCATGTGTTGCAAAGTGGGGGAGTGGAAGTCGAAAGATGTGATTATTTACCCAGCACAAAGGGGCTAGAGAAAGATGCAAGTTAGTTTCATTATGGGAAATGTAGGATTCAGTGATTTTGGAGCTGGATATATTAGGGACTAATATGTTGATCATTCTCTATTTATTTATTTTGGATTGTCTCTCACAAGTCCCCCAACCTTATGGAGAGTCAGTGCTGAATCACTTGAGAACCCCTTTAAAACAATGCATGTACATTTGAAAGACCTTAATTGTGACATACAGCAAAGAATCTCCAGCAGTCTATATATATAGCAGTCTGTAACAAGTGATCCTGAACATTAAAGTGAATTCAGAAACACTTTATTTGGATAGTCTGCATACAGATACTTTATAGAGTAACATTGTAACATTTCAACTGTTATATAACAATTCATGAAAACATCCCCTAACCAAGATGTTTTTGTGCCTAAACCTAACCAAACCAAGAAAATGGTTTTCTTTGTGAAACAGTTGAATCTCAACTAATAAGCAGTTGAAATGTTACAACTACTTTATAAACTATCTGTAGGCGGACTATCCAAATAAAGTGAACGCGTGAATTCTAACAACAACAACAACAACAAAAGGCTGTAACCATCTGGCTCTTGATTGGTTAGCTATACATAGGTTAGAAGCAATATTACTTAAATAACATAGCATGTTGTTTGCCATTCTAATCGGACCACACAGCTCATCACATCAGCTCAGTGGTTCTCCATGAGATGTAGATGGATTTGAACAAATTATTTTAGTATGGAAAAGTAGTTCAACAAATATAAATATCAGTGATGGAAGAAATACTAAGAGCTTGATTAGGATTACTTGATTAAAAGTAGCAATAACACGGAGAAAAATGTACTGTAAGTATAAAAGTTTTGTATATTATGCAGGCAAAATGATCTCTGTCAGATTATTAGTATGCTGCTGGATTATTATTACTGATGCATTGACATATAAGCAGCATTTTAATGTTGTAACTGACGGAGCTGATTCTAGCTATCTTACATAATGTTGGGTGGTTTAATCGGCTGTTTGAAAATGCAATATAGTTTATGTGCTCATTATAAGTTTTTTAAATCTTAATATGTGAAGTAGCCTGTATCACTGTCCGATACATGTAAGCGCTAGTTAAGCAGAACATTCAAATACTCAAGTTTGTTTGTTTATTTAGAAGGGACAAAGCACAATAGGCTACATGTAGGCTATTGTACAAGATATACTGTAGCTAAAAGCTCATTTCCATCTGTAGGCCCCGGGGCGAAGGACACTAGTGAAGTACAGTACTTAAAGGTTTACTGTACTTACTCTTTGATTGGATTAAAACGTATTGTATTAAAATATTGACCTAATGTCCTGCAGTGTAAGGATGATTGGATGAAATGTCACTTTGCGGTAAGTGTTGCAATATAGGGTCCCTGTGATTATGAAATGATGTGTTAAAACAGGATTAGGCTACCTAGAGCAATCTATATCTATATCCAAGTCATATCCTACGATTGCCACAATGTTACATGAAACACCACCAGTAACCTAAAGCTACAGCTAATGTCCAGCTATAGGCTATGTTACAAAATGAGTTCATCCCTTGACCTGAGTGAGTCTGTCTGAGTCTCACTCATCATGAAATATGCAGGTTGTGCAATGAACTTGGCCACCACAGGAATGGAAAGGAAGAGCGTCATCTAGTGGCTGGATGTTATCAACCGCACCTTTACTTGAGTAAATGTACTTCGTTATTTCCACCACTGATTTGACCTATTGATTGATAAGGACAAGGAAGGAAACATTAATAGTTTTGGACTGAAGCTGCCAACAGCTGATATTTTGCTCAAGTAGGCCTACATGCGGGCTTATTCAAAGTGTTCTATTCTTGGCGGGTGAAAGAGGCTCTAAAACTTCACTGGGGAACTAAAACTCCCCGAGGAAACAGAGCAATGATGAATAGGCTACTGCCAAATAGAGCAAAATCTGAATTCCAAACTCCAAGCAGCCAACAGCATCAATGATAACCGGCAGAAAAGGTGAAGGCCAGCCGCATTCTAACATAACATAGGTGCATGCTGCTCACCTGTGCATGGAGAAGTGCCATATGAAGAAGAGCATGTCAAAAAGCAGCAAACATGCGGAGACCTCCACAAAGATCTGCCAGCAGGACGGAGCCAGCTCCGGCAACGTGGGCCTCCTCAGCACCTGAAACAGCGCGGTGGCGGGCAGCACGGTGGTCAGGTATCTGTACAGTACCCTCAGAAAACAGCGAGCCCATGGAAGGAGAGACGGCGGCGGACCCGAGCCCGCAGCGATCCTCCACGAGCGGACCCGCTGGCTCACGCTCCCCAGCGCGTCCAGCGCGAGGAAAGGTGCGCAGAGCAGGACGTGCGTCAAAAAGGCGTAGGACGCAGGCAGGTAGGGCGAGAGCAGGATCCCCTCCTGCCCTGCTCTCACATACTCCCACAGGCCCTGGAGGACGGGCCCGCACGTCCCTCCGCGCTCTGCGGGGGGATCGTTCATCACGGCTTTCACCGCTTCACCGCGACCTCCAACATCACCGATTCCTACAAAAAACAACTCCC
>CM022476.1:26087805-26098457 GCA_011952105.1 Coreoperca whiteheadi
CCCCCCCCCCCTCCAGAAAAAATGCAGCGGTTTTATCCTTTTTAATTAATATCCTCTTACAAGTTATATGTCTCCACTTTGAATGTACTCCAGAAGGACCTATCTTACATATAATCTCTTCCAAACATCGCTGCTGCCCCGTTTGTTGCAGAAGGCGAGTCAGAGGCTTCTTCTGGAGAAGCCCTCTCTTCATGCACGGTGGTAGGAGGGGCCCCGCATCCACACGGGTACATTTATAAAGCGAATTAAAAGTGACTCTCCCACTTCTTTTATGTCGGAGCACTTGTGTAAGGTGAAGTGGGCCAAACTCCCCAGAGGGCACCGATCCCCTTTAAGCGCTTGAGCCACCTATACGTGAAGTTTGAGGCTGGAAATGAAGGGGATTTCTGAAAGACAACTGCCACATTAGACGGCCTTTTTCTTTTTCTTTTTCCAGCGATGCATCGCGATCAGAGAGAGGGGGTGATAACACTGTGGACCGCATGTGGTGCCAACTTACGCAGATTTGGATTTAGATTTCTCTCAATTAGGAGTAAAAAGAAACACCTTCAGCCGTGACAGAACAGGATCAGTCTCCCAAACTGGCAGAATATGAACAACATGAGATGATGGGGAATGAATCAGAGAAAGAGGCTGAAAACCTTAAACCATTTCAATCTCATTGTCTTTTCAACTTTTCTTTGTTTTTGTTTTTGTTTGCACCTGTCTTCATAAAAACAAGATGGAGAGAGACAAAAAAAATGCAGCACATTGATGAAGTGGGCGAAATGCCCCAAAGATCCTCATTCACTCTGGCTCAGCTGATAAACTGCACATTTGTGTGGGATGGAACTTGTGCCACCAAAGAACAATGCCAACTAAGGCAGGATCTGCATTATAAGACTTAAAGCGGCTATAATCAGCATTTTTTTTATATTAACAACGTATCAAATCACAATGCCAGTGTATTTAATTTTAGTTGCCTAAATTAGACACTGTAAGCCCGGAGCCGGTTACAGCACTGGAGCGGGTTTCTGTGTGGACTGTATGTGAACTGGTTCTTTGTTTCGTCATAATTAGAGACAGTAACTCCTGCGGAACAAACTCCACTTTTTCTACAGGAGAGCATCCAGTTTGACAGGGTAAAACTTTACAGTAAGGTGAGGGTGCACAGCACCTAAGTAAAGAAGGTTTAATAGTGACTCCTCGGTTTGATGGACCCTTTTTACTTAAGAGGGCTCAAAAACAGTCATTCATGAGTAGCTAGTGTAGTTAATCTGGAACGACTCGTGAAGAAGGTGGCCAGACTGTCAAGTCCCAGATAGGATGTAATCCCTACAGAATGATTCATTCCTCCTGTGTTCCCAACCCATCATCAGTTTCAGAGTTATTCAGGAATTACCAGTTACTAATAAGTATCCATAAAGTATCAGGTCATTCCTGATTCACTCACTTGTGCCTTTGTAACTACTCGGAGATTTGTGTCTCACTGTAAAGCGTATTGTGAAGCTCAACGAGCCAAATTGGCCGTATCAGTAACAGGATCACAACTTCATCTCCATTTAGACACAGATCTGTCCAGGAAACGTAACACACAGACATTTAAGATGAAGAATTTGCCAAATCTGTGCCCTGGGACCACCCGAACGTGTTGTGCAGCCGTCACATCAAGGTGTGGGTTAGATGGAGGCACATGATTCGCTGTGGCGACCCCTGAAAGGGAACAGCCGGAAGGAAAAGAAGAAGAAGAAGGTTTCAGGGTGTGTAAAATATGTTTGAACCAGGCTCACAGTCTAAGCATCTTTCGTATGTACTCTTTTAATGTCTGTAATCTGGAGCACTTCACACTGCCACGCTGTGTAATGACACTGCTGCGCTCTCCTTTACAACCTGGAGAAAGGAACTGCCCATATTTAAGGCTGAAGTTAAGTTTGTTAAATGGATTTGGGATGAGAAACACAAGCTGTAAGGAAGCTTTCATTACAGTATAGTTATTACTCAAAATTACACTTTTTAAAATATGCTATGCAGTTATAGCAGTTGTTTTGATAGGATACGTTTGAAACACTTTATAGCAAACATCACTCTGGACTTGCAATGTAAAGTTTTCTTAAAAATCTTAACAATGCCATTGATCTCTCAAAGAACAACCCATTGTACTTTGTCAAATGACAACATCTTGATTGCACGTTCACAGCTGAATTCGGTGCAAAGGCATTTGCCTTTCATGACATTGTAAGTCTCAATCAGAGAAATTCGTATTAAAATGACAACTGGAAGTCACTTTGAGGGCTAACTGGACCAACTTTAGACAACAACAGACAGCAGTGCCAATAACACATCAAATGATCACTGTCTGGACAATAATAGATTTCAGGACGAAAAGCCATTTGGCTTCCCGACCACCGAAATATTTTCTCACTGTCCGCTCATGCGATGTCAAAAACCACGCCAGGTCTCCCAAATCAGTGCTTAAACATGCCCGCCTTCCTTCTACACTACACAATGGAATGAGTGGTTCCTTGGAAAACACATCATTTGGTTGACTCACACCCGTGCATCCTCTGCTGAAGTCGCTCCACAAGAAGCCAGGAAACAAACGAAACATTTAGCCAGCAGTTAGACAAAGAACTGATTCAGTCATCTAAGACCGAACACAGGAGGTGACACATTAAAATGGAGGGTTTTTTTGTCCTGATCAATTTGAGATTTCTACTAAAAAAGGGTTTTGAGGCATCCACAATGAACCACTGACTCTTACAGACCATTTTGACGCACACAGGTTGGTAAGATTTCTACAGTGACTCCCTCAGCAGAGCTCCGTAGAACTGCTTCGGATGGTTCAGTCAACCTGTAGAGTGCAGTTCTGACGACCTCCTCCAGGGCAACTCGCCACTGTGCATATACTGTAAACATCCTTACAGGACATTCACAAAATGGTTACGTTCAATTATTAAAAATAGTTGAAAACTGTGTACTGAGAAAAGGCGATCGGTCACATCTGTAGTTTGGTTTACGAAAAACAAAAAGTTCAAAAGCTGTTTTTCGTGTCATAACCCAAGAGAATCTTTTCAGAGTGGGCTCTGTTTGGAATAAAACTCCTAATGCACAAATATATTCTCCCCACTATATGTACAGTGAGAAAAACAAAGTGCTACTTATATATATACACACACACACACAGCAAAATGGGGTACAAACTTCATACAGTTGCAGAAATTCAATAGGTCCCCTGTGCTCAAAAGAAATTTTACAAAATTTTATAAACACAAACAAACAATATTACATCTGACAGCCAGCAGCTACCGCACAGTACATTCATCATCCCTGTGTTTTGTCTACAGCAGCAGATCTGGTCAGGGCCCGTGTTTTTCAAGCAGTTCAGACTAAGAAATCATGGCCCAACATCCTCAGCGTGACACATATTTGGCCCTGTCTTTCAGCAGAGGAGTACCTACATTTTGATAACTTTCTTAATCTTGTCAAGTCATTCTAAGTCCTGTAGAATTTAGCAGAGCTTTTCTTCCCATGTGCTTGTGGGAACTTAGGTCATCATTTACTGGATTAAAAAAGGTCATTTGAATGTTTCTTTTTTTTGACTGGGGTACAACTGCTCCATTCACAAAACTTTGTGCAAAGTCGCTGCAATTTGCATAAACTCCTCCATTGAATCGCAATAGTCCGTAAGTGGTGTGGCTTGGGATGTAGAAAGAGTGATGTTCAGCATTTAAAATAGTTGGGATGATGGCGTCTTTTTAAAAAAAAATTATTATTACTGTTTTGAAACAAAAAAAACAAACAAACAAACTCCTTAACTTAAAAGTGAAAACCTAGAGTTTGAAAATACAAACAAATGTCAGCTGAGCAGCCAAACAGGCTTATGTTAGAACGAAATAACGGACTGACCTGAAATTGTTCCTTATAGTTAAAATGCCATGGCTAAATAGCTCCAACGCGGCAAAACAATAACAATGCTGGTACTTTATTTCCATGTCTTCTACACAGATCATCAACTGGTGAGGATGCTGACTTTAAAACTAATCAGCTGAAAACATTTAAAAAAAATAATAAAAAAAGCGGGGCCAATTCCTTCAAATTATTGTTTTGGCTAAATGACGGTTGAAAAAAAAAAAAAAAAAAAGGAGCTTATTATACCCCCACGCATGATGCTATTTTATCTAGTTTTTCCTTCCAACTAATTGACTGAGTCTAGATGATCTCAGACTCTCCTCATAAATAACTCAAGTCCTCTGCTGTGAGGAAGCAGGATTTTACATCCTAGTTAAACTTTTTATGTGATTTCTAGCAGTGATTCTGAGACGTTTGAGAAATACGGGTCCTGGTCAGCAGAGCTTCTCTGGGCCAGAGGGAGAACCTGCCAGCCAGCCTGTGGGCCAGGCTCCTGGCCTCCAGCAGATAAGTCCTCCACCCCTGGGTGGTCCTGTGGGTCCCACTACTTTCCTTGCTAATCGAGGTCCAAAATCTGCTCCGCAACAATGTCCATGGCTGCAGAGGCCTTGATCGAGCTCTCTGCAGAGCCAGAGTCCACAAACATCTGGGGTATGTCGTTCCCGAAGTAGATTTTGCTGTTGGCTGCGATGGCCTTGTACTTCATTAGCTGCAGGTACTCTGGTGTTAACTTGAGCTGCAAGAGGGGCGTCAGAATTCAAATTACAAAAAGACCCTGAAATTTGTCCTGCCCAAAGTGGGAGGTGTGCTTGTGTCATCTCTTTACCTTATTGGCCTCGGCAGCTCTCTGCGTTGTATAGAACTCTGCGTCTGCCTTGGCTTTCTGCCGGGCCAGGAAAGCACCGTCTATGAATCAGAAAGAAAACACTGTCCGAGTCAACAGAAGGAGGTTGGCAAAAAAATAATTTAAAACAAAGAAGGTCCAATCTGCTTTACTGCTCCAAAAAGTAGGAAGCTGCCGTAGATACTGGGCTCTATAAAGATAAGTTCCATCTATAAACAGCTGGTTCCCAGAGTCAAACAACAAGCCAGTACGCAAAACAAATGTGGTTGAAAATGAAACATTTCCGATTATACACAGCACAGCTGCCAAAAACTGCTTAGTGAGCTACTCACCAGTTTCTCTTTTTGATCATGCACTACTTCTCATCTTGATCTTTTTACAGTGTCCTTTCTTAGAAAGGAATCCGACATGTTTGACTTGTCATAGCAGGAGAAGCACAGGTGGAACTGAAAACGGATGATAGCTGTTCTATAACCCCGTCACCTTATCCGCCAGTCAGCATGCATAATACCAAGGCTGTGGATTCCACACACCTAAATAGCATGTGATGATTATTCATGTTATTACATGCCTAAATATCTGGTGTGAAAATGGCCTATTAAGGAGAAAAAGTCTGGAATCTAAGTCAAAGACTGAACCTTTCTAGGATATAAACAGTGGTGGAAAGTAAATACATTTACTCAAGTACTGCACAGTTTCGAGGTTCTTGTACTTGCATTCCAATTTATGCTCCTTTACACTTCTAGTTCATTCTATTTCAGAGAAAATAAAAATAAAATAAAAACTGTGTTTGGGGAACTAACGGACTTCAAACATATTGCTTTTCCATGTAGTGTTTCAATATGTTGTACATCCCCTGAACCCCCCTTGGCATCAGCATTACCAAACCAACAATGCGATATATAACAATCCCTAGTTAGAGGGGGCATCTTCTTCAAAAAGTACTTGCACTTCTGTACTTTTCCTTAAGTAGGACTTGGAATGCAGGACTTCTACTTGTAATGGAGGATTGTTGTACTGGTTCTTTTACTTAAGGGAAAGGATCCGAGTATCCGCCGCTGGATACGAACCTTCGATTTGAGAGATCCTTTTTTCGGTTTCCTTCTCCATGACTTTCTGTTCAAACTTGATCTCTGCCACTTGTGCCACTTTCTCAGCCTCTACAAAAACAAAGGAGCATAATTAAATGTTCAATCTGCAGTGTGTATAATGCACTTCTCCCTGAACAACAAACTGGAACCATGATTGTTTGCCCCCCCCCTCACCTATCACAGCTTTGATCCTCTCTGTCTCTGCCTCCTTCTCCACAACCTTCTGCGTCTGTTGGGAGATCAGCAGCTTCGTCTTCTCGCTCTCCCTGCAGACATAAACACCTCAACATTACAGGCTCGACACACCCACACAGGGGTTTTTACCATTTCCACTGATTAGACCTGTCCTCAGGACTGTGTGGGCATGTACAGAGCAGACTTGACTCACATCTCCCTCACTCTCCTATTAATATGGTTTAGGTGAAACAACGTACACACTTTCCATAAATCCTCAGTAGCCTAATTAGTGTTTTAGTAAGATTGTGAGGGTCTTTAATTACAATTCAGTGCGTCTATGGAATTCTTGAACAAGACACTAATACTGTGTTCATGGAGTGTGGAAATGGAAAAGATTTCCATGTTTACGACAACTCAAGACAGCGTGATTGGAGAGAAGATAAAGTGAGGTTTACACTGGTAGCTCCCATACAAAGTGATGCACCCAAGCACTACACCCTCACAGATTTCAGATGACATGCATGTAAACTTGTTCTTGGGAGATTTTTTTTCACAATTTTTTATTTTTTATTTTTTTGAAACATTGCAATGCAATGACTTCCCAGAAGAAAATCTGCAGAACTGCTGATTTCCAGAAAGGGTACGGAAGGGGCTCTAAATGTCCATGAGTCAGCCCTCAAGCTCCGGCCAATTTTACAGTGAGACAGCCCTGGCAAACGTTTTGGTAACGAACATCATGTCCGAGTCAGGGCAGGCATTGGGACTGGGCCTTAAACCTCAAGACTTTCAGCGCCAAACTGCCAATCCAAAACCTGCAGCTGGTGCCATCATGGACACAAGGACCATTTGAACCGCTGTGACCTGTTCACAGGCCCGTTTGGTGAGCAACGCAGACGGTTTCACAGGCTGGAAAAACAGAGATTAAACATAT
The DNA here is from genome assembly GCA_011952105.1 of Coreoperca whiteheadi. Classification (NCBI taxonomy): domain Eukaryota; kingdom Metazoa; phylum Chordata; class Actinopteri; order Centrarchiformes; family Sinipercidae; genus Coreoperca; species Coreoperca whiteheadi. The sequence goes on from CM022476.1 coordinate 26,094,737, forward strand.
TCTGAACCGCTGATTGGAGAGTGAAACCAAAAATAAAAAGAGTAAAGTTGGTGAGTAAATGCCACAGGAATGATGGCAAACTATCAAAATAAGGCCCAGGTTTTAAAAACAAATTATTTCCTTCGAAAGTGAGCACTGCCCCAGCACTCCATTACCAAAAACAAAGTAACCGAGTGTGGAGATGGAAACAACTTCCAAAGATGCTAAATTAAATTAAAGTGGCTACCATTTAAATTAACACTTAATACTACTAAATTAAATTGCGCAAATTAGCCACATGTGGTTGAAAACAATCCCTACAACCGTGAGGGAGAACAGACGTAAATGTATGAGTGAATAACTTGAGTGAAAGGAAAAAAGAAACACCTGAACGCTGATGTCTTGGACTAAAGAGCTCAAAGACATTCATGCGAAGCGAGGTCCTCATCCACCATACAACACAATGCTGAGCTAGAGCCACTACAGTTAAACCATAAAATAAATACACCTGTGGGTAACAAAGTCGATCAGTTGACACATGCATGTTGCAGTAATCAGGGTTTGTGTGGGTTTTGGGACAGAAATCAGACACTTTAAATTAAACAATATCAGATCATCATCTGACAATGTATCTGACTTGAAGACTCCCCCTTTCCACAGTGGTCGATGCCTCACACAGCTTCCGTGAATTTTTCATGAACTTATTGGAAATCCTTCATTTCCTGTCCTTACGTTTCTTCTCCTTAGCTCCTGTGACTCCGCTCATACGGTCGACTCATGGAGCCGTAGTTAGATGCTCACGGACTGACATGAAATAGCAGTCGTCTTCCCGCAGCACTTGGCAGGGGAAGTTGGCTGAACATCAGTCCCATTCGTTTGGGAGGGGAAATTAGACACAAAACAGCTTCAGGGATCATAAAACATTCCCTCTGTGGCGAAAAAAAAAAAAAAACATTAAAAAAAGATTCTGAAAACTCACATGAGCTCATAGTTCCTGCGAATGCTCTCGGGGATATTGGGTTTAGTGACGCGGACCGCCTGTGAAACAGTGAGACAGACAAACAGTGAGAAAGAAACAGTCAACTCCAAAGTATCCAAAGTAGGTAGATAAAGAAGGCATGAGTGTAGCAAGAAACATGACTTGACAGTCCAGTTCAAAAACCCCCTGAACAGTAAGTTTATTGGTTTCTCAGAAGGGAAGCGGCAACGGTTATTTCAACTGTTTCTAGAGTTATGAAAGGAAACATAAGGTCAGCGTTTTAAAGCCCAGTGGAGTGTTTAACTCTCAGGAATGACACCAGTGCATCTCCGTGGGTGGGTGGGGAATTCAATACAAAAACCACCCAGGCTCAGATGGAATTGAACGTCCCTGAAAAAACAAGGTTTCGTTATGAGAAATGCTCCAGCACAGGGGCTTTGAAGAAGCTGTGAAAGTGTAAAAAGACTTTTGTTATCAGGGACTCCGTCTTCAGTGTTTCTTAAGGTTGACATTACTGTTTATAATTTCAATACCCAGGTTCTGTACTGCAGTCTAGTCTGAGTGCCGTTTATCCATCCAGATTGTTTTGGTGGGAGTTCGGCGATATCGGCCGTAGAGATGTCAGCATCTTTTGAATATGATGGGACTATGTGGCACTCGGGCTTGTGATGCTCAAAGTGCGAAAGAAATACATTCGAGAAAAACTCAACAGCGGCGCCTGTTTCCAGAAATCCAGACCTGGTTACTCAAGATAATCCACAGATTTGATGTGAGCACTTTCATGTGGGAACTATTTCCTTTCTGCTGTTAAGTTTCCACATGAAACTGCTCACAACGAGGTCTGTGTTGTTTGCGATATCTCCAAAACTTGGCAACTCACACCAAAACAATCTAGATGGTTAAACAGCACTACAGGTGAGAGGAAAAATGTGGATTTTTGATTTTGCGTTCAAGCAGACGTGCGCTTCAGAGGAATATACATAAAGCTACGATGACAGCAGCAACGCCATTACTCTGAACATGTGCCGTTCCTGTATTGTGTATCTCTGCCTCTTCGATGAACACTGAGGGGGGTTGTAATTTCTAAGTTGCGGCCGCTCTTTCTAAACCCTTGTTTCCTTAAAAAGAAGTGCAACATGGCGGCTCTATAAAAGAGGTCCATGCTTATTGGTAGATGGCAGATCTTTTTTCTTTTGCTTTTAAAACCCCCATGTAAGATTAAATAAGATGCAGCTGCAAGCTCCAAAAGCTAGTAAGTGAACCTTTGAGTTTAGATTATGTTGCCACATATTCATGTGCTGACATGGATACATCCATACATCAACGTAAGGTCACATCGACCAAAGTAATAACAATAAAGTATCAAATGTCAAAAATGGCGCACCCTGGTGGCCCAGGGTTTAAGGTGTCGACCAGCAGTGTCCCTGGTTCAAGTCTGGCCAGGGAGATTTGTTGCATGTCACTCCGAGTCTCTCTCTCCCCTCATTGGCTGTCATCTCTTTACTGTCAACACTGAATTAAAGGAATAATAATACCCTTAAAAAAAAAATAATTCAAAAACTGTCAAAACGATCCCATAAAAACAAAGTACATGACTGACAGCTAATTTAACAGAGGCGAGGGATCTAAGGTAGGTCCTTCCTTAAGTTAACTGCACTAATCCAAACGACCTACAGCATAACCTTGCCAGGTCTAGTTTTAGCTTTAGTTTTACAGTCTTGCTCTCAGATGCAGGACTTGACTAACTGTCTTGACTGCAGCCTGCAGATGCTGCCGCTGCTGGTTTTACCGTACCTGTATGATAAGTCCGGGAGCCATGGCTGTTAGATCCTCTTGTAGGGTCAACTTCAGGTTTTCATCGATTTGGTCTGCGGGGGTAAAGCGCGACAGAGAGACAAATTCCAGGCCTGTCAGTCCCGTCATCCTTTGTCGTTTTTAAATCAATCCTATTTAAGGGTCTCCTGAGTTTTTTCCTTTTATCTGCTGGTTTCACAGCCTCACGGTAAAAAGAGCAACATTGTTAAAATCAGTTCTAAGATCACCGGACTGAAACAAAGAAATCTGAATTCTTTTTGCAACCAACAAATCCTCCAGAAGGCAGCAAGTATTTTGGCTTCTGTCTCTGTTGCCATCAGGGTGTCGTTAGGTTTGACCCGCTTCTAAAACTAACCGCTATTCTGCAATTCGACTACTACATTCCACATTTAGCTTCTATCATCTGTTTGTTTGTATGTTACTGTGCTCTGTGTACAACAAGCTTCTCCAAAGAAATTGCCCCTAGTGGGGATTAATAAAGGTTGTTTGTATTGCAATGTATTGCAGTCTGGCCTCCAGAGTACAGACACACTTCATGTAGAGTGTAGAGACAATGCAGAGAACAATACTATTAACAACAACAGAAAGAGGTGTTACAACTTAAGCGCGTTCTGCTTTGCTATTTCTTCAGGCTCAACGTGAAAACCGATTTGAAATGACAAGAGGTTGACTGGTCAAAACTGAAATACCGATACACCATCAGCATGTGAACATGATTCGCATGAAATAGCTAGAAGGAACTTTCAATGTGTACTTACTGTAAACAGACATTGCACTCCTCTTACAATGACGATGCACAGTTAAGTGCCTCATCATTACGCCACGGCTGTGTTTACATTCTGTGGTTAGGTGGATAAGTGGTGACATTCACAAGTGTGGGCTCACTTTAGCGAGGTGAATGAAAAGACAGCAACTGGACGGGCCTGGTGTTAGCTTTGTGTAGTGGGG
>CM022476.1:26098482-26229386 GCA_011952105.1 Coreoperca whiteheadi
GGGGGTCACCTCAGGAGACAGGCCATGTATTTAGGGTGTTTTGGACCCTTAGCTGTAGGCTGACCACATGCTGTTATTAAAAAAAAGCTGAGAGGTGGTGTTTCAAATGAGTAGTTCAGTTATATTTGGCGTTGAGGCCCCGCTTCCAGTGAGGCAGCATAGCACAAATCAGAGGGGGAGGAGTCACGTTAAATCGACCACCTTTTTATGAGATTGAGCTGTGATTGGTGGGTCACCTATTAGTGACGAGGAATCGAACCAACAGGCTGCTGGCTGATTACAGCAGGGGCCTATGACTCCCGTGTCCTGCATGAACTAACGCCATGCTTCATTCGGTTTACGCCCAGTGTGCAGCCCGCCACGCTTACCAAACAAGCCGATGTAGACCTCCTGCAGTGAGTGAACACTGCAGAACTGGTTGAGCTCATGGTGAACCTTGTTGAATATCAAAGCTTTGTCGTAGTCCGCGGTGAAGTTCCTCACGATGTCGTACACTGCGGAGAGGGAAACCAGTCGGGAATGACAGCAGACACCGAACACAAGTACTTGGCTCGTAGTTGCAACAAAGTAATGTCAGTGCCAAGTCACCTTCGCATGGGAAAAGACATGAACAGCGCGAATAAGATAAATACATGGATTGGCCTGTGGAACACAGGGGAGTTTACCTGCTGATGGAATGAGGTAGTTAACCACTTCTATGCGGTCAAAGTAAATCATCACTCCTCCACTGAAAGAAAGAAAATACAAAACATTAAGTACTTGAAAGACACTTTGCCCAGAACAGCAGTAAAAGATAAAAGGGACTGTATTTTTAATCAGCCAGATGTGAACCTCGGACTCCAGCAGTGTCGGTGTTCAGACTCTACCCAATGTGTTATGTGGGAATGTGCAGGGTGCAAGATGAATGCTCAGTGTAATAAGTCTCGAGACCACATCTGATACTACTTAAGCCAAGCTAAACAGCAGACCTACCTTGTGCCACACGGTACATTCTTCACCTCATCTGTCTGCAGCGTCGTCTGCGAGACAAAAAAAACAAAGATTCATTTAAATTTAATTCATTTTTCCGGACGTCAGGAACAAAAAAAACTTGCTCCTGACATCGTTATGATAAAATAAAAAACACCAGACACACACACACAGGTAGGACTGGGAGTAAATCCATAAACAGTACGAAATCAGATAATTCCATGCTTGAAATTGAATAAACCTGGATTTCAGTTGTACATACATGACAAACACAGTTACAGGAAGTCCTGGACAGTGTCATGAAATGGAATACACCACCACTAGGAGCCGAGTCATGTGTCCGCACAAACTCAACGTTGTAACCCTCACAAAAGGTAGTTCATATTACAGGGCTGTTGTACTAGATTCACAGGTCCCTCTTTAAAATGTAAGGGGGGGGTGGGGGCGCAAACAGGCGAAAAGCGTCTACATTATCTCATATTTATGATGCCAGAAGTTGGCGCACATTTCAAGATATTCAAACGGCCATCTTCTTGGCTCCTCGGCTTCTTCCATCCGCGGGTTGAGATCAGCTATCACCTCGGCTGGTAGTTTGGGGTCTCATTGCCTCTACGCCACAACAATTCAATGTACATCAGGCTCCAAAAGTCTGGTGGCCAGAATATACTCCATTGTTAATTATGGCTCCTTATAGGCCACTTTCTTTAGACGCTGTTTGGAATAGTATTTCAATGTCTTCTCGCAACCCAAATGAGTTTTTTCCATTATAAATTTGTACACCGAGAGCTCATTACTCGGCAAGCAGAGTATTTCTAAAGAGGGATCTTTCTGTCTATTTCGTAAATGGGACTCCCGCATGATCTGGTTTTGTCCTGCAAAACTATCACATGCTCACTGTCATTTTTAATACTTCATGACACTTCTTCACTTAATCTGTCCATTAATGAAAAGCATGCATTATGCATGGGTACAACAGCAGCTAAGAGGTTTAGGGTCTGCTAATGGAAGCCGCCTAATTCCATTTTGAAACGAAAGTGGGCACAAGCGCTCGGACACTTTAAATCTTGAATTAGCAACTGCTAGAATGCATTGAGGCAAACATACCCAATATTAAATGAATACGTCAGACTTTTCTGAAAGTACAAGGGTTTGTCTATACGCCTCTTTTCCTTTCACCCAGCTCAGATATGTAAATGTAGGCAAAGAAATAGAGCCGCCTACAGTCCCGACCTCCCTGACGTGATGGAATATGTGGCCTCTACTTTATTTCCATTATTATGTGGATTTTATTATTGGGATTGTGCACACTGCTACAGCTGTACTGTTATTTATTGATACTAATAGATAAATCACCCAAATACAAAATTTACAGATTAACAGAATTCCATGCACTCACCTTAATTAGAACAATTATTAATATTCGTTATGTTAAACGTATTAGTCTCACACACACACAAATTTTACTCTTGTATTTCTGTACATAGTATACGTGTTTCATGTCGGTTTCTCGCAGGATGGGCTACCCTGCTAAAAGGTAGTTTTCACATATCTGACTTGAGGCTCTAAGGACAGAGGGTGTCGTATGCTGTACAGATTATTAATGACTTGGGATTTTAGGCTATAAAAATAAAAATTGTGAAGTCACTTGACTCACCTGAACGGACTTGCAGGTGGTGATGAACGGAAGCATAAGATGGAAACCAGGGCTGCTGGTGGTGGTCAGGAGAGCCCCTCCCCTGCATTACAGACACACAGCTGATCATTATATCTTACAATCGAATAGAACGCCTTTACTGTCATTGCACAGCAAAATATGCTTTCCGAATTTAATACAATTATCTCCTGGGGGGATTTTAGTTTGTAATGAAACAAACCCAAACTATTCTGATTACTTGTGGCCAGATCAATTAAAGATTTGGGTCAAAGGCCCAATCATAAGACTTGAGGTAGCCTTCATTTCAGAGACAAAGTTTTGGTGTTTTAGTCAGTGTTAGCACTTGTGCCTTCATTGTTCTTTATTCTACTGCTGATGGGAAGTACAGATATCCCTTCATCACAAGCCCACATACTTGGGTAACTCCTTTATTGGGCTTAAAGATAAGAAGTTTCCCAGATGAATTTCTTCTCATGATAAAGAATCAGACTTTATTCTTGGATGACACTACCATGACCCATAAGAGATCACGCAGTCTTAGTCAACGACACCTCGTCATTTGTTTAAAAGAGGCCCACTGCAGCCAACAGCAGATTTTACTTCAACTGTTATGAAATCTCTCTACTTACAGCATGTCGGCAGATGCATTTAAAGACTTCAAATACTCTGCACCTAAGAAGGTACACAGGCAGACAACCAGAGCTGGCTTTTTTGGCAATCTTAATGCCCAGGTATTTACAGTAGTCACTGCTGAACAGTTAAGTTGCTTAAGGCAAACACATTTGAAGCAGATGCTCTCTTCTTTAAAGTCTCATGTTTTACAACTGAGCAGTTAAACACTAATGTCTCAGGCACAAAGACGCAAACAGAAAACAACACCACAATGTGTGCTGCAGTCTCACCTGTAGTAAACTCCAGTGTGTCCCTCATCAATCTTGTGGACGGAGGCTAAGAGCGCTGCCCCTCCGAGAGCAGCAATTATTGAGAATACGGCACCCCACTGTGCCATCCTGGCAGGCAGAGAGTGAAGACAGCATGTGAAAATGAGCAGATGGGAACAGAGTTTCCCCGTTTGCTGTTTACGCAATGTCCTGCCTTAATTACAATCAAAATGCTCCCAAATGCAAGTACTAATAAACCCCGTCCATGCAGCCAGTCAGCATGACCTGCTCTCAGTGAGCACCTGGTGCATTACTGCAGTAACACATTGGAGCTGGCGTCTTGCTCAGCGCTTTATCTCCGCTCAGCTCAGGCTTAGCCAGGCATCATCTGGGACTCAGTGACCTTGTCACACTTAAAGAGGATTGACGCTTAAGTACGAAAACGGCGTAACCTAACATAAAATAAATCTGCCAGTACATTCTACAACACTCACGTATGTATGATAATGCCTATTCTAGCTCGTTTAAGATGAAAGAGTGCGATGAGAAGCTGTCTCAGCTTTGGATAGTGAGGATCTGCAACGATACAATCTGTGACCCTCAAAGACACGCCCGGCTCGACGGGTCTCAGAGTCACAGTGTTTGTACAGCAAGGCTTACACAATGCCTCTTTGTATGTTACACGCGTATTCTGTTCTCTGTAACACACTTTTTGTTTGATGCTGGTCATGTTTTTCTTGGGAAGCGGGTCTAAATTTCACTGGAAATCAACAAAGATACAACTGCTTAGAATCAACTGATCTGCAGCAAGAACTGTATGCCTTGACAGTCACACCTTAGACGATGTGTAAAGAAGGTGTGTAGTTGTAGTTGAACACTTATCTGCTAAAGCTGGTTTCGTTGCAAAGGCACAAAACTTGCACGACCGGAAAGGGCAACTTAAATATAATTATTCCCTCAAATAGAACCGGTCTGAATAAAAAAAGATTTCGAAAAGGGGTGGGCTTCGCGTCCTCTGCTTAACAGAAACGACTAACTTAAGCTACAGCCTTAGAGCAGTTTAAAGTTAACAATTTATTTAAAAAAAACAACAACACAATTTTAGGTAAGCCATGTATGCCGAAGCGAAGGGCTGAATATAAAGATGCGTGCACAGTCGTCAAGTAATACAATTATGACAGGCATGTATGACTTATTAGAAAGCCAACTTAAAATGTCCAAACATTTGAACCGAATTTGGTTTCGCGCTAGCTGTGATAGCACAAGGCAAGTTCCTATATTATTCCGGCCTCAAAAGGAGGAGCCTCTTCAAATAGCAAACCGGTTCAGCGACAGTATCAGCTAGCTCACCTAGATGTTACAACCTAGCTAACGTTACACTTTACCGTCGGCGTCAAAGCACAATAACAAGGCCAAATGTTGATTAACCTTTGCTAACGTTATAAGTTAGCAAACAAAATCAGCACGTCTCATCTCCTTTTGACATACTACTGTCATACTGAACAAAACAGGGGATATCAGCTACTTAGTTTAAATACACAGGAACACATTTTATTCTTGCTCGGCAGGTCTTACCTGTGATTTCGCCCGAGAGGACACCAACAACAGATAAGAAGCAGGCACAGGAGCCTGCTACCTTCTTCTTCTTATTATTGTTCTTCTTCTTCTTCTTCTCGACTGCTCGGCATCCAAACAGTTGCATCAGCGCCCCCTCGTGGGTGATCACCTAACACCAGCTGTCCATCAATGGTGAAGTGTTAGTCGACCAGATTCCTGCTCATAATTTGCTCGTTTAGGGCCACTGTTGCCCGGAGAACAACGTGATTCACTTTTTTCTTTGAAATTGAATAAACAATGTATAGTACTTACGAAACAGGAGAGACAATTTAGACTTTGGAATTCACCTAGCCTGTGTGCCTGTTTGTGGTAAGAAACCAGAACACCCAGAGGAACCCCACAGCAACATGATGGGACAAATGTGAAAACTCCACGCAGAAATACATTGCTTTCCATGACAAGGCCCAGGCTGGTTGGACCTTTTTTGTTGTGGTAGTAGGTTACTGTACCAGCTGCAGGTGACATAGAAAAGGCTCATACAAACACTGACGAGGCTAAAAACAATTCTAAAGAAATGAAGTAGGCCTACAGTATGAATAAACTGTAAACCAAGATCTGTCCCAAGGCATTTGCAAACCAAGCAGCTGGTTAGGGCCACACAGGGTCATTATATGTATGAACTCTTCCATTATTTTCCATTAATTATTTACTTCCCATAAAAAGCAAACAGCATACTTTGTTTGACAAGGTTAAGGATACACACTCTTGGGGCACCCTTGTGGCTTAAGGGTTAAGGTGCTGGCCATGAACAGGACTGTCCCAGGTTCTTTCCCAACTGTGTTGCTGATCTCTCTCCCTCATTTCCTGTCACCGATCTCTGCTGGTTCTGTCTAATAAAGGCTTAAAATCCCCCCACATTAATAAAACAAAGACACACACACTTTGGATTAGTTATATCACCCAATGGTGACCCTACAATTCCCACCAAAGTGGCAATAATGTCTTCCTGTTCGTTCCTTTTCCCAACACTCCCTGAAGCTGTTCACAGCCTTCTGCAAACTGAGGTTTTTTGTTGCAAATGTTTGTTGTTGTTTCTAGTTGCAAGGTTTCCTTGACTTGACTATCCGCCTCCTTTCTCTCGTCTGTTTATGAGCTGGACCCCATATAAACTGAGCCAAAAGCCTCATGTTAATAAGCCGCCATAACATTTGTAAAATCTAACACTAAAAACTGCAGTGACTTTCTATGAAGCCCATGTCTATAATGCATTATAAACACACTGATAATGTGTTATTCTGTGCTTATAGCAATGTATAATTATAGTTATAAGCGCTCATACATATTCATGCATACATATATATTTTTTAATGCTTTATAAAAAATAATCATAACATTTTATTCTCGTACTTTACTTGAGTACTTAGTTTCAAATTCTACCCCACCACATCTCAGAGAGAAATATCGCACTTTTTACTTCAGTTCATTTATCTGACAGCTTAAGTTACTAGCTACTTTACAAATAAAGTAGTTTACACACAAAACCAGAGTTTAATAAAATACGATGTTTTGTTGTACAGCAGTACAGCTGAAACGATTAATTAATCAATTAGTCAATAGACATCAAATCAGTTGGAAACTATTATGATCGTCCGTCATTTTTCACGTGAAAACATTTCATGGTTCCAGCGTCACACTGGACACTGCCTAAATGACAATCTCATTTGTTGCAAGAAATAAATATGATAAAGATTCTTCATCTGCAATACATTGAAATATTTGGTCACATTGATGGTTATATAGTGGGATATGTCATGAATAACTATCCTAGTTGTAACAAAAATAACACCCTACAAAAGGAAATAGTATGGTTAATAAATAATTACCCAACTCTATACAAACACATACAGTAGGTCTATATTTCAATGTAATTTGCTTGATATATGAAAAAAAATGTCGGCTCATTGAGCCCACTCGTTATTGACCGACACACATTATAGACATGGTCGTCATACATAATGTGTTATGATTATTGTTATTAAGCATTATGGGTCTTTATGAGTGCTTATAACTATAATTTTACGTTGCTATAACCACAGTACTACGCATTATGCAAGCATGATTATAATGCATTATAGGCGTTGGCTTCATAACAAGTGTTACCAATGTTAAATACTACTAAATAAGTCATTTTCTTTTTGTTTATTTAATTTTAATAGTGATCTAATTTTTGGCTGTATTTCAAAGTAGCATGCATGTGCTTGACCCCAACGTCTTTCATATCATTCAGTAAAGATGTGAAAGCTGCTGAGGACGGTGTTTCACCCACTTTCCTAACGTGAACAGCAGATGGCGACAGAGACCAGCTACGTTGCGCTGCTTTAATTTTCATGAGGAAACTGCAGAAAAGGCTGCATTATCCTGCGTCTGCCATGAGTTGAACATTTTAGAATTTTAGAGACTTTCACTGCTATCATGCAGCAGATGTTTATTTCAACAGTTCATTCATTTGCAGTGGATAAGGTTGGCTGTTAGCAAAAGCCCAAAACAGAAACTTTGATTATCATAAAAGAACATTAGGCTACAATCTCCTAATTACAAAGAGGAAAGTCAAAAAGTCCATTTATTTCATCTTCAGTTAGCTAAAAGCCACTGGAAGTGATACACAGCTAAGGGTCTAAACACTGAAATGGCTGTGGCGCATTATTTTTAGATGTTGGCCTCTTGAGAAATTTACAAAGGACCAGAGCTAACCCCAAGGTGCTGCAGTGGCAGCTCTGTGCCCTGCATTTTAAACAGGGAGGGGCGGGGTGGTGGAGGGGAAAGAGAACAACAGAGCAAGGGGAAAGAAGTTTGTCAGAGTTCATTAAGTATCAAGGGAACATCGCTGGAACTGGCAGCGTAAGCCGCGCCGGGGCCCTAGTGCCATTAATCACGACTGACAAGAAACCAGGGGCTGAGGGAGGAGGTGGAGGGGAGGGAGGAGGTGGAGGGCAGTTCTGCCAGGGACTCTGGTAGTGATTATAGAACCAAGGTCCGAGCAGTCCGGGCCAGGGGTGCTGAAGGTAAAACACACCACAGGCGAGGCTATGAAGTTCAGGTACCTTCACACAGATCACACTCACATAATCACAGATAGACTGAGAAGACATGTAACTCCAGGCTTTGAAAACACGACAGGGTAATTGTAGAAAGAGTGGAATATTTTGGTTTGAGAAGAGAAGTATAGTGCCGTGTAGAAGCTGGAGCTCTCCTTTTGCGTATCTCACCCTCCCTCCCTCATTTAAATGAGCTGAGCCTCTGGCTTAATAGCATGCAGGAGGAAGAGAGTGGAAGTGCGGCAGTAACAGAGTGTTTGCCCATATATCTCTGTCGTCCTGCCTTATTTTCTTTGCGCACCCCCAGAAATCTTGTGGTAGCTCGCCACACTGCTGCCACCCTGGAAGAAGAAATAAATGGGAGAGAGAAAGCGAGGGGAGAAAAGAAAGAGGAGAGCTCGTGACTCGTCAAGATGGAGGCCTCTGTTAAGTGCTGTGCTTGAAAGCCCGTCCGGCCTCATTAGCTGTCAGTTGTAACAATACTGAGCTGGCAGCGAAGACTGCTCCCAGTCTCGGTGCCATAAATCACAGGCTGACAGGGCCCTGACAGGGCTGGGAACCAACACACATGCGAGACTTGCTTGCTTTCTGTCTCGCTGCTGTTCCCTTTTCTTTCTCTTCTCTCCCTTTTTTTTTTTCCAGAGCTCATTCTTTTACTTCTTGTCCTCCATTCCCACTCTCTTTCTTCACTTTCTTTGTCAGCACCACTGCCTTTCTTTCACTTTCTTTGATCTGTCTCTCATCCCTCTTTTTCACACACACACACACACACACACACACACACACACACACACACACACACACACTTACAGCACATTGCAGCATGTCAGCAGACAGTCCAGGACACATGTGCTCACACCAACACACGCTTGCCTTTTGCACCACTTTTTGTTTTGGCGTCCCGTACGTTGGTGTGACAGAATGGATTTGGAAAAAACGGTGATTCTTTGATGGATGAGATGTTCACTGGGACTGTCTGTACATGTGCATATGTAGGTTGTTCCTCCTCCTTATTCTTAGTTTAACATTTCTCAAGCATACTTGGCCATAGTGGGATATATTGTTAGCCTACACATATGATTGTCAAGTAGGTCTGCGCCTAGCTGTCTAATATTCCTTTGAAATGTTGAAATTGAATCAGTGGGTAATTGTCAGTGGGTAACAGTACTGTATAAGGATTTTTGGATTGTTGGAGATTTTACTGTGTAAATGTGTAAAAACTGTCTCCATGTCAGCTCAAATTATAAATTGCTGAGAACTCACACTTGTCCTCTTGTTAAAGAAATACTTAACATTTTGGGAAATCCGCTTATTCACCCCTTTGCCACGAGTAAAATCAGCAGATCGATACCACTCTCATGTTGCCAAATATGTACATGTAGCTTAGAGCCAGGCAATAAGCTTAGCTTAGCAAAATAGTTCCAAAAGCAAATCAGTGTATTCCCCAGAATGTCGACGTGTTCCTTTATGATGCTAGTGTAGCTTCACTTCCTTTATCTAAATGAAATTCCACCTCGGGTATGGACAATACTCAACACCTAAGCACTTCCTTTGACAAGTGCAATGTCAACGTCAAAACTTCAAAGTGGAGCATAAAAAGGCCTCTTAAAAGGTACACCTGGACCACCATAAAGCTGACCTCCACTTCAAATCAGGGCACAGTTTACTGATGTCACGTTAAAGGGGCTACTGACATGTAAATGTACGGGTGTGTTTGCATGTGGAGGATGTTATGGTCGGTTTGTATCCATGAGGTCGAGCGGGAGCGGCTACAGCCGTCTGCCGGCGTCCATCATGGAGACGCGTGATGATGTGTGTGACACGCCTAGAGAGGAAGGAAGTTGAAGAAAGCAGGGCTGTGGGTCATTAATCATTGGTGGTTGACACATGAACACACCCACGCGCATATTTGTACACACACACGATACATTTAGCTATGAGGGTTGGGGGGAGGGGTTACTGGTGCTGAGCTTGCAGCTGGAATAAACCCAACTGAACGCATTAAGTGAACGTATACAGCATGTGTGTGTGTACACACACTACACGGAGAATGAGCTCACAGCTGGGCTACATGCCTCAGACTTTGTTGGACTCCCCCTCCAAGCTCCCACACTCCTCCTCCATTCCACAGCTGCATACTTGTACCCAAACCCAACAGGACTCAGCTGGATCTAGCAGACTCTGGGTCAGCTTAGGTTGGATTTTGCACTTACCATAATTGCTCTACCTTGAACAAGGCTTAGGTGCACAAATATTGGTGACAGTTATTAACAATTTAACATCAGTGTTGTTGGCTATTTTTGCTTTCACTTGTGTTTCAGCTAACTAAATGCTACCTAAAGCGTGGCCCTGATTTAAGCATACATTTGCTAAATAAAGGATTTGGTAAAATTGCTAAGCCCGAGTTCCCAAGTGACTTCTGTATCTTGGGAGCAGGTGCTTGTAACCACTTTCTCTAATTTGTCGGACTCCAAAATGTCTTAATAACCTGAAATATGAAAGAACTTTCCAATTCTAAAATCTGAACAGCACTAAACATGTTTGTTAGCCCCCAAAAGAGCTTGAGGGTAAATGCTTTTGTGAGTCCAATGTCAGCTAAGGTGCATTGCTAATTATTTCCCAAAGCATTATAGGCCAGTATGCTTAAATTTGCAATAAGTGATTTTTTGGGGCACTTGAGGGCAGCAGAAACAAGTTGTGAACACAGCCTTGACATACTGTATTATTAAGTTGAAGTGGCAAACCTGTTGGCAAACAGTGTTTAGACATTCAGTAGACACGGAGCAACACCATCATGCATTTAGAGTCAGGTATTTGGCCACCTGACGAATTCATGTCCAATGTTTACTCTCCTTGTAGCTCTGTTTTGGACTCCACCAACTCCTGAGGGAAATAAATGGCTCATTTGCTGTTAAATGGGCTGAGCAGGTAGTGCACTGTGGGTACAGGTGGGTACAGACCTTTTCCCCTGAATACGGCTGCCTGCTCGACAGTCGTGGTAATGATGGAGTTCATTTAAAACAGCCGCCAAGAAACCAATGAACTGATTTGAAAGACGCCATAAAACTCCCCAGAGATGAGGGGAACGCAGAGTCGGGTGATCATTGCATGTTGGTTTGTCACTACGGGCAACCCGGTTCACATTACACATAATCATTTGATTCATTTTTATTATAAATCTATTGATTATAACAACTTCAAAGTAAAGTGATTCAATCCATCCAGTCTGTTGACTCTAGTTGGAGCCCAACATGAATCTTACGAGAACAATACGCCACGATTTAACTTTAAAGGTCTGCACGCGCACTCTCATTCACGATCAAATGTTCACCCTCCATTGACACTTTCAAGAAAAGTTTCAAGACCTACATGTTATCCATGGCCTTTGCTCATAGTGGTTTCGGTATTTTAGAAGACTTTAGTTTTTTTAAAGTGAGCTTACAAGTTTTATTCTGTTTCTCTTTTTGTGTACGTATTTTTAGATTGCCTTGTATTCTATCATTGCTATTTATCATCATTATTGAGCCTTGCAATTGCTTGTGTGCCTTATGGCTACTGATGTCATGCTGCTCGCTGTTGTTGTGTTGCGCCGTTGACTTTAATCTGCACAGCACTTTGGTCAACTTTGGTTTTTAAACGTGCTATATAAATACATTTGATTCGATTCACCTCTTCTCTCATTTTCTTTTCTCAGTATCATCTGTTACCGTTACTGTATGAGAGTTTAGGATTAGGAGTCCCAGAGGAGGTTCCAGCACAAAGTTACACAACTGGCCTCTCTCTCTGCCGTGCTACATTAATCTTCCCCTGGTTGCAAAAATCTCCATTTAACATCTTCCTCATGGGTGTCCGCCTGCTTTTGCTTCATGGTGAAATGTATTAGAGGACGTGTGTACGTGTGTACGTGTGTGTGTGTGTTTGTGTCCATGCATGCCTGTGTGTGAATGCATGTGTGGGTGGACAGGGTAATTGGTCCAGTTACTGTGCCCGGGTCTGCTCAGGCCAAACGATGCTGCAGTGTGCGTACAGTGTGGTGCTGTGCTGAGCTGTGGGGGTGTGGGAAAGCGATCAGCGTGGACTTCAGAGGGAACCGAGGAAGAATGAGGAAATTGCAGACAGATAGGCCTAATGGTTGTGCTGAGGGAAGAGGTTGTAGGGCCAACAGCTGCTAGCCATCCATCTGGACCAGCCTGGAGTGCTGGACTGGACCGCTCCGCAGTGAAGTATTCACCTTCTGGGGATGCGTGCGCTGAGACTTTCCATCAGAGCAGGGTCAATAAGGATTTGCAATAAATTCATGGAGTTTGTTTTAAAATCCCTTGAAGGCCTAGTTTATTTCAATGCAATAAGGTGAAACTTCACTTATGGCTGTGAGGAATCTGGATTGTTGCAGCAGCAAGGAAAAACAACATAAAAACAGAACACACAGGGTTTTGTGAATGGGCTCTCATCTATCAATTTTATCTGTGTAGCATGTTTGATTGTATAATTTTGTTTTTTAGGTAGTTTTTTTTTACAAATCATAATTTGGTAGTGAAAAGCAACACCAACTCATCTGAGGAACCAGGAAAATTATTTCACAGTAATATTTTTTTTAAATGGTGCAATCTGAGGTGCTTAATTGTTCCTCCTTTCTCAGAGATCACCGTCAGACAGTGTGGGAGATCCTGTCATGTGTTTCTCACTGAATGTTTTGTTGAGGAAGTTTCAGTTTCTGTAGGCGGTAGGCTCTTTTGTTCGTCCGTGGTTCCCTTTGGCTGGAAATCATTCCAAGAAATTAAATGTATTAATTCCTGGAAAAAAAGATTGTGGTGTGAAAAATGAATCGATAATATGTCATAGATTCTTTTCCCCAGAATGTTTTACCCTTTTAAACAGCAAATGTAAAAATGTTCATGAATTTGTCAGAGGTTAGGTCACAATGGTCTTATGTCATTGGATGATGCAGTGTCAAAACACGTTTATATGTGAAAATGGTTTGGTTTATTACTGTTTAATTACTGTCAGCCTTGTACAGAATGCAGTACATCTAAATTGAGTAGAAACTTTGGAAACCTTCCAGGACAAGAAGATTGTGGGCAAAAAGAGTACTAATATACAGCAACATAGTCTCTCAAACCTTTGTGAAATACCCTTCTGAAACAGAATATATATATAGGACATGAATCATGAATCATGAAAAGACTATGTACCTCCACCAGCAAATTGATTTATGAGCTGGAAACTATACCCATGCGTCCACGGTGCTATTTCTATATCAAACTGCCTATTTCCTTCAAAGTGAGAAAAGTTCCTCTCTGTGCACAAACAGAGCAATTTATTTGCAATTTCAGAGAATAGTTCAACGTTTGGGGAATAGGCTTATTTGCTCTTTTGCTGACAGTCAGATGAGGATATCAATACCCCTCCCGTGTCTGTACAGTTAATATGAAGCTACAGCCAGCGGTCAGTTAGCTTAACATAGCATAAAGACTGGAAACAGGGGTCCAAAGGTAAAAGGTAACAAAATCCACCCAGCACCTTTAAAGCTCAACAATTAACACATTATATCTTGTTTGTTTAATACATACAAAAACCAAAGTGTGAACACCTCCTTTGTGGTTTTACGGGAAGAGGAGAAACAGCTTGTTATTAATTAGAGAGCTTCAGAGGTGCTGGAAGGTGGATTTTATTACCTTTTGACAGAGCTAGCTGTGTTACCATTTCCAGTCTTTATGCTAAGCTAAGCTAACGGTGTCCTGGCTGTAACTTCATATTTACCGTACGAAAGTGAGAGTGGTATCGATCTTCTCATCTAACTCAGCAAGAAAGTGAAAAGCGTATTTTCCCAAATGTCGAAATATTCCTTTAAATTGCTAATAACTTGCTCCATGCTTGTACACCATGGATTTAAGCTTATATTTTAGACCGAGCAGAGTTTTCATTTCTGTGGAAGCTCCTGTTCTTTAATGACAACCAAGTTCCTTGCTCAAACCTGTTGGTTGACCTTTTTCGTTTGAGTCTTAACGCTAAGCTAAGCCAACCGGCTGATGGCTGTAGCTTCATACTTAGCACACAGATAAAGCATGAAAGTGGTATCGATCTTCTCATCTACCTCTCAGCAAGAAAGCAAATCTTTTAGCAGACAATTTTATCCAAAGCAACTTACATATGCGAACATCCACAAACTGAAGGCGCAGCTTGAAGAGCATTTTTGGGGTTCAGTATCTTGCTCAAGGATGCGTCAACACATGGCTGGGGGATCGAACCGCTGACCTTCCAATTGGCAGGTAACCGTTCGGCCACCAAGCCACAGCCCCCGATCAGTGTATCAGTGTATTTCCCCAGATGCCAAACTATTCCTGTAAGACATGGTGCTCATGTTAACTAATTCTAACTTGCTTGCCATATTAAGAGGTGTTGTTAGGTAATGCTATCTACAACACGGGCCAGATAAGCATTACAGTTGAGCAATGACAGAAATATTGCTTATTGTGTTCCAATCTCATCTGTGAGGAGGCATATTCGCAAGTGACAGATGAAAGCCTAAGTGGCTCTGGACAGCTGTTTGATTCATTCTGGATGGAACATCGATCCTGTTGTTGATGTCCAATCGTGGAGCCATAAAATAAAAAAGGGCTTGGCTAACCTTCTCTGGTTTGTGTAGCTGACTTGTCAGAGCAGAGGGTGAAAGCTGATGAGGAGAATTCCCTCACTGCTCTCCTCTGTTGCCTGATCCCTCCTCAACTCCGCTGGGCCAATGGACCAACACGCTCGCCCCCTCTACGCCACCGCGCACATGCGTGCATGCGTGTGCGCACAAACCCACAGTTTAACATGAACACACACACGCGCTCACACAAGAAGGCGTCCATACACATGCATACAATCAACCATGAATGCACGCACACACACTTACGTACACACACACACACACACACACACACCCTCTAACCTCACTATGGTTCCACACAGCAGGCCTGCCATAAATCAATGGGCAGGATCGTGTCTGCCAGTTAGACTAAACAAGAGCATTTGTGAGGATTTGCTCTCACCCATTAATCATCTTGACAGCTTGAAAAACACATTTCCCCTTTAATGACTGTATTTGGATAATCAGCTCTGTTTCCCTTCCCGCCCTCTCCCTGGCTCTCCCTCCTATCCCCTCCCCATTTGCTTCTTCGACTTTTTTTTGTTGTTGTTGCCCCAAGCGCCATCATAGGCATGTGGGTAGCTCGCTATTAGAGGAGGAGAAGGTGGAGGAGGGACTGAAGAGGTGAGGGAGGGGTCTCTCAACCTCTAAAAGGGTTCTCCGAAAAAAGAAAAAATAATCACGCTGCCTGTGGAAAAAAAATGTCTTTTTTTTTCACTCTCACTCAACAAACCGCAAGGCCTCTGCTAATATAAACTTGTGTATGTGAGTGTGTGCACTCTCACACTGGCACAGTCCTGCTAAATTAAACACAGAGCACTCATGGATGGTGTAGAAAACAGAATTTGAATGTGTGACGCTGAAAAATGTGCTGTGCTGACGTAGAGCTGAACTCCATCTTGCGACCCAGTGAAAAGGTAGTCGAAGGAAGTAGTCAAAATCATATTGCACTTTTAAAAACATGGGGGGTAAAATGATTTTTGTCTAATTCCCAGTATGTCTATCTATTCATCTGCAGGACTGAAAATCAGAAAATCTATTACGTTCACTGTGAAGGAATCAGGCCACCGTGTCACACTGGACCAACCAGTGTCCAGGGACTCTGGAGCTGTCAGTGCAGCACCTTAGGGAGACAAGCGGCGCAGAGCTGAAAGAGAGAGCGCGAGCTACTGAAAATCTCCTCAGTGTAAAAGGTCTCATCTTTGAGTTCCAGCTTAGCAAATGGAGAGGATTAGAAAGCAATTTTGGTATTTGATGTTTTGCCCTTTATTTGAACCTGCAATTACTGGATTTTTGTTGGTCTAAAATAGTGATTACAGCCGCTTTAAAATAAAACATTGTCCAATCAGTTTCGTATACCTTCAATATGATGAATGTAAAGCAAGTGGATGAATAACAGTATATTTAGCGTAGAACTGATCAATATTAAAGCATTTATCATTGGAAAATCCTTAAAGTGGCACTCCACTGATTTTATACATCTAGATTAATTAAATATTATACATTACTATCATATGCCTGTAAAAACAGTTGTACAAAGTCTTCTGTGGCGGTGAAGGAGTGTGGTGAAGTCTGAGAATATAACCCCTAATGATCTCATCAGCTTGGAGATTACAAATTTATAACAGAAAGTATGCGTTACAAATCTCGGGTGTGAAGAGTTTGAAAGATGTGGTTGTTTGGAAAGACGCGAGACACGAATATTGAGGCGTTATCAAGTTGCATTATGGAAAATGTAGGATCCAGTGTTTTGTGCTTGACCCATACTGGGGACTAAAGTCAAGACACCACGGCCTCTGCTGCACTGGTTATGGCCATTTAGTCAATTGATAAGAATTCAATCCGTTTACACGTGGTGGGGAGGGGGCATGAACTTTTTTCAGCTTCTGAAGGAGGGTATGACAGAAAAGGTTTGAGAACCGCTGACTTACAGGGATTTTTAATGGAACTGAGCCATCTTTTATTTTATTAGTTGCACCTGTGCTTTTCCTACTATGACAGGGCAAAATGTCTGCTGTGAAAAGCTGCATTTACACTGATGTTTTCATGATAATAAGTATTACTTTTGAGTGGGGAGATAAAACTCTGGCACAACCACAGACATGTACCATACAAAACACGCTGATCATTGGTACAAAATATCGTCTAGCAGTAGTTAATCTTAAAGAAAATCACAAGTTAATGCTCAGCCCAAGTGTAAATAACCACTGTTGCTGTACACATTCAATAAACCCAATTATTCATAGCTCTAATGCACCGTACCACAGGCTGAGAAACACAGCTTACATGTAGTATTGAGTGACTTTGTAATGCATACAGCAAGTGTGTGTGTGTGTGTGTGTGTGTGTGCGTGTGTGTGTGTGAGTGTGTGTGTGTGTGTGTGTGTGTGTGTGTGTGTGTGTGTGCGTGTGTGTGTGCGCTGGGCTCCTTCAGTGTGTTGAGATGTGGAATAATGTATCTGTTTGAACAGTTGTGAGACAACTATGTCTGGATACCACACAGCTGAGGGATGGTGGCACACAGACACAATGAACACTGTTTGGTCACTGTGCTGTCACTCAGCGACCAACCATCTCGTGTGTTTTTAGTGACCGAAGAGAGATTTGTTTCTGCATGCTCATTCCTAGGTGGGGACCTCATCCTCCCTCTCATCCATCTTTCTTGTTTCTCTACATTGTTTATTATCCAGTATATGGCCATACATTTATTTTCAGAAAGGTGCATTTTGCCTTAAAGTGGCTGCAATAATCCTGCAAGAAAACCTAAGTAGCTAATATATAAGTGGGTATAAACTGTGTATCCTGGCTGGCAGTGCAGTGGATGAGTGTAATCATCATAGTGGCAGCCTCTGAGTCTGGAGACCCATCCAGGCGAGACATAAAAAAGACATTAGGCCCATGATGCTTAAGGTGAGTACAGTATGACCACAGGCCGTCTCGAAGTGGAAGAAAAAACCAAGTTGTCAATCAGAGTATGAATCACAACCGTCAGAGCTGCCCCTCATTCCCCGCCAAGGCACGTTCATTGCCGAACGCTCGTGACATCTTCGCCGGCGATCTCCCAGCGCAGCAGCAAATGGAATCCAGCTGGACACGCAGTCCAAGTGCTATTAGCAGCGCACCGTACTGTAATAGAAACGTTCGTTGCACCACCGGTGGTTAGGGAGGGTACATCTATTAACGGTGCTCACTCACACCACTGGAACTTTGGAGAGACCACGGCAGCTCTGGGCAGCTTTCCATGTCGAGGCCAAGTGAGGTTTGCCAAGGTCGGGCCTGGCTGAAAATTAAATCAAAAGCACTATTTCTCCATCTGAAACTACAGCTGAGCTGACAGCCCCTCTTTGTTGTTAATCAATAAATGGATCAACCCAAGAGCAGGAATTATACGACCATTTAGATTTTAGGTAACTTTTTAGTCGCACTACTAGACTTTGAACATTTTTCAACCTAAAATAACTCAAACAACAAGTATTTGAAATGTTTAGATGTGCATGTAAGTATAACAAGTTACTTACTTAAGTTGTATTTTAGGATCAGTACCAATGAGTTGTCAAGGACTGTTATGAACTTGCTTAACGCCTAATTAATGAGGGTGATCGATGATGCATGGTAACTGGTGTTACAACACATTTCAGCCCTGAAGGTTAAAGGTTAAAGGTTAAAAGCCTAATTTTAGGGCTTTAAAACAAACTACAATACAGCGTTGTTATTCAGTATCATAGGCCTAATTTATTGCCTCTTCAATAATTTCAGGCTCTGTTTGCTGCATCACAGAGATGCCGATGTCCTTTGGATAATGACAAGAGCAACACAGATTTCAGACCACCTAATGGCCCACTATCCTATCATTAGCAACACTGCTGCTTAACACAAGTATAGAAGGCATGTGGGTGGCTGCTCACCTTCAACCAGAAAGGACAAATTAGTTAGTGTTGTAGTCAGTTAGAAGTGCTAAAATGAAATAAAATAAAAGAACTCTCATATCTGTGCTTTCAGTATGAAGCTACATACAAGCTACAGCCAGAAACAGTTAGCGAAACGTAGCATAAAGACTGGAACCAGGGGGAAACTGTTTGGTTTTTGTATTAACAAATGAGACATGGTCTATCGTGTTAAACAGTGAGCTTTCGAGGTGCTGGTAGGCAGATTTTGTTACCTTTCGACAGAGCTCAGCTAGCTAGGCTAACCCGCTGCTGGAGGTAGCTTCATATTTAATGGAAAAATGTGAGAGTGATATTAATCTTCTTATCTAACTTTCAGCAAGAAAGCAAATAAGTGTATTTCCCAAAATTGTAGTGCTTCTAACATGCGTTTCAACGTATTAAGCTGTGTTGCATAACTATTGTAGCCCCTTAAAACCAAAAACTAATGGTGAACTAAAGGTCGCCTCACATGATAACAGGAGTGCTTACAAAAAGACAATTGATTATTGGTAAGTTCAAAGGAGGTTTCTTACCCTTTTCATACCGAATTATTTTGATGCATTCAGATATTGGCAGGAAAACCTCAAACCTGGTGCATTCAACTTGCTATTTTCTAGGAAACACAAACCATACAGAGTTGCCCTTTTGCCCATCAAATCGAGTGTAAATCTTTATCTATATCTGAATTTATAATACCGTATATGTATATGTGTATATCTTCTTTTCCTTTCGGCTGTTCCCTTTCAGGGGTCGCCACAGCGAATCATGTGCCTCCATCTAACCCTGTCCTCTGCATCCTCTTCACTCACACCAATTATATATATACATATATACACACACACACTGGGTCACTATTAAGTTCATCCTACTAGCCCAGGGTATTTTATTCCACCCCTGACAGAAAACAGTAACCAGCATTTTGAAATAATGTTTGCAAGTTTCATAAACCAAATGCTGGAACAAGTTGACAACACATTGCTGTCCTTGGAATTTTGGGAGGAAGTCGCTCCAACCGGCACAAAACCTGCTAAACAAGCTGGAAGTCTTTAATGTGGCTGTTATTGTTTTCACAGCGAGCGTAACAGCATCGCTGACTGCAGACATGAATGAGAAGGGAGTTGAAGCAGGCATGTAAAATAGTCAGTCACAGGGTTTATGTGGAGGGGAAAAAGGCAGAGATTGTGTGACAGGCCCCGATGAGGGATGTGTTCACGCCATCTGGGTTGCTTTAACACTGCGGTCACTGTTGGATGCCGAAGGCACTATATTGTGTCCTGATGTTAAACACAGAGGTGGTAGTCATGGAGTTGAGGTTAATGTTTTGTTCTGGAGACACACAGAGAGAGAGAGAGAGAGAGAGAGAGAGAGAGAGAGAGAGAGAGAGAGAGAGAAAGACTAAGTACTCTCCTCTCTCCCTCTGTCCTAGCTGTCAGCAGGGATGGTGAGCGGGGTAGAGCTGGCGTCTAATTGAAGAGCAGCTCCACACCCTGTCGTCATTAATCACCAGGCCTGTCAGCCCGCTGCTCAGGACCTCACAGTGGCACTCTGCACCATCTCAGCACTGACGCACAGAGGGGAAAACATTAGTCCCCTCCATCACCATCACTATCTCTACTGATACTACTATTGACTACTACTGTCATTCCTGTACCATTGCTATTGCTACTATTGCTCCCACCATTATTCTGACTGACTTCTACACGACTACCACCATCCATACTTCAACAACTTCTGCCGCCTTAAAAGAATAATTCAGCATTTTGGGAAATACGTTTAATCGCGCTCTTGACGTGTTGTTGGTTTCTACATTTTGGCATTTAGGTTTTTGGACGGGTTAAACAAGCAAAATACCATGTGTTAATTAGAGAGCTTAAGAGGTGCTGTTAGGCGAATTATGTTTCCTCTGGGTGGAGCCAGGCTAGCTGTTTGTTTTCGCCTTTTTTTCCCCAGTATTTATGTATGTGTATGGCTGTAGAGGTATAACTCTTCTCATCTAACGCTCAGTAAAAAAAAGTGTTAGACCGTAAAAGGGAGTAATAATATTGTGGGCTGTATTCTCTGTAGCAGTGACCCAAGTTGCTTCCGTAGTTGAGGAATTGAAGAAAAATTGTTCAGACAGAGAAAAAGAGTTGTTGCTGTAGCTAACCTGACACGTTGTGTGTACGTTCAGAAGTGTGTAAAGTTCCATAAGAGCTTTTGGCTATTTTTTTTTTTGTACTCTGCTCTCCAATGACAAAAAAAACCAGTATTACTTTTTCAAGTGAAATGCCACTTTCTGCTGCCTTTGTTTATATTGTCATTTATTTCAATAAAACCCCTGAAGAATGTGAAAAAGCACTTTATAGCATCGGAATAATTTAGTGCTAATGAAATAGCTTTCTAATTGTTAAAACAGGATAATATAATATGACATTATTTTGGAAATTTGGAGTACCACGATAAATATGTACCCAAAGCAGATTCAGACAGTAGCTCAGAAATCTTTTATATAATAATAATAATATATTAACTCCTTTTAAACAAACTGATGACAATTTTGGGGTTGAAGTCTCCCGAAATGTCCCTGGGATTTGGAGCTTATTTGAACATTTTTAGGTTGACAAGACTTAAATGTTAAAACTGGAAGATTTCCCAAAATGCTTTAATATAACATCAGCATTTTCCGAACAAAATAACAAATAACTTAAGATGGGACTCACAGACTCAAAATTGAGTGTCACATGTGTCACCCACCGTGGACAAAGGATTGGGGCTGAATACACATACTTAAACACACACACACAGCCTCACACAGGCGACATAAATGGAGCGTGTGGGTGTTGACTCAGCTGCAAGAGTGTGGGGGGGGGAGATAGATGGAGGAGATTGATGAGCACGGGGATGGGGAGAATAGTGAGGCATTTGATGAACGAGTGTAAACTGGCAACGGTGGAATTAATTCCACCTCCCCGACAAGATTGAAAGTTCTCCCCTCTGCATGACCTCCAGTGTGAATCATCTTCATATTCAAGCCAATGTAACCAATTCTCTATCTACAGTTTGTGAAATAACATCCCAAAATGCATATTCATACATATCAAAGGCAAGATAGCACAGTAGATGGGTCTTTCTCCCCACGTGTAAGAGAGGTACCTGCTCTTCTTACACAGATTTCACCTGTACTTCACCAACACAACTTTAGGGGGCAACACAATCCAGTGTATCTCTACTGGCACAACTCTGCAAGTCACAAGGAAATATGTTGCACCGAATACACATGTGTAGTACAGCATTAAAACCAGAATATCCTTGACCTTTTTATCTAGACTACTTTATAAACTCCATGAAAAAAAAAAGCAAGCTGCAAGAAGAAGGTAAGTCTGTCCTGTTCCAGAGAAGTGCATGGCTCCAGTTTCTAAAGAAGACAAATACGTGCAGCATGCCAAAGAGCTACCCAGAGCGGTGATCAGGGCGCCGTGACCTTGCTGGTGTGGCAAGGGCTAGATGTGGTTTGGGAGGGTCATCCATTTTGTTAATGGTCCTGTCAAGTGACACCTGTGCTCGCCTTTCCCCTGTCTGGAGTGCTAATGAACCGCGAGAGTAGAGGAGTCTGGGAGTCGGGGTCAATAGCCGCCTCGGAGACTACAGCCTCTTCGCTCTGTGCCACCTACACCCTGTCAGCCATATAGAGTGGAGACACAGAGACATTATCAGGGCCGAAACACTCTAATGGCAGTGGTGAGGCTTTAAGATAGACCGGCGACTTCCCTTCAAATTAGTATCTAACAGCTCTGAGTTTAGAATGCTGACTTCAGTTAAACCACAGTGCAGCAGAGAGCAGCAAGAAAATGGCTCTTCACATCAGGACGGAGCCCTCCATGTTTGTGGTTCCTGTAAGAGAGCCCGCTCTCCTCAGGGGAGGTGTCAGGACTTTGATGAATATTTCTCTATTAACCGCCTCCCATTGTCAGCTCTGGCCTTTGTGTTGCAGGCCAATCCGTCAGACCGTGAGGAGGTCCTGGGTCGACACCTCCCTCAGGTCATTACTGAAGTCCCAGTGACCCAGCGGCCACTCCACACAGCCATCCATTCTGCTGAGGAGGCTGTTTTCAGGCCTCACAAACAAGAATCAGCAATTAAAAGCTGCACTCGCAACAACAAAAGCAATGTGGGTGATGGAGAGAGGAGGATGGATGGAAGTCCTCAGAGACTAGCTAACAGGGCTAATGTGACCCGGGCTGCCCTCCCCTGGACAACCCTGTCAACTGATATGAGCCATGAAATATTACACATAGCCACATATAGCGTGGCTGTAACAGCCAGTAATGATAGATAGACATAGATAAGTGCAGTGCAGCAGTTAAGATTTACTCCATCCTCTGACGCATGTGACAAAAAGCTACTTCATGGTACTATATAAAGTAATCAGGAAGGAAAAAAAACAAGTTAAAATGCAATCATGTATCATTTATTTAACAAAATAAGACCTCTTCCTGTTGGTTGGATAGCACAGCCATCATTAATTGTTTTTATTTATGTCATCTTTTCTTATCTTTTGTACCATTTGCATCAGTGACCCCAACTTGCTGACCCCAAGTAAGCTTGAAAAAATATTACATCTTTGCATATTTACAGATAAAAATAATGGCATTGTTCAAGATAATTCTCATGGACATGCAATTCTCCAGAGTCTGAATAAGATGACGGAAAAAAAAAAAACAACAGCAAAGAGGAAAGGAGATACAAAGAGGTCCCCAGAATAAAGCCTCACAGTCCATCTTCATCGTGGTGCAAGATTTTTATTTTTAGAGTGTATGATGGGCATAATGGTACTATACTTAAATCATTTGTTTATACTTAAGGACAATTTATTAGGACAGAAAAAAATTCCCCCCAGAGTTGAATACCAAGCGCTTGAGTGAAAAATAAATACAGACTTTCAGTTCTGGGAGACAGATATAGAGAAAAACAAAACCAAAACCAAAAATCAAGACTGTAATAATCCCACAATTCCATCATTTTCTAGCTCTGTGTCCCGCCTTCTTTAATCACTACAGTCTGTTGTTTCTGTGCTGTAGACAATCTGTCACAGGGTCTTGTGCCATTTGAGCACCAGTCAGAATCCTGAGGCTAACAGGTGGTATTCCTGGAAGGCAGGCCATCAGACATGATGCCCTGCACTGGTGATGACCCCAATCCCAAGAATGCATCTTCAGGGCCGCTCTGGAGACTCCAAGCTGGTGCCTGCAGTCTGTAGGCGTCAACACAACTTCTTATATCACTGGTATCCAAGGGCTGAGGCTGAGCCCAGTCTCTGACTGTAGAGGGCATAGGGGGAGTAATAGGAGGAAGGGAGGGATGGCATAGGAAGTCCTGGGGCTCCAGGCATGTGGGATTTGCTGTAGGGGTGGTAGCGAGCCAGGCCCAAGCCAGGAGAGCCTCTGAGGGAGAAGGAGCTGGGCAGGGGACCTGGGCTGCTGTGTGGGGGCAGGTGGAGGTGACAGGAGGCTGTTGAGGAAACCGATGAAGGGTAGGCCGACAGCAACTTACTGTCCACCATCCCAGGCAGGGCTGTGTGGGTACGCAAGTGGGCTAGTAGCTCCTCTGATGTGGCAAAACGCTTGTCACAGGGACCTCCGACAGACACCCAGTTACAGGCGTGCGGCAGCGGTTCATTGTGGAGCATGAAACCATAGGTGTAGAGGGGATGGGACAGGGAGGGGGTGGTACTGGAAGACAATGAGCTGGAGTGCAGGGAATGGAGGTGGTGGGAGGGGTAAACCAGGGGGAAACCAGTCTTGAGGCTGGCGGGATCGTGGACGCAGGTGGAGCAGTTACTTCCTCCTAGGTGGGGTGCATTGGGGTAAGTCAGACAGTACGGGTCCCGACATAAGCCTTGCATCAAGGATGGAGGTGAAGCTCCAGTGAGCGGGCTGGAGCTGGGGTGCTTCCCTGGAAGTCCTAACCCCAGACTTGACTTGGTAGGATCCAAGCCGGGAACAAACTGGGAGGGGTAGCCAGCGTAGGCCCCCACAATGGAGCCGTGGTAGCCCATGGTAGCAGGGGGCAAGGGGAAGACAGAATGTCCTGGTTTAAAAGGGGAGACAGGGGCGATGTGCCCGGAGCCCAAACCAGGCTGTGAGGGGGCCTGCGGGTCGGCCTTGCTCTCCGGCCGCGGGCTACTGGCAGAGCTGGCATTGCTGGAGTTGGCGCTGGCACGTATGTGGCTGGAGTTGGCTAACTGAGCCCCATCCATTCCTGACTTAGCTGCGTCTGAGTCCTTTTTGCCAGCGCTGTTGTTGTTACTGTCCGAGTTGGCCTGCTCTGAGCTCCCAGGTTTGTTGTCCATGTGCAGGGCCTGGGAGTGTGGCGGGGGCTGCGTGGAGGGGGAATGGCTTTGTCTGTGGGGCTGGCTCTGAGTGTGCAGGGGAGGAGAGCTGGAGCTGGGTGACTGGGAATGGGGAGGAAAGGACGGACATAAAGCTGTGCCACCGCTGGAGCTCCCATTTGGCACCCTGAAAGCTGCTTTATCTGAAGGCCCCTTTGTCCCTTGAACATCCTTACGACATTCGCCTGGTGACTTGGAGTAAGGCTTGAAGCTGGACTTGTCCTCCAGGGAGTGGTGCTGCTCTCCAGACTTGGAAGATCGGCTGGACGATTCCTTGTCTCCCAGACTGCCTGAGGAGAGGGAGGCCAGCTTGGAGGAGGAGGAAAGGTCTGGTTTGCCAATTTGAGAGCAGGTCTGGGCCAGCAGAGCCAAAGGACTCTTCTTGGCATCCAGCTGAGATGAAACAGAAAGCGAGAAGGTGATCAAACAGTTTTTAAAAGTCGATTTTAGCATCATCAGCCATAACCAATGTACAACAATTACAATTAGATTACTGCATGTAATAATTAAAATAGTGTTCTGATCATTTATTTTACTGGCCCAAAATTTTGTATTAAAAGTCCACATCAGTCTGCATGTTTATCTGACATGAACAAAGGAAGTCAAGAGGACGGAAAGCAAAGTTTAAGCAAAGTTTAATAAAGAAAGAAAGACATAAAGGGCTCTCATAAACACTCGGAAAGAGAAAATGTAATTATATAATAGACTAAAATAAACAGGTTATATAATATCTGTAGTAATTCTACATTGCTGAACTCTTGTCTTGTGAACTTGCCAATAAATCGCTGTGCGTAAAATGGCGCATATGCTTGCATATTTGTCAGAATAGCAACCTATACCATGTAGGGCTAATTAACATTATCTTTTTAATATTAAGAATTAAAACAACATCAGATAATACCAACAGATATATTTGGGGGGGGGGGGTGTCATTTCTTTTTATTTACTTACTTCAATGCTGACTGGCGCGGATGTGAGGGGCTGGAGATACTCCGGGTGCAGCAAGTGGCCGCTATGCGCCGTCAACATCTTTATGATCCGGATGGGAAGCCTTTTAGACTGGCGCGAGGGATCCGTGGGAGAAGGACAAGACGTGGGTATGGCGACGGATGGTCTCTCCGCAATTGTCCGGTGTGGATCACCGCTGGTTTCCGCGGCGCTGCGCTCCGGGGACGGTCTGCGTAAAATCGGTTTAGGTCCACCGGGGGGATCGCTCATCTGGATCGGGGCTGGAAATGGGACGACGGCATGTAACGAGTGGACGCAGGGTTAAAACTCATTTACCAGCACGTTTCATGATGATATATTCAATAAAAGAGAGTGCGGTAATCCAGAAGGGCAAGTGCGCAGTGCGCGTCCTCCGTGTCGGACCCAAGCTGTCTCTAAAGAGGAACAAATGTCATCCTCTATCGGGCTCCTCAATATCACCCGCTAATTATTCCTAAATAATCCTTTATCCAGTGCTGGAAAAATAAGGAATCGAGCAAAAACAAACAAACAAACACTATAAGTAGCCACTGCTCATCAAAATACAGGGCAAGTGGAAGGAATATCCCCGCAGAGGTTAGTGTGTGACAGTCCTCCGGCGTGTGTATCTCTCTCCCTCTGCAGCAGTCTCACAGTGCCTCACTTCTTCCACATACTAACGTCGTGAGGGGAGGGATTTGAAAGCAATGAGTAGCAGTCCAATCACAAGTGCCCGCATTCACAAGCAGGGGCGGGTCAATGGGAGGGGGCGCGGTTTGTCTGCTGGCCTCACCCTTATACCCAGGCTGTAATGTATGGGTAGAAATCTGTGTCATTGACCTCCATAAGCCACATGCAAGCTAGACATCCAGATATAAATACTGTCTCACAGATGTCATGACATTATACATTATGTGACAAAACACATCCAGGAAGGGTCAACGATGGAGACTATGGTAACTATGTATAGTCATATGGAATGTATCCACCCCTTTCTTGTAAAAAGGTGCATATAATTCAAAATAATAACCTACTGTAAATGGACATTTCTGGTATGTTAATGGATTTATTGCATTACAGCAACCGAACTGCAATTACGTCTGGGCTAATTCCATTTTTCCAGATAAAGCAAATTGATTTGATTTTCACTTATTTTGCTGTGACAGGGAATGACATTTTCGGTTTTCGGGGTTACATTCACACACTCCAAAAAAACACTCCAATGTTATTAGTTGTTTTTTAAACAAGTATTACAGCCGCATCAATACCACACTTTAAACGTTTTCTCCAGCTTGTACATGAGCATAAAACCGAGAAAATGGAACTTCATTTTCCATAAAGAAAAAACTGCAAAGCTGTGCTTTATGGGGATTTCCATCTTGGGTGGAACGCCTCTTCAATGAATCAGACGTCTTGGCCTTAACTACCCGATCTATAATGCGTGATATTACAACACTGTTGTACCGAGTCTGTTTAAAGTGGTGTCATGGATCATTGATTACTGGCAAAAGAACACCAACACAAGAGTTTCTTCTTAGGTTTAATAAGTAAATATGTTCAACATTTCACAACACAGGCTGGCCTTATCAAACTGTACTGCCATCAGCCTGCTCCTTTATGCCATTTATCTGCAGCTGAGAGGAAACGCAGTGTGACGAGGATGAAGTCACTTCAGCCTCACTCAACAGCATCACTGTTTGACCTGTCATCATTAGGCTTAGTCGTCACTCATCACCCACACACTGCCACTCACGCTTCATTGACCTGCAGAGATCCAAGAATATGTGAACTGAAATGTGCACGCCGCTGGGCTAAGTGTGGTACAATCTTCTTTTGAATCCGTCTGTTTGTTTAAAACTGTCTGTCACCACCTCGGGCCGAGACGCGTAAACAGGCGGCGCATAACAACTGCTCTCTCACTGTGAGCTTTAAAAGTAACGCTGAGAGCTTGAAGGGGATTTCAAACATTTCTTTACGACGCACACTGCTAGTTAAGTTGTGAGGTTTCCGATTGTGCTCTTGTTTAGCACACAGTCATCCACTTGTTAAAAGGGTGAGTGGGTAAGTCGCTGCAGTGTGGGTGGAGTTGCATAAGGAAGGGGGGCGTTTAAAAGGAGACCAAAGAGGAGGGCATTGGGAAAAGCCAGACAAAGGCAGCGAGAGAATGAAACAAGGGAGGGCTCAAACAACAGGGAGCAACTCCTTTCATGTGTCCCCTTGATGTAGGCTGGTAACAGCTGTTTTGGCGTGTCGATGACTGATGGCTGTTTCCTGTTGTGGATATTTTAAGGGGACAGCTTTCCCGTTAAAGAGGCTTCTCAGCATGTCCAGGTCCCGCTGGCCCTCGGGGCATTACCATGCCTTTCCATGGCTGTATCAAAGCAGTGGGTTTGGCTGGCACAGCAGCCAAACAAAACCCTCAGGATGGGGCTGATAGGGGCTGAGGAGGAGTGAGGAGGAGCGGACCCCACACGCCCCTGTGAGCCTTTGATTTATAGAGCTGCTGAGGCCTGTAATGGACGCCATACCTCTGTGGCGGGACCTAATTCATCCCCGTGTTGAAAAGCTGCTGTTTGCTTGACTCCAGAGTAAATATATAATGCTGACATTAGGCAGCTGAATTCTTCAAACCTGGCTCAAGCAAATCCTCATCTGCTCGTTTGTCTTTTGCTCTGTGTTTGGAAGTGCTGAGGCGTTTTGTGGCGCACGCTGGGATTAGCGTTACGTAGATGCTCTGTGTGATTGTTTAATGAGGGGCTGACAGTGATGTGAGCTCATAAGAGACTTGTTTCTTTCTTTTTTTCCCTTTTCAAGTTATTATACTTCTACAGGCCTTCACTGGTGTCAGCCAGACTTTGACAAGGTCTGGCTGCATGTAGTACTGTACAAAGAGAAGGAGAGAGAAATGATAAAAGCGCCAGAGAGGCAGAGGAGGGAAAACGAGTGTAAATAACTCCTATTTAATTATCTGTGACTGACTTATGGGGTGTGTGGAATGGGAATAGAGGCCTGAGGCTGGGGCTCTGCTATACCCCTAGTGTTTTCTCCAGCAGTAATAAAACCAAGGGGAAAAAAGTGGATTAGGACAGATTCATGGGGTGTAGCAGACATGGCATTTAGACCCAAACACTTAAAAAGAGCCTCGCAGGCAACATTCCAGTCAGGACAGAATGTTGAAACAAGGATTTCCTTGAGCTGAAAGGTCCACAAACAATATCTACACAGTGTACTTAATGTATTCACACTTCCTCGTTTATCTTTCTGTGGTTGCCTCTCCCTCTGTCTTTGACATACACATACTAATCCTTTCACACTTGAATGTGCATGCGCTCACACAAGAAAATGTAGCCTGTGCACACAAACACAAACAGACAGGCCATACTCTGCATGATACCATCTTAAAAGTGTGTGCTTTTGTAGTTCTTGTACACTATCATCTATCTGACTGTCTACATCGGATACCTGTGTGTGTGTGTGTGTGTGTGTGTGTGTGTGTGTGTGTGTGTGTGTGTGTGTGTCTCAGAGTCAGAGCTGCGGCTGACAACCTTATCTCTCCAGTTTAGGAGGGAGATTGTCTCTCTTGTCAGCTCCTCACGTCTCGCAAGCTAACGCTCTTATCCACTCCTGCCTACCTGTCGTCTATCTGTCTGCATTATAATCACACCGGGATAATAGGCTTCCCTCTGTGTTCGCAGATTGGCACTTTTATTTCCGAATCCTACACCGCGCAGGGTTCCGCCTTGTCGTACTCGCTACACCTGAAACGCATTCGCAGACAAGCACGTAGGCTGCACACCGCCCACGCCCGTGCAACCTCAAGTCCTCTCTCCACACTCTGAAACAAAAGCTGCTATTGTCCTCCACACGGAGAAGTTATCAGGGGCACGGAGAGAGGAGGAGGAGGAGGAGACGAGGGGAGTAGGTGGAGGGAGAATGGGCCTGCGCTGCCAGACAGCGTCTGCCTCAGATCAGATCATCCTGCATTGTTGTGTGAAATTTCAGATGACATCAAAAGATGTTTTTTTCCCCCAATGGTCTGACGACGGAGGGGGGTCATTTTTATAGAAGCACAATCAAGGTATTCACAAGTTGGCCCCCGTGACAGGTCTGGTAAAAAGAACAACAACAGGCCGTGCAAAGAAAATCTTCCCAGCACATTCCTCACGCTTGTTAAAGTCAATGCCGCTTCCTCCACTCATGTTCAGAGTCACTGCCTCTGTGTCTTCATCATCCAACCTTTGTTGAGGGGGAGGCTTCTGGGAACATGCACTCTGTCTTTCTTTGAAACCGTTCTTATTTTCTCATAAAATCAAAACCACAAGACACTTGCTCATCATGAAAATTAAGTTGAGTTTTGAAAAAAAAAAGTTGCTCATTCTGGCTTCTCAAACGTAGCCCCACTAGCCTCTTTAACAGAGTGACCCTATCTGGCATTCGTGACCAGAAACAACATAAGTTACTGGAGATTGCAGTAGCCACAAAGTTCCTGACAAACATAACCGGGGATGATGACGACGGGCGGGGCTCAGCAGTACATGTCAATCATCACAACCTGCAGTGAGGCAGAGTCATGTCAGCTGCCACGACTTTGACGTGAGAAGGGATGGCATCGCTCAATTAAAAGCCTATCAATGTGTAAGTAAACCAGCGCCTTTCAGGCTTGACACATCAAACAAACGGTTATTGAAGCGGCCCGCCTATGCCATTAATCTCTCTGCATGTGCTTGCCAGCCCTGGGTCACCGCAGGAGCAGAAAAACCTGCAACAGTGAGAGTAATAAATGCAGTGAATATGACAAAGTCAATTTATAAGACCGTTTTTAGGCCCAATGGAAAACAACACATGGAGTGGGTTTTTTTTTTTTAAAAACCATCCTGCTTTATTGAATTGAACTAAACATGGTCAAGCAGAAGTGGGGATTTACTTTTATGAATTCTCCCTAAATTAATAAACAGGGGTTTGAGAACAGGCAGTAATGGAAAACGCATTCCAGACACAGACCTCGTGCGGCTAAAATATTTGTCTCAGCTGGGTCCTTGTGGTGACAAAGCACCTTCCTAGTCCCTGGCAGCAATTCACCAGCTCAGATGAATACATGAAAGTGAAGCACTGCCATATATCACATGTCCCCTCCCTCATGTGCTCCGTGTGTGCCTCGCAAAGTCACACACGGCCGTTTGTTATGCGACCGTGCATTCTCATTTCGAACTCTGCGTTGAGGGCTACAGGCCAAGCTGACACTTATGAAATATTTCCCTTGCTGACCTTAGCTACTGCCTCAGCTGGGGAGATTAATCCTCTGTCGGCAGACACTGGGAGCAGACTGCAACAGCAGCACACAACACACACACACACACACGCACACACACACACACACACACACACACACACTACTTCTGGTGACTACAAACCATAGCAGTAGCAACAACACTGGCAACAACTCTGTTCTGTTAGGAATAATTACAGCTTCTGTTGATTTATTTCAGCTTTACTTGATAGTGTGCCAGTTACAGGGGAGGTGGGGAGAGAGTTAGATGGCATGCAATGAAGGTTGTGAACCACAATCATACAGCATATTGCACACAAATGAGCAAGGTGCAGGCAGTGCAGGAATACTGCAGCAACAAATAAAGAAAAGTTGTTGCACTCAAGAAGTGTGTAATTTAATATTTAATGTATCCTCACACAGATTGCTCAGTACTTTCAGTATGGAAGCAAAGAAAGGCCAAAAGGACCAATAAAGCTACTAACTACTTAATGTTCAATACCACTGAATTTATTGAAGTGAAATATTTTACTTTGAAAACCCTCCATCTGAATTTATGTGGTCTCAATTCACCGCATAAAACTCCATAAAAATAAAATTAAATCAAGTTTATTTTAAGTATTTTTCAAAAGTTGGTCAACTTTTGGATCTAAAATTCGAGTCAAGTCAAAAAAAACTGTTTGCTCAAACTTAATTGGTGAAATGAAGACAAAATTCCATCAGCACGCTATCCCAGAGAAAGAAGAATTGTGTCCACATTAGCCGACAGGATGCCACCTCTTCACCCTTCTTCTTCTTCCTGTATGTTGCTGCAGTCTCTGTCCAGCTCTGTCCGGTCTTAATGTGCAGCAGCAGATGACTTGGCCAAGTTTGGTCTTTTATAAGAGATCATTTAGTTGCCAGGAGAGAGAGCAAGCTGCTCTTGCAGTTCCTGCCAGAAGGTTGCACTACCGGCGTGTCGTAAATTACTCAAGACAGCGTACAAGAACGGGGTGGGGGGTGTCGGGGTGGGGAGGGGAGGGACGATGGGAGAGGAAGGGGTGAAAGAGTAAGTGCAGTTTTCTTTTTGGTTCATGGTGATGAATGAGCTTCTGAACAAGGCAGCAAATACATCATATCACCTTTAATGGGTACACATTTCTGCAGCCATAACTCAGTGTTTAAAAATAGGGAGGGGAGAGTGAAATACGACATCATATATTCCTCCCAACGACACTTTTACGAGCCCTCCCTGCAGTATAAAGGCATTGATTGCTATTTCAAAGCTCTGTGTTAGAGTCAGTGCTGAGTACCTCCAGCTGCCAGCGACGAGGAAAGAGAGAAACTCCTTTAACACATGGAGTCCAAAATGTTGCCTGGCTCTTCTGTGTAAAGTCTTTAGGTTCACACATAGGTTTTCTATATGAGAAAAGTATTTCATCACAAAATATTAGTGGAGAACAGCGCTAAGTTGGGGAAAAGGACAGAAGAAGAACAATCTGAACTCTCAACAAAGTTGTTTAAATGATGATGGATTTTAAAATGTATTTTGCAGTTGTTTTACTTGTCATCCCATCTGTTAGTAAGTTAGCTAGTTAGGGGAGAACTCTACTCCCCGTTGTGAGAATGTTGGCGGGGGGAATGACAGTATAAGAAGGATGATTTTTGAGATGAAAAGTGGACATGGGGTACTACATTGGGTATGTTACAGAAGGATTTATCTACGTGTACTATATCTACGGGGCGGCTGTGGCTTGGCGGCAGAGCCGGTCGTCTACCAATCGGAAGGTCGGCGGTTCGATCCCGGCTTCCCCTGTCCATGTGTCGAAGTATCCTTGAGCAAGATACTGAACCCCAAATTGCTCCCGAAGCTGTGCCTTCGGTGTTGAGTGTGTGTGAATGGTTAGTTTAATTTGTACTGATGTGCAGTTAGCTCCTGCCATCCTGTGTGTCTGGGTAAATGTGATATGTAATGTGAAAGCGCTTTGAGTAGTCGGATGACTAGAAAGGCGCTATACAAGTACAGTCCATTTACATTTACATTACTATAAATGCAATACCCCTACTATCAGAGATACTAGCAGTTACTAGATTTTTTGTTTGTCTCAAATTGTTTCTCCATCTTTTCAAGCAGCATGCTAACATGCTCACAATTACACGTGGACATGCTGATGTTTAGCAGATACAATGTTTACCATTATCACCATTTTAGTTTTCTGTGTTAGCTCACAATCATTCGGTTATTAGCACTAAACACAAACTACGGCTGCAGCTGGCGTTATTTTCGCAGGTATCTACCTGGTCATAAACCAATTGTGACAAATTCAAATTTTGACGTCATGATGGTGCTGGAATAATGGTCAAGGGATCACCAAAGTTATTAGAATTCATGCTGAGGGGAACATGAAAAAAGTCAGTAGTCAGAAGGATTGATCCTCTGGGGATCATGAATGTCTGTCCAAAATGTAATGGAAACTCATCCAGTGGATTGAGATATTTCAGCCTGGACCAAAGTGGTGGTCCAACCGACACTGCCATCCCTAGAGCTAACCCGCTAGACTGGCTAAAAACAGCTTTTTAGTGACAACGTTTAGCCCTATTAGGAACATGAGTTTTGTGTGAACGGCCTCAATCACTGCTAGACCAGACTGGTATGGATGGTCACATGCAGGTTGGACACTTCTGTAAAAGAGCAAGAAAAAGATCTACTGAAGGAGTGTGAGAGAACAGCATGGAGACACCGTTATGGCTTTGGCAAATCTGAGGTTCTTTTCAGTGAGCAGTTCCCTGCTGAAAATATACAGTGTTTGTGCGAGCTGCTATTAAAACCAAACCCATGGCCCAGCCAAGGTCGTTCATTTCAGCAGGCCTGCAGGGAGGAATTCTCCCACTGACAGATTGCCTGACCGTTCAGTGAAGGGAAAAATGATAGACAAGGGAAAATTAAAGTCTATACATGTGCATATATCAACTTATCTTTGCAGCAGATTTATAGTTATGCTTCCAGGAAAGTAATGTAGTGTAATTTTACATGATAACCTACAAATTGAGTGAAACAGTAGTTTGACAGCAAGTAAGGAAGTCAGCGTTATGGTGGGTGCAAATTAGACCTGCCTGTCCTTTCAGCTACCCGTGTACCTCCTTCTGAAGAGAATATTTGACGTCCGACCACCATGTTTAACAGTGAATACAATATATAGTGTGTGTTTGTCTTAGGGTTTTTGCCCATGTTATGTCCTATCAACATTCCATCTAAGTGATGTGAATTTAAGTGACTTTAATTTTTGTTAGCAGTCTTGACCATATAAGGTACATTATGGGAGTGTGTGCTCATTTTTAGGTGACCTCATCCTGTAATACAGCTATAAAAGTGTGCACGTGTGTGTGTTTGTGTGTGTGTGTGTGTGTGTGTGTACATGCACACACCTGGAGAGCAGGCGATTTCATCACTGTTTATTACACATGACAAAATGAGAAACACAGACCTCATTCCCTCACACACACAAACAGAAATCCCACTTCCCTGGCAATAATTTAAGGCGTTCCTTTGTAAAAACCTTCCTTGTCTAACTGAGAAAAGGCCTCACATTGTGTTTCCTGTTTTGTGTTTGTGAGTGTATTGTATCTGTTTATCTGCAGTGAGTGGCTAGAATATGCCCTTCAATAGGAGGACCCGAGGTCAAGGCCCAGGAGTCAGTAAACATGTGCTCTGCCCCTGAGCAAAGGCAGAGTCCCTCCCAGCTCCAGGGCTGCGGCTCTGCAGCTGCATATGACCTCTGACCTTTTCAGCACAGGGGGCAAGTAAATAGAGAAGAAACACATTTGTCTTTAGCCGCCAGCTAGGTTTGATGCATTTTTAGATTTTAATGATTTTCCAACCACTTTGTTTTAAAACTGCTTGATCATTCACTAAACCCCTCCCCCCATCAGTGATTGTCCAATCATAGCTTGGCAGGCATGTACTGAAGAGGTATGGGGCTTGGTAAACAAAGAGTTTGCGACGTGGTCTTTCTCTTTAGCTTGTCCAGAAACATGAGAAAAAGTGTTTGGCTGGGGGAAGCACGGATGGAACCGCAGGCCTTCTGACTGGTGGACGACCTGCTCTTCCACCAAGCCACAGCCACTCCAAACAGGGGGGTCTGGCCCAATGATTAATTGGGAATTAATCCCGTTAACAAGGTGGATGGATTTTGGTCATTTTGCAAAACAAAATGGGACTGGCATCCCCCCCTCATCCCCCCTCATCCCCCCTCAAATCGCCTACTGATTATGTTCCTGCCAGCCCCATCCCAGTCATTACACAAGATAGCGTTACGTTTGCCAAACACATCTGTTAGTTCTCATCTCAAAACCTTTTCTCTTGTTACGTTAAAAGTGAAAATATGGAAAAAGCATCTCAACCTCTGGGTTACTCCAAATATGTTTTTCTGTAAGCTAAGCATCCAAACAGAGTCAAGTCAGAATGAAAAAAATGTCTGATCCTAACTCTCCCTTACTGTACTACTGCAAACTAGCTCTACCCTGCAGTACAAAAACAATGCCTCTCCTTTTTTTCTCGTGTCTTCTACATGGATCATCAGGTGGTGAGGTTGCAGAATTTTTAGCTGGGACTTATTGCTTTAGCTTCAGTCTTTATTTCAGGTCTAGTCATCAAGCAGATAAAGCTCTTTGTTTTCAACCAATTCATGAAGCCAATGATAATTATGTTTTTATCCTGAGCTAGTTAGGTTGCTAACAAAATTTGTCATTCGTTCACTTGAAATTCGAGGCTTGCTTTTGTCTACGTCTGTGTTAATAACGCGCCCAATCAGAAATTGCTAAAAATTTCGAGAGATAAATCTGCCACTGTTCCTATTTTGAACTGCATTTTGTGGGAGAAAGAAAGATTTGACAGGCGTAGCAACATCCCATCCCATCTTTGGAATTAGGTCTCCAAAAGCACATCCAGATGTCTAGTATAGCCCCCCTTGTATTTTTCTGTCCAACACCGCTCAGTCTATTCTGGACACTCACAACAGGCACATCATTTATTTAAGCTAAGGCCGAGGAGAATTATTGTTGCGTAAAATCCCAAAGTCTTTTAGAAGATCAAAGTTCCACAACATAAATCACACTTCCCCGCAAATTGAACACAACACTCTCAAGCCCTCTTTTTCTCACTGCAGCACACAGCTGCATGAGTACACATCGTGCACACACACACACACACACTGGAAAGCATACAATACAAATACACTACTCATAATGCCACCTAGGTCAACAAAGGTGTACACAAATAACCCTCTAGCTGT
This sequence comes from Coreoperca whiteheadi, assembly GCA_011952105.1. NCBI lineage: Eukaryota > Metazoa > Chordata > Actinopteri > Centrarchiformes > Sinipercidae > Coreoperca > Coreoperca whiteheadi. The sequence goes on from CM022476.1 coordinate 26,135,064, forward strand.
GTTTGGGGGAAAAGGACCATAAGCTCATTATTTAATACCTTTATGATGTTGAGAATTCAGTGTGTCAGAGCGCTATGATTAACCAAAACGTTTCCAATGGTAGATCCTTTATTTTTCACATGTACTTTACATATTACACAACCTTTCACTTTATTCTCAGTAATACCAACAAACCACATCAAAGATCCTTTTTTCGTGTTCTCAACTTTGCTTCCAACCTCCTCTGCCTTTTCATTTCTTTACATCGACCCTCTCTGCGACTCCACTTTGCTTCTCTTTCTCTTCCTTTATTGTTTTGTGCTTCTTGGCACCCCCGTGTCTCCGAGGAGATCATCTGTATCTGTATAAGAAGTATAGAAGTGGATCTGCTATAAGGCCTCTGAAAGGAAATTATTTTGCAAAGAGATTTACCGCCTGTTTGACCGTAAGGGAGAAGGATGAAGGCATTACGCCCTGTGCAGGTGTATGAATGATTTCTCAGACTCACCCTCCTTTATATTGAGTGCTGAATAAAAGACTGGCAGGATTTACCTCTTCATCAGATGAGGATTTTAACATCGGAGGGTAAATGTTCTAAACAATGAAGAGGAATCGAGGCTCTCTACTGTCTTTATTCTCGTTCTTTCTTTCTCACTGCTAGATCAAAGTCATCCCTCAGGCCAACCCATTATTGGAGGCAGAGCTTTCCGGAGTAAATCATCTGGTTAATTCTTCGCCTTACTTTCTCACCGCCCGTATTTGTCATCAGTGTCGCTATGAGGCATTGTTCTCTTTGATGAGCCAGCCGGGCCGGCTTGTCATGCCGTTTGGCATGAGACTGACAACAATAAATTACAGTTGCTTATGATCAGTTATTATGTAGATATGGCACAAAACATGGTCCCCATTTTTAATAGAGATAATTGACTTGTAACAGGTAAATTATTAGTGCAGTTCACATGCTGCCATGGCTGTCACTGCCTGTTTCGGTATGTTTTCACAGTACCTTATATTGTGTTTTTGTTATCAGTCATTTTAGCACTTCTTTTAACAAGTCACTAAATATTTTATTTAGACATACATTAATCTTAATTTTCTTAAAATGAAAGACAACTGCCAGTAGGTTGGAAAAAGATCACTTCTTTGAAATGTAGTTTCACATGAGGAAAATTAGGGTCAAACTGAAATTCAAATACATGCTTGTGAAGAAATCGGGTATATACAGTATATTCCTGGTGTTTGTTTTGACTCGTGTAAGTATTTGGCTAAAATTGTATTTACCAGCAAGAAAATGTTGTTGTTTATTTGTGCATTGTCCTGCGGGGTACATTTTTTGGTCCTGACTGTCAGTTTTGGTACAGGTACGTTTGATTGGATGTGTAAAGATTGTTTCGGGCAGCTTGTGATAATTTGGGCTACTTTGTTACCATTTGGGCGGTTTACCCTGATGAAAAGTTATTGATACAGCCCTGTGAATCGGCCCGTTCTTTGAGTTCAATAAAGCCGATGACAAAACCAAATGTCATTTCAGTTCATTACAACTATGCTAAAACAATTTTCCTATTCAAATTGTTAGTCAGTTACAAAGTCTAAGACAATAGCCTCGTAAAAGCTAGCTTTTATCTGTTCTTATAAGTGATTACTATTTAGGCTTAAAATAACGTTATTCAAAATACTTGGTGGAAATCATTTTTCATTACTGTTACCATGGTTTTGGGTTCCACTAACTGTACTTTGAAGACCAGAGGTACGTTTTACGACTGAACACTCATTTGTTTTGCCATTGAACATAACATGGAGGAACTGAGGGCCAAGATCCTTCTCACCACCACAGGACAAACCCAATGATATACCATTTACCAGGTCATATGTTACATTGTTATTAAGGTAAAATGATAGCTTTTGTTGAAGTTGGTATTTGCAACCAAGCTTTGTGTGTGTTATTTTAAGAAAATATCATTCATCATTATCATCATCATCATCATCAAAGTATCATGGAAGCTGGACCCGCTTCCTTGTATAACATGTGACAAACACAACACAGTGTGCAGGAGGAGCTGGAAAACGACACTCAGCAAGTTTTGAAATAACATGAACAAAAAGTGTGAATCAGTTCTCATGTTAGCAGGCTAGGCGAACTAGCTTCCACTTTCCGAAGGGAAGCTAGCTCGCCTAGCTTGCTAGCTTCCATTTTCTGAGTGGAATAAAAACTTAACTGCATGATAGGCCCTTCCAAAGGTTGAATGATGTAAATGGGGGGAAATACATCAATATTCAAAGCTGTTTCAACAAATTGGTCAAATGTATTTGATTTTAACCTGTATCATCTGCCTAACTTTGAAAATGGTGCAATTTACTTACCATAACTGAGGTTTTATGACACAATATGATGGAAATAGAAACAGTGTTAATGAGTGCTGTGGTAAATGACCCCATCACAATATAAAATTAGACAACCTTTATTAATTTTTGGTTGTACAAATATGTAACATATTCTGTACAGCTGTATTAATGTGTTTAAGTATGGGTCACGATGAGGTGGGAAGTGGAATCAATGGAAGATGGTGAACATCAGCTCTTAAACAAATGTAAATGATTCCTTTCTTTGAAATAAAAAATAAGGAAATATTATTATCATTTATCTGTGGCTGGGGAGGTGAGCCATTCTTTGGTGTGATCTGCCACGGCTCGTGTTGGCTGGCAGATTGTATCAGCAAACACGGCAGCTGTACGTACTGTACATGTTGCGAGACAAAATAAGAAGAAGAGGGTTTAGTGATAAAACTGTGAAGGATTATCTGTCATTTGGCAAGCCCGTGGTGATTTGCTATCAAAACGGATTTTGCGGGGAAAAAAGGAATGACAGGAATGGAAAGATGATGGAAAAGGATGGAGAAGAGGAAGAGAAGGAGTGGAGGCGGGGGGATTGAAGATGGCAGAAGGAGGGGGGAGTTGTCATGCAGGGAGGATTTTGTGTTTCTGTTTAATTTCTTGCCCCTTTCCCCTCCCTTCCTGACACCAGTGAGCTGAGTGTCAGTCACATTTTGAACTTGCCAAGCAAACACAGTAGAATGATTGGAGCTGTCAGTCAAAGTAATGTGTTGTTTGCCACTGGAGGAACTGGGAGAAAGACAGTGTTAGGGGAAGGAAGAGAGAGAATAATAACTGTGGAGAACACATTGTGTTTCGTAGATACTCACTCAACATTCACACCTGAGATCACAAACGATAACTTTGAAGGTGGCAAAATAGATGCACGAGTGTACAAGCTTTCCCTTGACTCAACTATCGCATGTATGATCTGAAACACTGCCGCTTTAACCTGCGTTACTTGCCTTTGGTAAAAATTGGGGAAAAAAAAGCTTTTGTTGCCGACTTTCTATAAGCATGTGGAGACGTATTTCAGTTTTTGTCAAAGTTTTGTCTGAGTGCAGCCCAAGGCTTTTGAAGTGGAACTGTAAACAACCAACTGGACGTGCAGACAAAGGTTTCCGTTTCACTTCCCAAACTGTTAAGTTTCAGACAGCAAAGCTAAAGTACAAGTGAGTTTGGTGAGGAAACTAACATGCTTTGAACCCAGAAAAAAAACAAGTTAGCCTCCTTTTCCTCTGTAAAATTAACCAGCATGAGCCTTATAGAATGTGACTGGCTCTCTCTGACCCTTTGACTCCCCAATATATCCACCCCAGTCAAACGCCCCCATTGTGCTAAACTTGTCACCCCACTGACAAGCTAATATCCTCATTGCTAGGAGCTGAGTGGTCGTCTCTTGAAGTTTTAAAGGGAAGTGTGAGATGAGGCACCTTTGCTCATCAAAGACAGCACAATCATCTCTTAAGCCATGACACTCAACACTGAAGGTTATTGAGTGCGCCAGGGGATTTTATAGCACCCAGCTGGCTTCCGATTCAGCAGGTCTGACAGAGGGGGTCCAGGAGGTGAGGATCCCCCTTACAAGCAATGGGGGCCCTTATGTGGAATGGAAATTCATTTACACTAATACGAATACATTTGCAAATGCGTTGACAGTTTTACATCCATACATGCTTAGATCATTTTGTTCAGTCTTTGAGCTTTTAGAAAATGATCTACAAAATTGCCCCTGACCTATCACATTCATCACCCTACTGCTAAAAAATTATGAAGTTACTTTTGCACAGTTATCCATATGTCATGATATAAAAATCCAGATGAACATCTCTGAGACTCCATCATCAACTTGGAAATTAAACTTTCACCATTGCCTATATTTCCACAAACACACCATCAAATAGGATCTCGTGAAACATCATGTACTACCCTCTTAGTTTTAAGTAATTTCATCTTCTTCATAACGTCGCATTTAAAAATAATTTCTAATTAATGTTAGCATAAATTTAAGATGAAAATTCTTCATTTTTGAGACCAAAAATAACACTGTTCAAAAAAAAACCCTGCAAGGGGCTGAGTTGGTGTGGGACTGTTGTTAAAGGTTCTGGTGAGACAATGAAAGATGATCCATGAGGTTTAGTTTGAGTGATGGAGTCCTGATTTTTAAGGCTAATATGAGGCCAAAACCATGCACACAGCGGCTTATAATACTACAACTCTGAAAACATTTTATGGCAGCAGTGATTTTATCAGGTTTTACACTTTTGCAAGGTAAACAATCTGGCTGTTCATGTCATAACATAATCTACCACAGATGTCCAGTTTAATATATTTGACTGGCCAGGTGACACTGAATTTTGTTCCAGCAAAAGCTGAGCTAGGATAAACCTTTTTTCCAAGCGGCCCTGCGTGTCGGGGTTCCTGCAGTGCCAATGCAATTGTCTCATTGAAATGAATTAGGTGACTGCGTTTTGTGACAGTGCTGTAACAGAATGGTCTAATAATGGCATGAGATAATTTACTTAGCTCTCAGAAGGCCTCTAAGGCTACATCCACACTACTAGGTTTTAAAACGCATGAGTTTTGCTATGTTTACGCAGGCTAGCGTCAACACGACTGCACCCTAGTTTTAGTTTGAAAACTCTGGACTTCTGGGAATGATGATGCAGAAACCCCACGTTCGGTTCTTGATTGGGTCTTATCAGTCACTAAGTGTCTGGAAGAAAACAAACAATGGCGGCCTCGATAACGAACGTGAATAACGAATTACAGGTGTTGCTGACCTTGTTGTCTATGCCTCATCATCTGTCCAAGCAAAGAAATCTCCGGTCTTCCTTTTCACCATTGCTGCTCTTCGTTCGCTGTATTTACTACAACTGAGCATCTAACGGAAGAGTAGACAATCTGCTTCCTGTTTACACCGGCCCCATAGCGTACGTGAATAATCACGTGATATGCGTTTTCAGGCGTGTTAGTATGGATGGAGATTATTTCTGTAGTAGTGTGGATCTATAGCCTAAATACCACAGTTTCAACAAATACCTGTTGTGTTGCTGACCAGGTCCACGCTCAAATGACCCCTGCCCGAACCACAGTCCTACCTGAAAGGTTGTCTGTACAAAGAATAAATGGAAATTAATGAACTTCAACAAGCAACATTTCATGATGGATGTTTTATCATTCCGGATTCTGTAGCAGGTGTGGTGGTAAAACTCTTGCGGCGAACCACAGATGTCTCTATGTCAGGAAAACAATGGTGTATGCTGTCTGACAGGTTAGATTTGAGTGATGTGGAGGAATTACTCGTCACCTTGGTTAACAGGTGGTAAACATTTATGAGCTACAATCAAATCACTCTTTGATACTCCTTCAGTTGTCTTGACACCAGAGACAGAAAAATATGTTAATGAGAAATCTATTGAAACAATATAAGTGAGAATTGAGGCAAGAAAACAAAGGTTGCTGTGACACAGTAACATAACTGGGCTGTCCGTCCCTCCTTACTTGATGATGGCAGTAATTCATGTAGCCTATTAATGGTATGTCTTTCTGAAATAGGAAGAAGATGTTTAACTGATTTTCTATTGTTTTTGTGTTTCTGTCTTGACTAAGAACTTTTCGAAATCAACCTGAAAACACAAGCTTTTTTCTTATGTAATGGGACCTGTCCTGCTTTAGTGAACAAAACGTGATTGCACAACCCTTGTTACATGGCCATCTAGGGAAAAGGTCAAAATCACAAGTGACAGCTAAACCATTGGCATCCCATTTAACATTAGCAGAAAGGGCCTATAAGAAAGATCTCAGATTTAGCGTCATGTAGCTAGAGGAGGTTGTTATCCAACATTCCACATTTAATATCAAAAGCTGGTTAAGCGGTTATCTCACCCACTGGGATTCTTTGCCACGGACATGGTTGAGATGCTGAATATCCCCCAAAAATATCAGCTTTTGGCATCTTCTATTGATATTATATTAGTTAAATTCTAGACGAAAGAACTTTGACTTTTTACATCAGGGTAATTCCTCAGCTTGCCTACAACTGCCTTCACAAGAACAGATGAAGCTATTCACCTGCTCTGAGCTGCCCCAGCACTTCCAAAATGAAGACAGATAGGCAGGGAGTAAGGATGGGGGGGGGGGGTAATTAATGTTTCACAAACTAAATCCTTTCCCTCAAGGCGAACTCTCTCCTCATCATCTTTCTGTTTCTGAAAATTAAATGATACTCCTCTTGTCTTCCTTTTTGCTCCTGCCCTTCTGTCACCCGGGCGTCTTTGTGTGAACTTTAAGGGATTAAGCTTGCTAGGGCTGGCTGGTAGTTATGGCTGCAGGGAGGACTCCTCAGGTTTCACTCAGGGCTGCGTGTCTCCCCGAGGCGACAGGGAGATGTCAGCGTCTGTCAGCCTCTGTCTGTCATCTAAGCCCTGTCAGCGCCGGCTCTGCCAGTGCTCCATCACGGCTCTGTCGCTCCGAGTTTCCTTCTGGCTTATGATCTGAGACACCCAGACAGTGCAACCGGCTTCACAGCCCAACTCCCCACCACCCGTCCCCTCTCTTCAGTGCTGATACCTTACGTGACACAACAAACACAAGGTCAAGGTGTCTGTCATGTTTCACCGTGTGGGTTTGGGTGTAAATGTGCGAGCGTCACGTTGTTGCCGTTGCTGGCGCATGAAAGCCGGGCATGTCACCTTGCCTGTGTGTACGTGTGTGTGCGCGAGCGTGAGGCGGGCTGTTTTGAGTGACAGTGTGAGTGGGGTGCAGCCAGGCGGCGGCTCTTTGTAAAAGTGCACCTACCTTCTCTTCCCACAAGTCCCTCCTGGCAACAAACTGTCACGGCTGACAGCCCTCACAAAAGAAGGAGAGAGAAGGGAGGCAGGGGGTACGGGGATTAAAAAAAAAAGTTTAAGAGATGAAATTAAAGCAAAGAAGGGAACCTGACAGCACCTTGAGAAGAGGCATTGTCTGTGAGGGGAAATATATCTGTGCGAGCGGGCTTTGATCAGTGGAGGATGAGAGCAGGGAAGAGCTTGTAAAGCCGGCTCCTGAAGCCCATTGAAAAGAGTGGAGAGAAGAAGAAGAAGAAGAAAATCAGCCTCACAATTACTTTCCACTCAGGCTCAGAGGAGAAACCGTATTCTCGTTAGTAAGTATGGCATGGGGTCTTTTCTCTTTTGGTCTTCATGGAAGACTTTTCTTTGCTAGTTCTCTTGCTCTTTTCCTTCCTCTAGGTCAAAAGACAAAATATTGTAAAAGTGTACCTTTAGTAGAAAGTGTTTTCCCAAGAACAAAACAGCTGTTTGAAGAGTGGCAGAGGAGGGAAGAGGAGGAGGAGACACGGGAGGAGATGAGATGAAAGTTTTAAGAGTTTTAAGAGAGGAACCTTTGAAACACATGAAGAAGAACACAGAGAATGAGGAGCTGGAGGGCGAAAAAAGGGAAGAAGAGGTGGAAGTGCTGGTGGGGGTGGGAGGAGATAATCACCATTATTTTGTGATTCAGTGTCAGGGGGGTGTAGCAGCCCAACTTTCTATATGAGTAGGGAGGGAGGGACGTGGCAAGGAGCACTGCTCCAGTGCACCCTCAATACTATGGGAGCACTTTGATAGACAAAGCAGCGTGCTGAAGGGGAACCTCCTGCTGGCAGGATCTGAGGAGGCTGTTTACAGAAGAGCTTGTCTGATCTAAAGCCCTGCTCACCCTCATGTATGGAAAACACTTGGCCTTTGATGTCTCTCTCCCTCTCTCTCTAAATTTCTTTCTTACTCGTATTTTCTCTCTGTCTCTAAGAGCTGCTACTTCCTCTCATTGGTGGTTGACACATATCAAGAGCTGCATTGCATTATTCAGTTTGAACCTTAGGAGACATAATGTATTCTGCTACGAGTTTTAGGATGCAAGTGCATAACAATTCTTTAAAATACAGATCATTTAAGGCAAGCAATGGCACTGAGTGTGTAAGTGTGCGTGGAGTTTGCACAATGACAGGGTCAAACAGGGCTTGTCAACAGGCGGTCTACTTTAATGTGACACATTAATGTGGCCTGCCAGTGCCAATAACTCTGCACAAGTTGCACATGTGTGCATATTTATTAGGGTCCATAACTTTTGCTCCCTCATAAAATATTAAACCCCACTTGTGCTGGGAACTGCTGAGTGTGTTCATAAACCAGCAAGCATGTTGTTTTTTCAGCCCCCCGTTAGACACTGAATTAAATATGTTTGTCAGTGGGCTTGTGTGTTTGTGTTTGTGATTGTGATTATATGTCTGACCGTTGTTCCATCTGTGTGGTTCATGTGTGAGAAATGTAATGACCATGAGCGCATATTTGAGTATGTTTGAGTGTGTGAGGGAGAAAGAGAACTCTGCATGTCTCCTTTACATCGGTTCATTACAGATAACAAGTAAATACAAAGAACAACAACACGATGACTCTGTGTTGTTACAAAATTGACTTCTAAGTGCTTAGTTTAGTTCCTGTGGATCCTTAAAACATGTACCTATTTGATCAGAAAGGGCTATTACAGCCCTTTGCCACAAGAACCTTTCCAAAAACCCAAACCTTACTTCACCAGCAGAAATGTAGCTCATAGTTCCAGGCTCTCAAAACCTCTATTCTCTAGGGGTAGAACCTTCTGAGGGCCCAGGAACTATCAGGATGTAGTTTGCTGTGCTGATAGTCCCTTGCTGATGAACACCAACCTCAAGATGCTTGTGCTCAACAGTTATTCGCACAGTAAGCATGCACTGCACTTTCCTGCAAAATCTGCTCTGCCAATCTCCCCCTCAGCTCCTATAGAATTTCTTGCTACAGCTCAGTTGTAAATATAACAGCAGTAAAATCAATGTGCAGCTGCTTTCTTTGACAACAACCCACTTTGGATTTGGTAGTCAAGCCAGGGAAATAAACATTATTTCAACTGAAATTTTTTTTTTTTATTTATCACTGAGGGAGTTTGTGTAAGATGTGAGAAAACAGAAGAGGAAAAAAACAGTGATCTATACAGACCAGTCATGTCATGTGTGAACAGAGTTTTTTTTATTTATTTTTTTTATCTTTTTTATTGGAGGATCAAAGATGTAACATTTTACAGGAAGTAAAACAGTTCTCCAGTTTCATTTTATCCTAAACAGCTAGAACATTTCCCCCCCAAAGAAAACAACCACCACATCAACAACAACAGCAAAAATGATAATAATAATTAAAAGAAAAGAAAAGAAAAATAAAATATAGAAAATAAAATAAAATAAATAAAAAAAAATATATATATATATATATATATATATACATATATAACCATATTCTGGGAGAACACTGTCCCTTTTTCTTCTTCTTCTTCTCTTTACCCCCTCTTCTCCCTTCCTCCATCCCTCTTCTATTTAGTATGTTACATAGTTATTTCCACAATTGTTGATCAGGCTACTCAGTTCCCACCCCATGGAGGAAGCTGACCACTGATTTGATTAAACCCCCCCTCCCCCAGGAAAAAAAAAAAAAAAAAAAAGGATTAAAAATAAAAAGGTGCCTCATACTTCAGGCAATACTTTAAGATTCTCAAAATATGTCACAAAGGGCTGCTATTTTAAGTAAAATTTCTGAACCGACCCTTTCGTGTGAACAGAGTTGACATGGTCAATTGTTCAATACGGGGGACCAAACTCTGAATGCCAAAAACCACTGCCTTACACAGAAACCTAACCACCAGTGCATCATCTTTCATGTGTGAAAAGAGTTATAGAGAGAAAAAGAGACTGAATAAAGTGTTGTGCATGCATGTGTGTCAGAGGTCTGCTTTTCAAACTAATGGTGCACATTATTGAAACAACAGATCACTCTGTTCTGGGATTGATTTATACTGCGTGTTATTTCACTTTAATCTATGGACATTATCTACACAGGATTTATGGACCATTAGCTCTGTGAGAAGCTGGAATGTAAATGAGGCATAATAAATCAAGTCAGATGAAACACTCCGAGCATTACAAGTTACTTGCGCTTATATGGATGCCTTGGTAACTGCGTTTGTATAATCAGGTCCTTGTGCTGTATCATTTGTCCTTTGTAATTTGGCCAGCATCATACAGGAAATATGCATGAATAATGTTGACGACTGATGGATGTATTGCGTTTCAAAGGATTAGTCTTGCATTAACAACAAAGTGACAGAAATACATTTTTCAAAGTGCCAGAAGCATGAGACACACAGGATTTGGTAAAGAAAATGGGAAGAAAACACATAGCTTTAGCAATGTGACTGCAATGCTGCATCCGTACTAATAAACTACATATTGCATGATATGGAAGCCCTGCCCCTGGCATTGTGGTGTCTTTACCTATGTACTGACATATAGAGAGCCATGTTACTCTTCAGGATTGAAAGTCTGTCATGAGTATATAATGAGTTGTTGAAGACCAAACTGTCACATCGTCATGCTCTTACGTGGAAGCTTTGCTTTGACATGTTGGTTAAGTGCATGTGCTGATTTTTCTTAACTGCAAGAAGCTACATCTCATCATTTTATATCAGTTATTTTTCTACCACTTGTTTCCGTTTTCTGGGTCGCGGGTGACTGGAGCCTATCCCAGTAACTTCGGGCCTTAGGCGGGGTACACCCTGGACAGTTGCCAACTCGTCGCAGGGCTGACACAGAGACAGACAACCATTCACACTCGCATTCATCCACAAGGGACAATTTAGAGTCACCAATTAACCTAAACATGCATGTCTTTGGATGGTGGGAGGAAGCTGGCGAACCCGGAGAAAACCCACGGTAACATGGGGAGGCATGTCATCCACCCAGAGAGATCGTGGTCTGGTCCGGGATTCGAACCCACGATCTCCTTATTGATCCTCATTTTATATTTTGCTATTAATTATTACGTCTGTATCTGAATCCAAATTTTCTAGGTCAAAACTGATTTGCAAGTTTAGGCCAATAATTTGAATATTCAAGGAGTGAGGGGGGAATCACTTGACGTCAACAGGCTTTTCTTTAATTGCTAGTAGTTCCCACTTTTTGTTATCAGGAGATATTTTTTCGTTGTGCTGCCTCCTACCATTTTTTCCATCACCCTCCCCCTGTATTGCAATTACTATAGTTACATTGACAAATATGTATATTTGAGACAAAACCTGGTTTGTAAAACCTACCATGTGGTTATCCTGAGTTGCTCAGTGTACAGTGACGCAGGTGTAGCTGAGTTTAACCAGACACCATATTAACTGGTTAGTTAAAGGTCCAGTATGTACCATTTAGGAGGAGCTATTGGCAGAAATGGAATATAATATTTCTAAGTATATTTTCATTAGTGTATAATCACTTGAAAAAAAGAATCAGTGTGTCCTTTACCTTAGAATAAGCCCTTTATATCTACAGGGGGAGCGGGTCCTCTTCCAGGTCGCCATGTTGCACCGCCATGTTTCTACAGTAGCCCAGAACAGACAAACAAATCACTTGCTCTAGAGAGGGCCTTTCACATTTTTCATGAGATTCACGGCCACAGTAGTTTCTCCTACATCCTTGGAAGAGGAGGACGATCTGAGCGGTATTCAAATGGTTGCAAACTGCAATTTCACTGCTAGATGCCTCTAAATCCTACACACTGGACCTTTAAGCAACCACTTGACTCTGCATTGTGTTGAGATGTGGAAAGGAATAATGCACAGGAAGCTTTCTTTTAGTATTTATTATTTGGTAAAGAACAGAATACATACACCGGCCAGTCACACAGGTTGCTTGCCGTGATCAGCTCAGAACAAGCACACTAGACAAGTTTTTTTTAGCACACCGGCAAGCTAGCCTGCTGAGTGCACCATTCATAATACATAATATCATTGCGCCGCTGCACCCATGGTACGGAAGCAAAGTTCCTTGACTATTACACAGGAATGAGAGAATAGATCCTAGCCATATCGGTGTAGAAAACTGCAACTTTTCATTTTCAGTTGGTCTTAGCACACAATGTAACTACAGAAAATGAGCCTTTTTTCAAAAAATGTGGAGAGTTCCTTTAAGCTTCCACTGACAATATGATGTTCTTATCCAGGGCAGCCCAAGTAATTATGTAAGAACATTTTCATGAAGCGCTAACTGAACTGGGAGCTAATTAAATTAGTTACTAACATGGGTAAGCTAAATAAACTGTTAGCTAGCTTGTAGCTAACAAAGATAACCCTATTCCTTACATTCTGCATTTTTCTTGCTACAGCCCACTATAATCCTAAATTATAATGCTATTGCAGTGCTACTGTTGCCTCAGAGTTGGCTATGGGTAGGATGAGATTTGGGCTCTGGGTCATCTACTGGCTACTTAACAGCCCTCTGATAGGAAACATTTAGCATTTACAGAGGCGATTGAAATGAAAACCCATTAGAACTGACAGATACCCAGCTGGATGTCTCAGGATGTCAGCATGGCCACCAAGGCCCAACTCTCCCTTTCACTTCCCCTCTCTCCACCCCTCCTCCTCTGCCTCTGTCTCATCTCTCATTACTTTTGTTTCTTCTGTCGAGTGATTCTGAGGCTTCGTCTGAAAGAGCAGCTCGAAGCCCTCAGCCTTGACAGGTTGCTGGGCTTTATGACCAGGCCAATGATCTATCGGACAAAGACAGATGGAGAGATGGAGTGAGAGATAGATAAATGGAGGGAGGTAAAGAGAGAGAGAGAAAGGGAGGGCAGTGATTGCTCAGGGGAGGCTGGATCTCAATAGCTGTAAAAACAGACACTCCGGAGTATGAAAACGGGGGATTTCGACTCGATTGCTCAAATGTTTCAGCCGCTTGCACACAAAAGACCCAACTTCTACCAATTCCTCTGAGTCATTCCACTCAATTGGAGAACAATTGGCTTTGACTGAACTCATGCCCTGCTCCCCCCATCCCATAACCCCTCCTACCCTCTCTTTCCCTCTTGTCAGTCTGTATCTCCTCAATTTACCCCGCTCATGGAGCTGAGCGACTACGCAGACTTTTCCTGCACAGACCCGCCGCCCTCTCCCCACCCCCAGCCTTTTCGACACGGTCTCCACGTCAACCAGTGTGACAGATTGAACGATGAGACACATGACAGCAGTTCAAACGGGAGACAAGAATAAGATTAGACATGTGATTCGGTGTGAAGAGGTCAGTGGGAACGATTGCCCCAGCCCCCATAGACACACACACCCTCCATCCACACCCAAACCAATACTAATTGTAAACATATGATCAGCGTTCTTCACCGCGGTAGAATGGTGTCTCCGTTGCTTGGTGTATATACACGGTTCCAGCCTAGTCACTATCAAGCCCCAATCAAAACAGAAATATGAAGAAAAGCCAGGGCCCGCCGTTGCAGTGCGGTGGCTCAAATTGAAAGTGACAGCTTGACACATAATATGGCACCCGTAATGTGATTAGGCCAGCGTGGCACTCTCTTCTTAAACTCCCACATCCCAAAGAGCGAGCCTCACGTCCAACTCCGCCAAACACACTCAAGCTCTTGCCTCTAAAAGGGGGGCAGAGAGGGCCGTCTTGTCTCCCACTTTAGTTTCTCTTGCGATGCTTCATGCTTTGAGACGAATTGAGATGATGCCGCTGTTGAATCATAACCCCCCTGAGGGGAATTGCAAACACATGTAGGGGGGTGAGAGAGAGAGGCTTTTTGGGTTTAAAGGCATCGATGCCAAGAACAGAGGAGCTGAGTGGGAGAAAGTACACAGTGATATGGATTAGATCAGCCATTATCAGAGGCAGAGTTGGCCTGGGTCCTCCTGTCAATCCATGTGATGTAAATGAGAAGTGACATGACAATGATGTCACCCACAGCTACTCTTGACAGTCTAGAGGTGAAATGCAAAGAAATATCGGTGAAAATAATGAGAAATCCAGATGAAATATAATGATTGTAACTGATGCAGTAGGAAGGGAGGTTTTTTTTTTTTTAAAGTGGATTTAAAAGTGGGAAGTGAACTGGGAAGGCTTTAGAGGTTGACCATCTTGCAAAAGACTGTCATAGAGAGAAAAGTGGAACAGCAGTAGGGAGCTAAGCTGGGGCAAAACGAAAAATGGACTTTAGAGCCGAGTCCAGCAGGAAATTCAATAAAATACTTCAAAAGACCGTAGCTGACAGTGAAAAATCGCAAAATTATAAAATTGAGCTTGAGAAATGAAAAAGAATTATTGTATTTGGCAAGGGCAAGAGGGAACAAGAGCCCAGGGCCACGTTTCCAAATGAGCCATCACAGATTGAGAGATCTTGGCTCTGTTCACATTTAGCATGGAGGGGAGCTGGTACACACTTCTCCTAGCCTTTCCAAATGAAGTTTCCCTTTTTCCCGGGGAATTCCCTATCATGTTAGCGATGACAGAATGAAAGATGTAGCGAAGGGCTTAGTGGGGACATGACTTGGGAAATGAATGGATGGCAGACCCAGCAGTTGACAGGCAATTGGGAATCCAAGTGAGCAGCTTCAGTTTGCCAAGCACAGTAAAATTGAAAGGCCTTAGGTTTCCAGAAATTAGGGTCATTTCTCAACTGTGTTTAAAAATGTGTCAACAACCAGCAAGATGGACTCAACCTGCCAGTTTTCTTGCCCCTCAAACCATTTATATCCGTGTGCCTCCAACTGAAATGCAAAAATAATTTTTTAGATATGGTGAGCCACGCCAAAACCTGAAATATGTGCCTCATCTTAAAAGCAAATGAATGTTCTACATCAGCCTCCAAACCCTTGACTCCTTCAAGATGCATTCTCCTCTTTCTCTCCACTCTCCCATCTCTCCAACTCCCCTCCCCAGCCTTTTAGTTTAAGAAAAGCCTGTCAGAGGAAATCAAGTCAAGCCAAAGACATAGTTGAGCGCCTGTGACAGGCTGAAAGCCACTCAAATGGGTCTATAATGAGTCTAATAATGGTGTGGGTAAGCATAATTTACCAGGGCTGAGGCCCCAGTGAAGCAGAGGCAGCGGAGGAGAATGATGAATGCAGCGCTGGTTGGCAGGCAATGATGAGCCCTCATTTCCAATGATACGACAAGGCCGGAGCAGAAGGTGGACAAGCTCCAAGTCCACCAGTCTCACTGCGGGCCGGGCCCTGGGGGCTGAGTCATGGCCAGACCTGCTCGTCATGGAGCACTGGACTGGAAAATCACACGTGACTGGCTGCTTCCACAGGGCCTCGGCCGGCTCAGCGGCGACCCTGTCTCCTTTGAAATAGAGAACTGGGTGACCTCACAATGCCTAGGGAGTACATGTAAAATGTATCTCCCCTTCTCGGTGCGCACAATATGTGTGTGTTGTAACTTTGTGTGTGTGATTTCGGAGCGTATGTGCAGTGGGGGGAAGCAGTGACAGGCTATGGCCACAAGCTAATCACCCAGCTCCCCAGGGAAACGGCTCCCTCAGGACAGGATAATCAAAAGTCACTCGGCAGAAACCAGCAGAATGATGCAAACAAACACACATACACACACCCAAAAGAGACATACATGTCCTTGTTTGTACTCCTGGCGCTGTCCCTGTGGCAGACAGGGTGGTGGTGAAAGGTGGCTCTGGCCCTGGGTCTTTCCCACGAGGCTTCCACGCAGCCCCACGGCAGCAGGCTGACCTCCGTTCTCCTTCAGCTGTTTACCCTTCGACAGGAATGTTACCAACTACTGTTGTGCGCCTACCTTTTGAAAACTTTGATGTGGTTGAAATATGTCCAGAAACCTCACAAATGTAAGAGTCTGTCAGTTTTACGGCATAGAGTTGTGAAGTGAGAGTATTTTCCCCACTCTAAATTCCCATTTGCTTTTCTTTACAAATGTTTTCTTCTCTCTATGATTTCCTACATTCTACTCAACATAGAAATAAGGGAATCTCCTGGATAATTTAACAAGACTGTAGGTTTACGTTATGGCCACCAAGTTTAATTATCGCAACGTTTCTGAGAAGTCATGTTCATTCTATGAGTTTGGTATGGCACGTGTCTATAAATATTATGATATGCATGAACCTCAGCCACTGATGCTAAAGAGAGGCGAGTCAGAGGCGTGGATCAGTTGAATCAGAGTTGTAGCATATTCAGAATGCTACATTGTTGTCTTTAGGAAAATACTGCACCGTAGCTGCCGAATTCATTTAAAATTGAGTCTAAATTCTGAGATTGAACTGATTTTAACTGCGTAATGTATTATTGGGTTTCTACAGTGTAATCCTAAGCTTCTGCTCACTGTCAGCGGTGCATGCAACAGAACTTTTAGCTCGGTGTTTCGATGTTTCTTAACTAAATGCTCCTTTGCAGTCATAGTTGACTTCTTTCCTTTAGTTTTTCTACTGATGATCCAATCTGGAGAGTCTCATGCACATCCAAACATCTAACATTGTCCGCTCATCCATCCATTAACTAAAGCCATTTATCCTTTGCAGGGTCATGGGGTCACTGGGCTCTATCTCAGTTGACTGAGATAGATGGGTGACGCAGGGCTCACACATATACACAGACAACTACTTACACTCAAATTCACACACATATATGAGAGATTTTGAGTAAATTCACCAATTCCCATAGCCTGCATTTCTTTGGACTGTGGGAAGAAACCAGAGCACCCAGAAGAAATCCACGCAGGCTCAGGGAAAACACGAAGACTTCACACACAAAGGCCTGAGCCGGCCAGAAGGTCCAAAGACTTTTTAGCATTGCTACAGTATTAAAAAATGAACTATTACTCTACAATAAAAGACTGAAGAAAGATTAATTTATTGCCCACATTTAACAATATATTCTAAACATGCTAGAAATGTATGGAGGACTAAAAGTGCCAAAATGAAATAAATAAATACACCATTAAATAATTACTTAAATGTGTCATTAAATAATAAAATACCAATTATTTCAATATTTACATTTCCATTTCATGATTTACATTTACATTTCACGATTTACATTTACATTTCATGGTCCTGTGTTGCAGTGCTTCATGAATTGTCAAACTGTCAAACTCACCCATCAAAGTTGGTAGGCGGATCCTGACACCTGATTGGTTACCCTGCGCATCAAGTCAAGACAAATCAATTCCAGGTAATGGATCGATGCAGAGCTACTTCCAATACACTGGGTGGCCTCTAATGTTGGTTTAGATAACTATTAAACTAAACTTTACCGCCAAGTCGAACCTGCTAACCCCTAACGTTGAGAACGCCAGGACAAAATGGCTAAAAGTTGCCCGGAGCTGCTGCAAGAAGCAGCTAATTTAATAGAAGAAGCTCTGAGCAAAACTCCTCCAGCTCCGGCAGCTCAGTCGCAACAGAACCCTGCCGCTTAAGCGTCAGCTAGTAGTGGCACTTCCCGGTGAGGCTGCCAGGCAACTGTTGCTGTTATCGACGAGGATGGACAGCTCATGTTAGATGTTTCGGAGATAAAGTCAGAGAGGCCAGTTTGAGGTGGTTTGGACACGTTCACAGGAGAGACTGTGAATATATTGGTAGAAGGATGCTGAGGTTGGAGCTGCCAGGCAGGAGGTCTAGAGGAAGACCAAAGAGGAGATTTATGGATGTAGTGAGAGAGGACATGAAGTTAATTGGTGTGAGTGAAGAGGAAGCAGAGGACAGGGTTAACGTTAGATGGAGGCACATGATTCGCTGTGGCGACCCCTGAAAGGGAACAGCCCAAAGGAAAGAGACTTCAGACCAAAGCAATGGATCAGACTAGATTAGCGTTAGCCCCACCCACTGACTTTGATGGGTGAGTTTGACAGTTTGACAATTCATGACACTGCAACACAGGACCATGAAATGAAATGTAAAGCATTAAATCATGAAATGTAAATGTAAATCGTGAAAAGTAAATGTAAATCATGAAATGTAAATGTAAATATTGAAATAATTGGTATTTTAATTATTTAATGACACATTTAAGTAATTTTTTAATGGTGTATTTATTTATTTCATTCTGGCACTTTCAGTCCTCCATAGAAATGCTGAGTGGCATGATCAGGTCATACATGGCCTCAACATTTGTTTAAAATATTGCAACATCTCCTGTTGGTGTTTTTCCTCTTTATGCCAAGATAATTAGTTGGGCTGTGTGACAGGAGGCTGTGTAAGCCCTGAGGTGTGTGGCAGAACAGCAGAGTGTCTGTTGCAGCCGTAGGATGGCATACGCAGCTGGGGAGGGCTTGTGTGTGTGTGTTTAGGGCAGCAGCAGCAGAGCAGGGGGTTGTGGGAGACAGCCATCGGGGCCAATGCAGTGCCTCCAGGGAAGTAGGTAGATGTGCGACCGTCTGCCTTGGCCGCATGCCACCTCATCAAAGTCACTTTCCCAAAGTTGAGGTGACGCACGGCGCCCCGAGCCCCGTGGTTTATGTTACAGTACCTGTAAAAGGGATAATGGCCTGGCATTTGGCATTTCTTGGGGGAGGAGCATTTAGAGCTGTGGGGTTAGAGTTGGACTTAACCTCTTTCTAAGGATGTAAAATGTCTTAATCGCTCCACTAGTTTAACTCTTTTTGACTTTTTCCTTTGAGCATGCCTCTCTTTTCCTCTGTCTCCTTCTCGATTTACATTTCCCTTCTCCAGTTAGGCTTCTGTCGCCTCTTCAAAGTCTCGTTCTCAAACCTCTCCACAAACACACACACACACACACACACACACCTCCCTGTCTCTCTGCGTTGACATTTCTCTCTGTCTTCCCTCCTGTCTAAGGACAAGCGTGTCCCAGTGTGTTTGGCACTCTGACTGTGTCTGATGGCTAAACTGAGGAGACAGGCTGCTGACAGGCCCTGTGCCAGAGCGGAGAATGCCAACAGGGGAGATTTGTGAAAATATGCCCTGTGTCATTTCCTCTCCATTTCCCTGACAACTTCACTCTGTCAAAAAGCCTACGTGTGAGCGCATGGGTAGGTAGCGTGTTTGTTTGTGTGTGCATGTGTGTGAGGGATAAGATGTTACAAAGTATATGTGGGTGGGTGAGTGAATGGGTGGGGAACATGATATCTGCATGTGTGTGACAGAGAAACAGAGAGAGAGCAATGAATTGTGCCCATGTCATCACAACAAAGTCTGCTTAAGTTGAAGCCAGGTGATGAAATCTGTCTACCAGGCATGACTTGAATGCATCTCTTCTTCAAAGTTCACCTTTTTTGAACCCACACTTTTCCTTTTTCGTGTGCTTGCTCTTCAAACGGATCCCCAAATCTACCCCGAATTTAATCTTTGATCCCTCCTCTTGGAACGCAGGCTGAAAGATAACATTTCATGCGAGGCAAAGCGGAAGAAAACAGCCTGCAGAAAGCCAGCGCATGGAACATGCTCGCTGTCAGCCGCTTTCGCTTAATTTGATGCCTCTGTCTCTACCGCCGCCAGTTGAGTCTAATCTCGTTGAGCGCTAGAAATGAGTGTTGGTGACAGGGATGTCAACAGCGGTTTGTTTCGAGCTCGGCAGGAGAACAGTACCTGCCTGTGTGTCTCTGTTACAGAAGTGCCCCCTGTCTTTCTCCCCCTTGTGTGCCCAAGTCAGCCGGCGTTACTGTCAATCCCACAGGCCAACAGTGACGTGCTTAATCACTCCACACCGCTACTCCGCATACACATTAGCATGTCCCTCTGGCTGACAGCTTGAATAGAATCCCACCACGCCACACATTTCAAAACATCCCAGCCAAAACCTTATGTTTTCATATGGATGGAATCCGCAGTTCGTGGCTTCCAACATGGCCGCCAACAGGTGAGAATGTATGTGTGTGTGTGTGTGTGTGTGTGTGTGCAAACTGTCCTCGCAGAGGCCCTGGCAGTTTGTTCAGGGGTCACGTCAGCTTGTGTGAATTTACAGATGTTGAACTCTCTCTTCTGCTTGCTGTTGCTCGACCTCAGAGCTTTCGCCTCCCTCTCTCTCCTCCCGCGGCTCGATAATTCCCCCACGGCTGTCAATTACCCAGTGGGGCCTGCTGCAAAGACATCCTGCATCGAGACTGGGTGTGTGGGAGGAGGGGTGTCAGCCAGGGTCACAAGTTCAAAGTAAACTGACGAGGGGAGTCGTGCTTTGAGTTTAGGGAGAACGTGTGCGAGTTGAGGTGTGAGCGGAAAACTTTCAGCGCCAACAGGCTATACATGCTGCTATACAAGGAGCAATCCTTGCAGCGGCAGCAGGAGCAGCAGTAGTGCGGGGCAGATCTGTTGCAGCAGCGAGACAGCGAATCGGATTCATCCTGATCAAAGGCTGCTGTCAATGACAAAGGACCGTTTGTTTAGCCTCAGCATGACATGTATCTGAGAGCCATAAATTACAGGGGGAATTAGGGGAGGTTTGGTGGATTTCATGCTCGTGTGCCTGTCTGTCTCTTTGGATACAGCGCACATACAAACACACACACACACACACACAAGGGGGTGGGAAGGGAAAATGGATCTGTATGTGGCTCTAGAAGGGAAGATGAGAGATGGGAGCTGGCATGTATCAGGCACTGCATGAGAGGGTTGGGATTTTAACAAGGACCACCATGGGGACTGTGTCTGTAGGCCGTTAAGATATACATCACTTTGTGTTGTAACATTAGATTTTTGTGACTAAAGAAGCAAAGTTAAAGGAATAGTTTGACATTTTGTGAAATACGCTTACTCACTTACTGAGATTTAGTTGGAAAGACTGATAACACTCTCATATCTTCCCTTAAAATATAAGGCTACAACCAGCAGCTGGTTAGCTTAGCTTAGCATAAAGACTGGAAACAGGGGAAAACAGCTAGCCTGGCTGTGTCCAAAGGTTAAAAAAAACAACCTACAGCACGTCTAAAGCTCACTAATCAACTCATTATATCTTGTTTGTTTAATCTGTACAAAACCCTAATGTAAAAACAAGTGGTTTTATGTGCCAGACTATTTCTTGGCTGGGTGCACTGACTTTCTGTCTCCAGTCTTGTTGTCACCATTGTTGCCTGGCAAACAGCAGAGACTTCAGGAAGTAACTGCGCCCAGCCAAGAAATATTCCTGTATATAACCCACCGCAAACATAACCCTCCAAAATATGTGCTTTTACACTTCGGTTACACTAGATGTAATGTGTTAACTTGTGAGCTTTAGAGGTTCTGGTATCTACAAAACCAAAACTGACTGTTGGTAGGAAACAGGATGTGAACAGCACCCGAGCTCCCCCTCTGGGGACTTTGTCACTCTTCAATAACATCAGTCTACTTCCTCCTTTACTCACGACGAACAAGAGTCATAATTCTGTCACTTGATCGATGCTGTTGTTTTTCTTGGCAGGACAGTCTACCCTATAGCCGATGAGCTGGAGTACCCCTTCATCACGCCGTCCATCGATGGAGTTATTGGAAAATATTTCACAGCAGAGAAAACAGTGGCTGTGTCTGCACACGTGAATACACACATTCAAGATACAGTTATCCTAGAACTGTCGATGTTTAGGCTTGTTCTCATATACTTTTCTTTTTACTTTGACTTCTGTGCTAGTGTTCACTCACTCTCAGTCGCAACATTCGGTGTGACGGCGTTACAACTGTAGGGTAGGAAACTGAGGCCTGTTCTGTGCAGTCTGCTATACTAAAGATCATACCCATTTCTAATTTTATTTGTTTTCTTCCAAAAGACATATATCTGGATATATATTTGTTTAATCAAATCATAATTTAAGAGAAAGGCAGGAAAGGGAATCTAGTGTGCATCCTGCCAAAGGGAATCAGTAGCAGAAAAAGTTACGGTGCATTATGGGTACTCTGCCGCACAGCCTTCATGCAGCGGCGTTCTCTCTGTCTGGCCTGCATGACAGTTGTTTGTCTGAAG
Organism: Coreoperca whiteheadi; assembly: GCA_011952105.1. Classification (NCBI taxonomy): domain Eukaryota; kingdom Metazoa; phylum Chordata; class Actinopteri; order Centrarchiformes; family Sinipercidae; genus Coreoperca; species Coreoperca whiteheadi. The sequence continues at coordinate 26,157,171 of CM022476.1, forward strand.
CTCTGAGCCAAATGCATCATCTGTGTTTACTCTGGACTGGCATGTTTGGCAAAAACTTGTCAATAGTAATTATCCCACTTTAGCAGAACACGACTGCTGAATTAACAAAAAATACAAGTTGTTGAGCTGATGAGCCATGAATGTTGATCTGATGCCTGGAGGCTTTTCAGAGCCCAATCCCTTGACAGCAACCCGTGGAGATAAATTGTACTTGGGTGGGAATTAATTCAAGCCCCTTTCTGTGCAGGGGAATTGATGGATTTTGGTCTAAGCACATGTGATGTACAGTTGAGGGCTTTTAGTTTCCAGAATTATCTTTTCAGAGTACTGCGTGGTACTGGGAAAAAGATTTCTGGAAGCCTTGCGGAAGAAAGAAAAACTGCTGTAATGAATTTAAACGGTGGAAAAACAGCAAGCAAGATTTGACAAATTAGTTTGAACACTTTTGACTGTCAAGTCGTTAATTTATGACTGAGCAAACGTCCAAGTGTTTAGCTTGGACGCCTAACACAGAGGCCCACAGCTCTTGGAGGTGACTGTTATATGAAATATGGAGGCAGCCGCGCTATTTATTTATTTCTTTCCTTGCCTGGCGCTTTCATGGCCCTATTTGTTTTAATCCTCGTGAGTGTTGTAGGAGAAACCGATTTCTGTTCACATTAATAAAAATAATATTTTGCGGAGCAAGGTCTAATGGTCAAAATGTCACGTCTATGACTCTCTCTTTTTCCTGCCCGCAGACATAACTCAACAAGTCGCTCTTTTATTTGCTTCGTTCTGAGCCGCCAAGGACACGTCTCCCTATAGCTGCATTTTGTTGGCCCAGCCTGCACACATGTGGTGGTCCAAATTAGGGTTTATGCAGCTTAAATGACAATGCCAATATATATTTTGCCTGTTAACGTCTTGAAATATGGTTTAGAGCAACAACAAAAAAAAGCTTCTGAAGCACTTAGACCGTAATGTGATGTTAAAACTCCATACTAATTGAATCTTTTCAGTGGGCTAGCTGCTCCTTAAGGCATGGTGACACAAAGTTCAGTGCATGTTTTTCAGGCTGTCACCCCTAAAAGCTGTTAAGCACAATCCATTATCATATAATCAGTGGAAAAAATGGACTAATATGAGCTTTCATTTCAATAAAAAAGCCACTACCAGCACAATGTATCAGTCTCAACCTCTTTGCAAATGTCACTCTTGTGCCTTTTGACTTTCCAAAACGCTTTTATTCTTCTGCTGTGAAAATGTTAGAAGCTCTTTATCTCGCTGCTCTACTCTGAGCCTCTCCCTCCCTCCCTTTTTCTCTCTCTGGTATCACTCCCCTCTGAGGCATTTGACTGAAAACATGCGCTCTTTAATCACTGGGGTGACAGTCCCTGCCCTGTGTTTGCGCCTCTGCCCCGCTGCAATAATAAAGGCAGGGTCACGCTCGGTGTCAGCTCCAGGCGTGATGTTTGAAGGAGGGAGCGAGGGGAAAGAAAGAAAGAAAAATAGAGGGAGGTCAGGAGGAAGGGGGGGGGGGGGGTAAGAGAATGAAAGCAGGAACTGAAGGGGAGAGGAAAAGCTCAGGGATGTATTGCAAGCATGTCTGCCACAGGAAGAATCTCCCACTCAACAACAAAAATGGAGGGAACTGATTCAAAGTCAACAGGATTCAGGGTGTTGAAGAAAAGGAGTTGACAGAATTCTGTGGGTTACTTTGACTGGCTGGAGTATCTAGAGTCTGTGTGCGTCTAGAGTCTCTCTCTCTCTCTCTTTGTGTGTGTGTGTGTGTGTGTGTGTGTTTGTGTGTGTTGAGAGCTAGGGCAGCGGGGGAATCACAGGATCCCATGACCCTGTGACCTGGGGGACCTTGTGCTTCTGTTTGTCGGCCTGATTGACAAATGAAGGGGCAAGCAGCAGGTTGTGTGTGTGACTATTGCTCAGTTGCTTTTGTATGAGGGTATGCATCTGTGTAGCATATGAACGAGAGTGCGCACAGGTATTTTTGAAGTATTAGGTGTGAGCTCTAAAGCATGCATGCGCCTTATGCTTATGTACATGTGTGACCAGCAATTGTGTCCGAAATGTAAGTGCACATTTGAAAATCACATAAACAGGTGTTAGCCAACGTCTGACAAGCAACATTTAAGTTTCAGCATGTGTGCGTGCGTGCTTTGTTGTGTGTGTACAACTTCGAGTGTGTGTGTGTGTGTGTTTATCTCTGAATTCCTGCGGAGTTCACGGTGAGGCCAGGCCCAATGGCGCAGCGCCAGGAAAGCCCATTAATTACAGAACCGTGACACCGGGACAGCCGGGCCTGTAATTGATGCCTCCTGTGTGGCAGGGGAGGCGCTGAGTCATGCAGCCAAAGGGAAGGGTCACCCTGCAGACAGGCCAGGGCGGGTGGTGGTTGGTGGGAAGGCATGAGGGAAGATGGTGGAGGTAAGGGGGCATCAGCTCTCATATTGGCCTTCGCTTCCTGTTAAACTGCCGTGGTAAGTTTTGATTGCTGTTGCATGATTTGTTTCAGTAATACTCAGTTTACTCACAGAAACAGTGGGAGCAGGCTAAGGAAAAATCCAAAACGCGAAGAGAAATGCAAAAACTCAAACTAAAGACAAATTGGAGGGTATGAACAACACAGGCAGGAAAACTGACGACAGCGGTAGCAAACGCAAGACACAGTGGATAAAACCCAGAGCTGGGGAACAGACGCCGCACGCGTGGAATGCTGACTGACGACAAACTGACGAGGAGCAAAGGGAGGGCGCAGACTTAAATACCTACAGAGAAGGGCGACAACGAGACACAGGTGGAAATAATGGACACAGGTGACAACAACCAAGCCAATCAAGGGCAGGAAGCAAAACTACAAAAACACATGAGGGAAGGAGACACTACCAAAATAAAACGGGAAATAACTGACCAAAACCACCAATTTCTAATATATTTAAAGAATAAGTGGGTATAGCTAATGGATGGGTTGATGGATGTTTCTAATATATACCTCAATACGAGTCATTCCAAGTCTGAGGCTGTGACAAAACAGACATGAGCTGTTTGTAATCTAGTCTTTGTAAACAGCCAGTGGGACGCCTGAGGTGCACTACATGGACTTTGTATGGGGTTAAAAGGTCATTGACATAGCTTGATGCAAGACGCACAGTTGCTTTAGTACTCTCCAGAACTAACAGTTTAAGAGCTCTATTTCCTGTGCGAAAATATTTAGTGGTGCACTGCCCATGTAGTGTTGTTACAGCCATTATTTCCTTTAATTTTCAAATACACCATGTTATTGAAAGTATGGTTGTTTTTTCTCCTTTTTTTTAAAGATCATTTTTGTGAGCTTTTTGCCTTTAAGTTAAGACATTGTCGTTCCTATTTCTTCTTGGCAAACAACAGGTGGGCACAGGGACTTCCTGGCGTGTTGTCGTCACCGCGAGGATGCCAGGCAAACAAAGGAGAAGCTGCACAGACGTGCTGGGCGGATGGACAAACTGTTGCCCTGTTAAAATCACAAATTGTCTTTCTTTTAAAAAAAACCCCCAACTATTTCTTTAAAGGAAAAATAAAGTGTCTATCATATACCTAACTGTTATAAATATGAATGATTTAACAGTATGAGGCTTCTGTAGAGGTAGTTGTCTTCTTTCTTAATCAGCCGCGATGTTCTTTATCAAAGACAAAATTGTCACATAGAAATTAGCCACATTTCAGGCACAAGCCTGGAGCGGAAACAGCAGTCAGATGGAGAGCGTGCCTCCCTGTCAGCTGAGGATGAGCGATGGCCTGCAAGCCAGATGGACTCCTCCTTGTCAGGGTCCTTTCACTTCCTGCGGTTGTCCTTTGATCTGCCTGATGACTAATGAGTACCCTGCGAAGAGCCAGCCAGGCAGACACGGGATCCCTGTGTGTGTGTGTGTGTGTGTGTGTGTGTGTGTGTGTGTATGAGAGTGGGCTTTTACATGCTGCACAGGGGGCCCCTCTTTCGAGGCTTTCAGTGCGAGGGAACCCCCTTGCTCGGTTTGCTCTCCTGTTGCAGCAGCAGAAGAGGAGGAGGAGGAGGAGGAGGAGGAGGAGGAGGAGGAGGAGGAGGAGGAGGAGGAGGAGGAAAGGTGTCTGAGGAGACAGGGGTGATTGAGAGGACAGGGAGGGAGGTCAGACAAAGGGCATCAGGAGACACACTCAGTAACCCACACACACTGTGACAGGTCCTCTTCAGAAGACACAACTACCCTATCTGACCTCTCAGAGTGGGCTGGGACACCAGCAAAGTATTATTTTACTCACTGAATTCTGGGAATTTGCAAGAAACACAGTTACACTAAACTGACTCAATAGGGTAATGTTTGGTCTCGGTCATGACATTGTCCTCATCCAGGCCTTGCTATCTCTTGTACAAAGAGCTCTCCTCATCAAATAATACCACATCTATGTTTTAAATCTCACTCACTAAATTCACTGACAGTAAATGTTCTTGGACAGTAATGGTTTATTTCACGTTGGCAGCTGAACGTTCTCCACCTTCTACCTCCACACAGACAGAGGGATCAGACAGACAGATCGATGGCGTCCCTCCCACAGCACCGATGGAAAGTGAAATGTGAGAAATGAGAACCAGGTGTGAAGGATGGGGGTAAGATTGAGCAGACAGGGGTGGGGCGGTATGTTTGATGCTGACCTAAGCAAAGGGCCAAGAGGTCAGTCAGGGGTCAGGAGGGGAGAGTGGAGGTGAGAAGGTTAGAGAGGTGAATCCAGAGGAGGGGGGGCTGTGGTGTGTTAGTTTAAACAGGTCACCTCTCAGCCAGTCGCCAGGGGAAGTGACCCCAAGCTGGCCTTCTGATTGGTTACTGGTTAGCCGACAAGCATTCTTTCCCTTTGGTTAACTGGTGTGGCGTGTTTCATGTTGATTCATCGCTCTGGAACCAAATGAGTGACAGTGCTGCTTTGGCGGGATGTCTTTATCTTGCCAATTACTGTAGCTGGGCCTTTTGTTGCCTTCCTGCCAGCCCTTCGGAGAGATCACACGGGCTGTCAGTCAGAGCCGGCTTCCCACAGAGACACGGAGTGATTGACAAGCACATGGATTGACAGATTGCTGCGGTGGCTGTGTGTGTAGTGTAAATGACTGCTGCTGTTTCAGCAGGGGGCTAATGAACTAAGATATTTCTATTGTTACTCTTTTATGTGATATGACTGATGAAAAATAGCTTAGGTGGGATCAAAGTGGATTAAAGTCATGGAATGCAATCTGATTTACAGTTTAGGCATTTAAAATGACACTCTGAAAGGAGCGACTCATGCATGGCAGGCACAAAGTGGCTGTTGCGAGGACTGAATGTCTGAACCTTTGGCTATGTGACAGCCTTTTTAGCCACTAAGACACCCTGTCTCCAACTGTGATTTCATATTAATTCCACTTTATGCCAACAGTCTGCCCATAGGTAAAATCCTACCTAGCTTACACAGTTGACTGAAACAGTTCAATGATAAAGCGGCGCACCTTCACAGACTGTCGATGAATGATCATACCGCACCAGGAGGGTCCCAACCTTATGCAAAAGCCACACCTTTTGACATTTAAATCAATAAGCTCGGGCAGCCATTCGTCCCCAGGACTCCAGTGAACTTTTAACACCAACGACGGTGCTTTGAAGAACGCAAATATGATCCACTCCTCTCACAACGTTTACAGGAAAATCAGCGGCGGCAGCAAAGTATCTAAACACTTGCAGATGATTTATCACCCACAGGATACATCGGCTCACGTTGAAAGGAGATGAGGAGCAAACCAGTCCAGGATCAAAGATAAACAGGAATAAATCCAGTGAAAAGGGGAGGGGAAGGAGTGGGCAGTGGGCCTGGAAGGATGTGGAAATGGGAGGAGGTGGCAAGAGGGGAGTGGTGGATAGTTGATTTATGGGCCTTTTGGTATTTAAATCACCCACATACAACACTCCTTCTTGTGAAATCATGTGCCGCATTCCCACCTTTCAGCCCTTTTAACCCCCAGCTGGTGACTCTGGTACTCTGGTGACAGGGCGGCATTTTTAACCCGGGCCGGCCAATGGGTATGCTTCGCCTTCTTGTCCTCCATCGTGGCCAAATGCCAGGAGAGAGCTGAGAGCATGATAGCCGACGTGTCATACCCGTAACCCTTGACAACTTATTGTCTGTGAGCAAACTTTTTGTATTGGCAGAGCAAGTGATTAAAAAAACTAGGATGCGGTGTGTGTGTGTGTGTGTGTTGGGAGGAGGGGATCGGGGGGAGGGGGGTGTCTACAGGGTGTCAAAATGATGTAATGATGGTTGCCAAGCCATGAAAGGAGGCCTATGTTTCATTTTCCAAGCAGTGAGAAAGAACAGGAGGAAGGAAAAGAGAGACGTCTGGAAGGGAGAGGCAGCAGGGAGGGAGGGAGGGAGCGAGGGAGGAGGTGAATGAGCAATATATGAGTGCTGAGAGAGCGGAGGGGAAAAAAGAAGGAACGCCAAGGCTTCAGGTTTGATGTGGGCGTTTTTCTGACAGCTATAATTCTCCAGCCTACAGAATTTCATCAACACAAGTTGTGTTAAAGCTGTGCCGCAGGGCTGCGGCCCTTTCAAGTCCCAAGCTCTGACAGGTAGATTTATTAGTCCTGAAATTTGTACAGATCAGACGTCACTCATGGCAAACTGTCAAAGTGTCAGCACTGCAATGTTCCTGCAGGGGCCCTTTGCTTTTTCTAGGCATTTCTGCAGGGACAGAAGATGTTTCACCACCGCTCCAACTCAAAACATTATCGCTGTGTGAGCCAGAATACGGAGGAACAAAATTCATATCCAACTTAAGTCTCCTGATCCAAACATTTTTGACGTTAGGCGGAAATAAAGAGTGACATAAATCATGAAAAAGTACATTTGTCTAAGATTAGCTACAAAAAAAAAAAAAGAGGGGAATAAATTTAAAAGTAGTATCTGGACTTTTTTTGAGGTTCTGTGAGCATACATTTGCCAACTCAGGGTCTAGTTACACTTTCTGGGCATTAGCTCAATAAATCAGTAAAACCTGAATCTTTGGAGCTTGAGTGAGAAAAGTGAGCCAGTTGGTCAGGAGACGAGGGAGGGAGGAGAATAAATTAGGTGGAGGTGCTGAGTGACACAGAGGGGGAAAGGAGGTAAATACAGGGCATGTGCAGGTTAACTTCACACTGCCAGATTAATGACCTGGTGCAACATGTTGGTTCTCAACAGGACGGCTCCAACTTCTAAGGAAGGTGTGCGTAAAACAAAAAAACTAAAGCCAAGAGTATAGTATAAGGCAGGAGCAGGTTGGACGAGGCTGTTGTTGTTCGAGGGTAGGAGGAGAGGGGGAGAAGGAGGAGGAGGGCTGCTGCTGGAGGAGGGAGGTAGGAGGTGAGCCGGCTCTCTTGGCTGCCTGTTAAAAACTTCCTTCAGTTCAACATCTGGTTCTGATATTTCAAAGTTAATTAGTCATATTGGGGTTGTCTGAAGATAAATTTATCATCCAGCAAAGAACACAAACATTTTGAAAAATGAAAGGAAGTGAGGTGACACATAGCCTGACGTTTAAATAAATCATTTCAACATGATTAAAAACTTACGGCCTGTTGATGGGAGCAAGCAGCTCGTGAGGGAGGGTAGGAGTGTGGGGAGAGAGCCTATCGTACAGGGAAAGCCTTGTCTCAGCATTTTAATTACTGCTCCTGCTGTGTGTGTGCGTGGCTTTTAATCCTCTTCTTCATGTAGCAATAAGAAATTCATTTGTGGTGAAAGAGCATCTGTGACACCTCTTACAGCAGCTCAATATGTCATTTTTGTGGTGATCTGCACTACAACTTTGTGGATCATTGTTGTCTTCATTCAGGTGAAAACAAAAACCACCGTTGTGCCTGTAACACACCACTTCTATCTGGCGTTTATCTTAATACAATCCTCACATCAACGTATGTTGAAACAGTTGTTGGCAGTAGGCGATGTGAGGGGGGGATGCCATCCCCCTTGTTTAAAAATGACCAAAATCCTTCCCCCTTGTTAACCTGCTCAAAAGATGCTCTGTGCTTTGTCTCGTAGTGGCGCATTACATTGCTGCTTTTAATAATCGCCACGGTCTCGCAACATATGAGACATGCTTGTTTTGAACTGTCTGTGGGGAGACTGAACATGTAAGAGTCTGTCTTGATTAAAAGCTCTGTTTCCGCTGTCTCCTTTTCTCTTTTTAGAGCACGCCATGTGAAATTATTTCTCCGACTCGTCTCGTCTCTCACACTCTCCCTGGAGAGCGCTGTCTCCCTGTGTGTGTGCCTCACTCACTGCCTCGACTCGAGGGCCGCTAAACCACTGCCGTAAAGGCTTGAAAAGCTGCGCCGGTTAAAATAGAAACGCTCCATCAAAATATAATAATTCTCAACTATTTATATATATTCTCTACAGCAGACGGCAGCAGCATAAAAAAGGAAGGCGGGCGGGGGCTACAGTTTTTTTCCAAACACACTGTCAAAGTGGGTTGTTAGCTAGCTAGCAGTATGCTAGCTTACTAACCAGCTAGATCTATTTGCGAATCCAAGCCAGTGTTTCCTTGATGAGCTGTCCTGGACCTATACTTGATAGTTGCCTGAAGGTTTTTTACTACTCAAGGTGTGCTCCAAATTAATGTGAAGTGAATTTTCGCCTTGCTGTATTCAAATTTGAATGATGGGTGTTTTGCAGGCTGTGTTTTGTCATCACAAATGGAGCTAGCAGCACGGACGTTAGCACTAGCTAGTTAAAAACACACTCAAAATCTCTTGTGTGTTTGAGATGCTGTTGTCCCGCATCATTTACAGCATAGTGGTGTTTGGAGGCAATCACTTGAAGGCCAGTATGGACAGGGGGAATGATCACAGAGCCTACCTTCTTAACATTCACTACATGTGGCATGTGATTATTGTATTAGGATAAATAAGATTCACTAGCATTGCGTTTTTGCTGATGATATGATTGAAATGGGATTGCACAGATAGTAAATCAGGCGCTGCCGCACACAATACAATGGATTAAGTCAGCCTTGCGAAAGGCTTGAGTAGAAAAAAAATGACTGGCAACCAAAATGGTGTCTGTCAAGAAGAAAAAAGGCAAGATGAAAGAACACGTCAAGGGAGAGATGATATCTCTTCTGAGCCCGAGGCAGATGCATGCACATACACACACACGCCCTCTGACAGAGTTTTAATAAAACCTGTCCGATGCCCTCTCCTTGGGTAAAGTGTGAGTGATGGCCCGGCTAGACTCCAGGCTGAGCTGTGAACAGCCAGCCAGACTTTCTCACACACACACACACACACACACACACAGGTGAGCTGACAGACAGACAAAGAAGATAGGATGATCTGCCCTGACTGACGCTCATGCCTCACGCTTGGTTTCACCCTAATACTTGGCTGCCTTTGCTTTGAACTCACTTTGTTTGTGTGGCACACATGTATGTTTGTGTGTGAACAGGTTCTTCTACACATATACAGTATACTGTACCTGCAGGCTTTTATCTATGTATGAACACACACAGCGTGTGTGGGGGGGTGGGATTCATGGCTGTGCGTGTATATGAAATCAAATACGGAAAACAACACCTTAATGGAAACACATTTTTCTGCGTGGTTGCTCTTGAATCACGGTGGACAGACGCTTTATCAATATTTGTGGAGTCAAGAGGGTGAGTTTGTGTTTGATGGAAGGCCTCCAGCTTCTAATTACCTCCAGGACAAAGTGTGTGTGTGTGTGTGGTGTGTGCGTGTTGTGTGTGTGTGTGAGTGAGAGAGAGCGAGAGAGGCCAGACCTCCATAGAAGGGGCCTGTCTGTTTGATATAATCCTGCCTGGTGAGCCAACAAACTGCTCTGCACATCAGACTGACATACCCAAATAACTCAGCGATTTCTATCCCCTTCGCTGTGTGCGTGCGTGTGTGTGTCTGTGTGTGTGCGGTCATTAGTGAAGGCACAAGACCAGCAAGATGAGACCGTGCAAATGTCATGTGAGCAGGGGGATGTTGACTAGCCTGTCATCATAGTGAACGTGTCAAATGCTGGTAGTGTGTGTGTGTGTGTGTGTGTGTGTGTGTGTGTGTGTGTGTGTGTGTGTGTGTGTGTGTGTGTGTGTGTGCCCTTGTACAGCCATCTTTGTGAGGACCAGTTTGCGTTTTGGACCTAGGGAGTGAGGACATTTTTGGAAAGTGAGGACATTTTGGCCGGTCCTCACTTTTCAAGACACCTTCAAAGGGCTGTTTGAGGGTTAAGACTTGGTTTTAGGGTCAGGGTTAGAATTAGGATTAGGTTAGGTTTAGGGTAAGGGTTGGGGTTAAGCACTTAGTTGTGATGGTTATGTCAATGAAAGTCCTCACAAGTATAGCTGTACAAGTGTGTGTGTGTGTGTGTGTGTGTGAAATTGGGGTAGTTAAAAAAAAGAAAGGAAAGAAAGAAATGATTAACACTCCAGTCAACAAAGATTAAATCATAGTTGTAGACCATAGTTGGAGGTCAGCCTCTCTGTACCTCGTTTGAAGGACCGAAAAGACGGGCAGAGAGCTGCGCGTCAGTTATGGCTTCTGCATTCAAAATCAATTGTTTATTGTGAGCGGGCGAACACGGCGGGCGTGGCTCAGGTCATATTGACAGTGAGAGGTCTGTACAGAGACAGCAGCGAGGCACCAGTGGAGACTGGCCAGTCACAGAGAATCAGCATCAGCACCTCTCTGCTTGACACCCTGCTACAGGACACCGCCCGCACACAACGTGGACACACACGAACACAAGAGACAGTTCATGAAGGGGTGTGTATTTCTGCCTCTCAGGCGATTCAGCAGATACACAGTCCATGATCTGCCACACAAACAATACATTTGCAAAGACAAGATACACTGCAATACAAAGCAGATTTGATATGATTCAGCCACAATTTGGATTTGATATTTTAATATTTTATTAATAATATAATTCAACAATTTCCTCAATTTTTATACTGAATACTGAATCAGAAACCCCAAAGCTAGCCAACTATTTAGCCACTGCCTAACAGTGAAGCTACCTAATCGTGCCACTTTGTCTTCACCACTTCTTGCCCGTTGCTGTGAGCATGTCAACACTTGCTAGCTAGTGAGTAGCTTCCTGTGTCAATAAGCAACCTACGATTTACTCCAATAATGTGTGTGATTTTGTGCCAGACAGCACTTCGGTTTTGTTTGTATCTGTAATTGTGGAGGCAATTAAAATGATCCCAGAAACTAAAACATAAACCTTCCCCTCCACAGACATTCACAGACACCACTGGGGACTTGCCACGTGAATCTCGACCTCATTTGCGTAACTTTCAATCCTTCCCCTTTTTTTCCATTGTTTGTCAGTCACATGTGACATGGAAATGTCACTGAAATGTGAACTTGTAAGTGTCTAAAACTCAAATGGCCACTTGAGGCTCCAAAAGCCAATCAATCCCCATAGACCCCCATGTTAAGATGCCCAACTTTATAGCAGAAACAGACATGTTTACAGCCCGGTACAAAAAACAGCTTTGGTCTCTATAGTTAATTTCCCCGTTCATGGCAACTGTGAGGGGCGTGATTTTTTATACAACTCACTTGCTTAAATTCTATTAAGGCTGAAAGTTATGCATAATTAAGGACGTGGCTGCTTTGAGTGACAGGTAGGTGCCCTCTCAGGTGGCTTGCTGCTAGGTGCTTCAGCAACCAGGCCTCATTCAGCTCGCCTCCTTGCCCATTTTGGATTAGCCGGAGTTAGGGACTGCATGGTGATAGCTGGAGCCATTAGCCCACTTTGAGCTTCACAACGGCTCTTCAGAAACCTATGGGTGATCTCACAGACACTACGTCTATTTTTCACACAGTCTATGACACTCACACACATACTCATGCCTTCTTAAAATAATAGTGAAACTTTAGGTACCACCAACGTACTGTATTTTATGATGCAACTGAGCTTTTTGAAGACTGCACATGCAATGTAAAGATGTGGCACAGTGTTGTACGCAGTCATCCAACATTTTCAGTGCAGGAATGTTGCGTGTGGCTTAAAGCAGGTAACGTTGCAAGGTAGTAGGGGGGCACGTCGCACATAATGTCACTCACACATACACACACGCTAGAAGCAGAGGAGTGTGACAGTAACTTTCCGACTATAAAATGTCATGCAAAATGCATTGACTGGATCTGTGGTTGTCTATTGATGTAGCCAAATCTCTAACACTTGTATCACTTACATACCTGTTCATCTTTGCATCCCTATTCTTATGTGGGGAAATATTCTATACACTCTTTGTATTACACGTTAAAAGAGATAATCAAGAATAAATCATACTGGGGCTTGTTTGCTTTAGGATAATTGCCAACTAGCCATCATGGTTTGCCCACCTGCTGCACACTCACAGTCCCACAGTAGCTTTGTCAGCAAAGGGTCCAGCAGGCAGGGAACTGGCTGTCTCCACTTGCTGGCTTTGGACTTTGGGAGGGTGGATTGTTTTACCGCAGCCTAATAAACCTGCTACTTCATTAACAGGCTGATGAATGGGTGCAGTGTAAATGGGACAATGGTGCTGACAGGAAAGGGATGACTGTGGTGGCCAGTGTCTACGCCAGAGCCAGGGGACAGGAAGGAGAGGACACAGAGTCCAAACACTGAGGCAGACAGCCTGACACACACACACACACACACACAAACACGCACATATAAGGCCTAAAATTAGAAGTGGAAAAGCAGGAAAAATAGAGAATTTAAATATTCATTCTTGTAAAATATTTATTTTCCGCACATCAGAAATGATGAGTTACAATACCTCGAGTCAGATACACTCATTTCTCTTTGTGATTGGAATTAATGAAGAAATATAATGATGATCCCATTTGACCTGACTAAAATATGAAATGAAAGGTTGGCCAGTGGTGTAACATAGCAAATGAAAAAAGGTTTAGACTCATCTACAGACAGATGAAAAATCAGAAAAATGAGTAGAGAGACTCAATGCAGATGCTTCCATACAGGGAACAAGAGACTCACTGGTTGGATGAGTTTGAAAATGATGCGAATCTAATACTAAGGCCTTCGTATTCACCAGATGTCACCTCAATTGAACACGTATGGGTGAACGGAGGGACAACAGCACTCTCCAAAACCATCATCAATACACCAAACTTTTAGAAGAATGGTGTTCATCTCGCCAACACTAACAAAAACTTGGACAATGTATGACAAGGAGCACTGCAGCTGTTCTCTCCAGAACAGCTTGTAGAAGCCCAACACCTTACTAACACACTTAATGTTGGTTTTTCCTTTCATTTGTCATCATTGTGTATAGTGCCTGGAGTGTGAGGTCAGGTAGAGGTTAAATAGTTTGGCTTCACCAAGCAAGCTGAAACCAGCTGAGACTATATCCAAGAACAGTTTCACAAAGTTTCAGATCCTATCTAATCCTCTCAACTGAAGCTAAAAACCTTTTTTAAAATACATTTCTTAATTACAAATGAAGTTAAAAGTCATTTTGATTTTAGGGGCTTTAATGTGATGGGGAGAAATGACTCATCTCACACACAAGGCCTATCTGTATGTGGGCTACATGTGACCAGTGAACTGAAACAAATTGCCAGGGTGACCTGACCCTTTTTCCCGAACTGAAAGTGTCTGTGTTTTCCCAAAGGTAGCAGTCCAATTGGAAATGAATGTAAGGAAGGCCACCAGAAGCACATTGCTGCAAGTATTGACTGGTAGTGGTCCATCACAGTTTCCTGCTTCTAACTCTTCAAAGCCTTGAGCGACAGGAACTCCCTCTTTTTGCTTCCTATCCGCGTAACCCAGTAGGTGCATGTGGTCAAGAAGATTTGTTGAGGGGGTGATCTGGCTTTTTCCAACTTCCTCTAGTGTCACCCATGACTTTTCAGACATTGTTCATTTTGCTGGACCTTAAGAAGGATCTGGGATGTAGAGGGAGCAGCAGAGGGAGTCACTTTATTTCCTTTACTGATACGCATGTGCACAGTACGTGTACTCAGACTTGTAGGGGTAGCTTCATGCAAATTGTTGACATTAAGTGTGTGTGTGTCTGTGTGTGTGGTTTACTGACAATGGCAACATTTTTATCAGTTAATGTATCAGTAAGACAGTTGACGTTGAACGCAGCTGCTTTTGCACCAAAACACCAGCTGCTCATTTGAGCACTGAAGGGTGAACTGAGCCCAGTTCAGGGAAAAAAACACACCAGCAATTTCCAGCAATATGTGGGCTCAGATGTTGACAATATGATTGAATTGTTGTATTTCACCAAAAAGAGTACCGAATACCAGTTTACAACTTAAAAAAATTGTTAAAGTCTGGAGTTGTTTCTTAAATGCTAAAATGTATCCACAGATAACATTAGCCAAAAAAGCTATCCACCTACAGTATTAGGCTGTATCTTGCTTTAGCAAATATGTTCTGCTATATTGTCTGTTCTGCAAGTTATAACTGTTGAATAAAACTGAATTATTTAAAAAAGGATCCATTTATGTTTTTTTCCTGTGAAAGACCTTATGATTATGAACACCATCACGTCATCAAGATTTATGACAGTTTTACAAGGTGGTAAAACCTATTCGGCAATTAAAATGACGGGTACACTGAATTCTGGTTCTCCCCTCCACATTCCTGTTGTACTCTTTCCACCCCTGTCTGTTTGGACTCAAGCCCACATGTGCTGGTATTCACCATCAGTGTCACAGCTGTGCTGCCTGTCACTCAAGAAAGGGCCTGATGAAAGGCGCTCCATTCCTCCCCATTCCCATCACCTCCTCTGTTCCCTCTCGGCCCTGACAGCATGGCTGACCCCTTTCCCCCTGTCAGCACCCAGGTATAATGTGACCTGTCACTAAGGCCCATTCCACCTCAGGCAGGACCCTGCAGCTGCCCCGTGGTGTGAGCCTAAGCTGGGGGGGTGTCATTCTGTCAGGTTATGACGTAAGGGTAAGAGTAAGAAATCATTGAGCTGTAGCATTGATACGGGTCGGTTCACCCGAATTATGTTCCCAAGGTTTATATTGTATTTGCCCAGGTATTGACGTTTCTGCCGATACCCCATTACAATTGAGGTGAATGGAATTTTGTTGGTGGTGCTAATAGCAATAAAAAATTACATACAAAATTTAAACAAAACAGGTGTTTGGTGTTCAGTCCTATGGTACTTTTGCCTCTCATCTCTGTACAATCATAAGCCCTTGAGATTAAGCACACATTTTTCAATCAATTTAAATATTTTTTACCAACACGGACACCTATTTGTCTAAATTTGAGTTGTGTTTTGAGTTCTTGTCTGTTGACTTGTCTGTACATGTAAGCGTGTACAAAATTCACTTTGTGTCCTATAGTTCCATGCTATTAATGTCACCTAGATTTCATTTTGATTGGTCTCATCTGACGTTTAGATGAGGATAAAACATTTAAATGTATTGTAACCTTCAACTAGTTAGAGGTAATAGTGTTATTACTGTAACGGTTGGTGCTACAGCTAGCTTATGTGTTAGCCGCTAGCTTTGCTAATAGAGGTGCCTAATGATTTGAAGAAAAGAATGTTGATGCTAACAGATAGACTGTGGCTGAGCCTGTTAAGAAGCCAAATAAAGACTAGCTGGAACTAAAAAAAAAAACTTTCAACTTAAAACAGTGTCCCAGTTACTCCGAATAATTCACAGAACACATTGTTCACAGTTTTAATCTGGACTATTCTAAGAATTAGTAGTTCCACTGAAAACTATTAACAGCGCATTCTAATGATTGCCCTGAATTACAGGAACACTGTTTCTAGAAAAACACATTGGTGTCGAATTTCCTTTAAATGTATTTTTTTCAATGCGGTGATCAGAAATGATCAGAATATGTTTTTTTGCAATTTGGATGAACTGCACGTTCAAATAAATGTTTATTTTATTACTACAGCACAGGTGGTATGTCAGACATATTTGGTAACAGCAGATGACACAATTACAAAGACAGTGACTCATAAAAACATCTACATGATAATTTCTTTAAAAGGCCATACTATGTGCACAATGTACCCTGAAAGAAATACTGTAGCATTCAAGGAATGATACATTCATGGTGAGCACAGATTGGCCTAAAAACAAAAAGGACATCCACAGATACACTAACACAAAGTCCAAACACACTTGTCTAACCTACAGAAAATGTCCTAAGCTTGCGACCACATTTATTGAACAACAGGCCTCTCAGGAACAGCAGAGACAAATGTGTGGATAAAATGTCATGAGAAAGAAGAAAGAGACGTACAGTGTGAAGTTTTCTCATTTGGGGGTTTTGTTGTCAACTGCCAAAAGGGAGGACCTAGATTTCTATCAGTGCTGCAGGGTGAGACTGGGAGGGCACTGTCAAACAAGAAGAACAAGCTTTACCTAGTGGGAACACAATGTTGCCTGACATTTTACTATTTGCATGTAATGATTTACGTACTCACACTTAGCATTTAACCACGCCACGGGGCAATGTCTCGGCCTCTTTGATGGCTTTCCAGCTGCCAACAGCACTTGTGTGTCATGTGAACTGAATTTGACCCGACATACTGCTGATGTTTCTACAGTTACACCCTCCAGCTTCACAGCATTAGACCTGTCAGTGTGTGACCCGTCGCACATTATTGTGCTGTAATGTAACATAAGGCTATTGTGCCCAGTCATGAGAAATCCCAAGAGTAACCATGCTGCTATTTATTACAGTGCATATCTTTGTTCAATCCGACTTATTCAGATGATGGGTTCAAGGACTTTTTCCAAGGTGTTTGATTCAAAGATCCCCCTCCATTTCACGCACACACACACACACCCGCTGTATGATATACACACAAGTGACAGTGTATGTTTGGGTATGGGGTGGGTGATTCAGTGCGGTGCCGGCTGTGGATGGGCCAACCCCATTGGAAGTGAGGGGGGGGGGGTTGTTGGCTCGGCTGTGGCCTGGGCTGCTGGCTCGCAGGATAATTTACAGCCCCTTCATTCTGGCGGAATGTGTTTGTAGCCAGGCGTAATGGAGGCCATCCATTCTCCCTGTCAGCGTTGGGAAACACTTTTTTAGCCGGCTATGGGAGGAAATGTTTGACAGAGAGAGGGCAAAGCTGTTTCTATGCATGGTAGCTTGCAAGGAAGGATTACTTGTGGGCTTCGGTGTTTGTGGGAATACGGGTGTGTGAAAGATGCTGTTTGTTTAAAGCATTTCTCTTATGAATGTGTCCACTTATAGAGCCATAATTGCGAGGGCTGCAGAGTCTACTGTAGGTTTAGGCTTACAGCTTTTGAGAACATGCTCTGTTTAACTGTTTGTCAATGAAGCCTGTAAAGTCTGTTTATTGCTCTGTCATCAAGGGCATGCTAATTCTAGGATGCTATAGCGGTTTGTCATCGGCATATCACTGCATCTTCACTACATTTTACAAGGAATCACTGCATTTTACAAGGAGTAGAGGAATACCCAAGCAGAATTCTGATTCTGATTCTGAATAATTAAGCTCTTATTGAGTTCTTCCATAGAAACGAAGCCTTGTTGTGGGGTCACAAATTTGGCGAGGATAAAACAGCTGTGGTCTGACAAAGTCTTGGAATCAGCCTGACAAAAAACAGCTGCATGGAGAGCCTAGAGACAGAAGAGACAGGAAGGACAATTTTGGTAAAAGACCGTGCGAAGAGAAGAGGAAGAAAAGGAGCAGCACACGAATGGTAATACTGACACTAAATCTCTCATCCTTGGCTTGGCTTTGAATTATTCCAAGCCGGCTGTGGGAAGTTCTGAAGTGATGGAAGTCAGTGTATCACACTTGACATTATTCACAGACCTCTGTGTTGAATTTACCAGCCCCCTGAGAATCTGCAGGCCTCAGGCACACATGGAGCTCCAAAATGGTTGAGCAGCACCACCTCTGTTCCTCAGCAGAGCTGTCACTTTGACCTTCACTGAGAACCACAGGAGAGGGAGGGGAGCACACAGGAGCAAGGGAAATGAATCAAATGCATATACACTACCTTTATGGTTGGCTCTTTGTGTGAATGCATTTGTTTATATGTGTGTGCATGCATGTATCTGCTTGTGTGTGTGTGGTGTAGGTAGGTTGCCACTTTAATTAATTCCCCTATCCCTTCCCAGTGGTAGCTCCTCCTCTCCTTGTCGGGCTTTGGCAGGTGACTCTTGTTAGCTGCACAGCGAGTGGGGAAGTGACTGCGCCTGACAATATAATTTACATTGTCTGTAGAGAGCGATTGGAGCACGGCAGCCTTATTTATGCCACATTAGGGGATTTGCCTGTGCTGCCGTCTCCAGGTCCAATCCATCAGATGGCTGTTTTCCAATGCCGCTTTATTGGAACGTGCCCTTGAGAGAGTGCTGAGTAGAAGGGAGTGTGTTTATCTGTGTGTTTGTGTGTGTGTGTGTGTGTGTGTGTGTGTGTGTGTGTGTGTGTGTGTGTGTGTGTGTGTGTGTGTGTGTGGAAGTGCTGTGTGTGTTTACATGAAGGCATATGAGAGTTTCTTGTGTATCTGTGTGGACTGTGGCACTTCTTTGTGTGTGTGCTTCTGTACGAGTGTGTCGATTCAGTCGACTGACTGTGGCTAGCATTCAGACAAATGGGTTCCATTCTCCGACAGACCAAATTATAGCTATAACTTCAGAGGGGGAACAATGATTACTAGGCCATTGTCATATCAGCGTGCCTGCACAGCAGAAAAGTGGTTACTTTCCTGCTGTGCCAGGGCTCCTTATGCAGCATGTCCTCTACGTGAGCACTGAAAACCTTCCTTCTTTGGCTGTCAGGTCTACCTGTATTGACTTGTCTCCCTTTTTAACGGCCCCAAATTACAGTCAAGCCATTCCCTCGGCATGCATTTCACTCGATTGCTGTCTTGATAAGTGAGGTGGATGGAAAGTGACATGGACACCCACACGCAGTACAAGCATGGCACAAGGCTTAGTGTACAGGAATATGCATGGGAGAGTTCTGGCAGTGAAACAGTGTAATGAACGACACCGAGGAGCTCATTTTTCACAGAGGATACAAAATGTCGGGTCCGGAAAGACATGTCGGAGCTGCAAAGCGGCAACACATGCAGCTCCGAGTGCTGCTCATTAATCATAAGCCAGGGAGCAGCAGCAAGGGGACCCATCTGTAGCGTACTTATGAGAGTATTATAAACGTGCGGTGCAGCTGGTTGACTGAGAGAGTAAACAGCCTAGCAGTGTACTGCAGAGTGTGCCCTTACAAGGGTACTGAGCCTGAAGCACCTGTTAGGACACACTCAGGGCGTATTGGTCACCTGGCCTGCAATGCTACCATAACACAAACCCAGAACTACTTAGTTTACATTTAGGTCAAGAACAGTCTGGCTATTATTTGATCTCTTCTGTTCTCCTTCTGTTGTCTTCTGTCCTGTTCTCTGCTTTAATTTGTCATGTATATAGGCAACTTAAAGACTCCGATCTTTATATCGTATTACTGTAAAAAAATCTTGCTTCTCCAAACAGAAACTTTTCTAACTAAGATAAACAGCATCTTGATGACACAAGACAAGAAGATGACACAGCAGTTAAGAAGCTTTCATCACATATATAAATACAGTGATATCACAGTGTACTGACACACCCTAGAGTACACTTCTACATCACTGCAGCAAGATGCTAAGTTAAACCACAGGAGGTCAGCAAAAACGTCAGAATTTTTATACCTGCGGTTAAGTTGCTCTTCAATTATGTGGCGTATGACCACCTTCAAAACAGTCTGGCAATCAAACAATAGAATCATTCCTTGAAAATTGTATGTCCATGTTTTAATTTAAGCAGACCTCCTAAAAGAAGCATGGTGAAAAAGGGTCAGAGTGAACAGAATTCTTGCACCCACACCCCAAACCTCTTAACCCCACCCAAATCTACCCAACCCTACCTAAAACACCCTTGCCGCTCCACATATCCTGGGGACATGGGGAAATTTGGCCTTTAATTAAATACTGCTGCTTCCTTGCTGTAAAAAGACAATAAATGAGGGTAGTGTGTGGGCCGGGGTGCTGTGTCAGTGTGTGTAGCTAATGACTGTACAACGGTGTGGAGGGAGGGTGGTTGATAAATTAGGCAGGAGTGAACTTTACACCCCGCCCTTACTACTGGGAATGGAAGGGAAGGAGACTGAGAGTGCAGGAGTAGGAGAGAGGGGAAGGAGAGAGAGAAATGACAAGGCCTATCACAGTGATGGAGTGGCTGTGCTACTCTTGGCTGCACACTGCTGTTTGCTCTCATTCTCATTCGCCGCCTGTTCAGAGACACAGACAGAGACAGAGCCATGTATGCTTTTCAAACACACGTCTCTCCCATAAAGTTGTACCGCACCCCACAGATAGCATTAAAAAAAATCTACACGGTAAGCAAAATAAAGCTCACCATGAACGGTAAGAGAAACACAACTGCTCTATACGTACACATACACTAATCATACCATACCCTGCTAAGACAGAAAGATCAGCATTCAAGCTCCATCACACACACACAGATTCATGCAGAGTCAACATTCAAGCACCTACGTTCATAATAGAGGAATCTGCAACACATGATTTAGGAAGTAGTGGGATCTTGATGTAGTAAAGCGGAAAGTAAGAAGGTGTGGAGGTCTGAATGGTAGATTGGCCTGTAGCATATCCGACTTTCATGTAGGAGACCAGAGGACATGGCAAGGGAAAAGAACACATGAGCCACCTTGATTATCTTACTGCCACCGTAAATAGTAGACTGGGTCACCCATAGAGATTAGGGTTGGAGGTTTAAATGTAGCTGGCTCTGTCCAGATTTTAAAGTATCTGTGAGCAAGACATTGAACCCCACTGACAAGCGCTTTGTCCTGTTGTAGGGTTGCTCAAGCGGTCCTTTTTACCCCGATGTATGGAGGGGAAAAATTAAGAAAGGCATCACAACTTGGTTTCTAATAACCTAGTTATACCAGGTTATTCTTACACCTAAACCTCAAGTTTGTAGGTTATTTGAGGTGGCCAAATGATGGACTCCTTCCCTTTCTGAAGTATATACCTTCATATCTGCACATTACACTTCCTATTCCTCTATCCCACTGAGGTGAAAAGTGGCCAAACAGGAGCGCCCGCACACTTGCTCCAAATGTCCCGCTGAAAAGTCTTTGATAAATGAAGTCATCATTAGATATTAAAATGAATGAGGGCCATGTTATGTTTAAAAAAATATGGCCCTGGCCTATTATTGTAAAGGACGAAGCAGGCGTTCTTCGCTGCTGGCTAGATGCCCCCTTATGCTCCCATGGAGCGTGGGTTGGAACAGTTGTCACAGCAGTTAATTTAGGGCGACAGAGATGAGGCTTGCACAGCGCTTCCAAACTGGCTCTGGCGGTTGTGGGGAGATGGCGATGCTGAGCTGGGGGTGACACCTGTGAAGAAAAGGGCACACACAGGAGGGTGTGTATTTCTATGTGTGCGAGTGTCCATGTAAGCACATGTAACTGTCGCGTGGGCTTTGCTTGTGGTTAACCTATGTTTTGGGCTCTCGTAACTGTAAGTTTTGTATCTGCACAGGTGAGAAGCATGTTTAATATGTGTTACACTGTGTTTGGGAGGGTGTGTTCTCGAGAAAGAGTGTCATCAACGAGGAACAGAGAGAAATGTAAATGGAGAAAACAAATTGAGACTAATGGTTAGTTGGTTTATTTCCTTCTAATTAGAAATACACCAATATTCCATCCTGTTGGCTCCATGGTAGTAGGTTGATCACTACCCCAGATTGAGCCAAATGATCACTGAAATTTGTTTCAGTCCTTCATATTGATTTAAATCTGTTGCTTGAAAAGTACTGATTAATAATGATAATAAATGTGTCACAGATCGTTAACACTTTGACTTGTTTTTTCTACCTCCCTGTTCTTTTCTTTTCATACCAGCCTTGAGCAACAGGATGCTCATATTTCCAGCATGTGACTCTTAGTGGCACACTTGCAGCAGTAGAACAACATTTTTTAATGACAGGAAATGTATATGTAACTCTGTTTCACATGATTTATGACTATATTCTTTATAATAAGCAACCTAATTACAGTAGCTATTAAAATTACATGCAGCCAAACCAATTAAGTTGTCTGGCTCTCGCAGTGTGTTTCCTTTGGGGGCATTTAAGGTTCATCAGCAGTTAAGGAGCACAGTGATTTTATTGAGATATACAGAAGATTATAACTACTGAACCATTACAGCATGTACAAGCATGTAAATGTATATGACTGGGTTGATTTTTATGAGGATGGGTACAGCTGGAAGGACAGAAATTCAGTACGTGTAATGCCCTTTGGAACAAAAAGGTACCCATACAGTACATATAAGGGGTTTAGAGCAGTTGCTAAAGGGCATGCAGTAGTGGGAACAGTTTTGGCAAATGAAATACCTTTAGACCCAAACTGCCAAAGTGCTACAAATTGTCTGTATTTCTGATTTTGTGGAATTACAGTATAATCTCAGATTTAAACATAGCTCTCTGGACAGAAGCTCACAACACAGAAGAACGAACCAAACAAGAGCAGATATCGGCTGCTTAACTTTGAATCAAAGTTCGATAGGAATCATTGGACGGTTCACCCTGGTTCTTTGTTCTATCTTTGCTGACTTAAGTCCAACGTATTTACTCACTCACTCACTCCCTTTTTGGCTCCCTCTGAACTTGAAAGGCTTTGCGGACGAGTTTGTCGTTCCATTTCTGTTGTATTTTACCAATGTGGGGAGCTTGAGCCCAAATGGGGCCCTATTTTTCTGTGCCGTACATCCCTGATGTTTCCAAATGATGCAATATCCATGTATTTTCATTTTACCACAGATAATTCTAGTTCCTTCTTCTTGTAGTAAGCCTTGTAGTGATGGTCATTGGTCACAAATAGTACCATTGACATTTGGAATTGGTACCAGCTTGTGTCACCAAATCAAAAGTGAGGGGATTGATATTCTGGGGACCACTATGGTTGATGATATATGTTACTCTGAACAAAAGTGTTACCTAACCAATCAAATGGCCAGCCATCAATAGAGACTTGCATAGCTACTAATACTGTATATGAATGCATGGGGCTGGAAACAAGTTGGAAAGTTGTACCTGTGCTGTGAACTAATGGGAAAGCCGGGGGACGCTTGAGTCAGATACTGAGGTGATGGTTGATCACGCAACCCTAAGGTTCCTGTGGAGAGCTGAGAAGCCACCTACACAAAGTTGCATTATGCTGAACAGTTTAACATTTAAGATAAGAGCTCTGCACTCAGTATGGTAACAAAAGAACTTGAAATAGCTTGTAACTTGGGAAGTACTGTACAATTATTCATTGCGAATAATGTTGTAAAACTGCATTGTAATATCAGAGGTGGGGAACACTGGCTAACCAATATCTAACATTTAATCACAGGCTGTCTGTCTGATTTATTGTCAAATCAACATGTTCATCTAAGCCCAGAGGATATGGGGTAGAATGTGTAAAAAGTGTGTCACTCTTTACCTTTCTGAGTGGAATTCTTCCACTCTCTAGTGTTTTCTTCTCTTCTCTGCTGCTGTCCATCTCAGGCCTTACACCTGTGTCCGTGCTCTTTGTTTCCTGCTGGTGAGAAAGAGAAAAGGAGGGATAGTGTGAAAGAGCTCCTGTGTGAAGATAAAGCTATTTGGTAAGTCTCCTATTGAGGAAGGACAGGGCGAGCTGAACAAGCGAGGGGAGTGACAGAGAAATGGATCGGTCCATCCATCATGACCACGCAGGACTGACACAACAAAAGATGGAGTGCTGGGAGAGGCCTCTCGGCTGCGAGGGGCCGGGGAACTCGAAACAATATTTTTTGGCGCCTGTCAGGCTGTCCAATACGGGAGGCCGATATATGAACTATCTAGCACTGATGTAATGTGCCTCATAAATCCGCTTTAATTACTCGTCGTGGGGACAGCCAGTGGGAGCCCGCGCCTGGATTTATGGTGTCTCCGCTTGGCATCTTAACGACTCTGTGCTTTTAATATCATTACCCTGTAATTTATTATGCTGCCAGGGTGCACACCCAAACCTTCAGCATAACTCTTGTTTATTTATGCCCGTTTAAAGGCCACTTCAGTGACACAGGCATTTAGCACATTTCAGTTGGGCTTTAATCATTTGTCCTAATGAGGCCATTATGCATCGGTGTCCTCTGGCTGGCTCCGACTGCGCCTTGATGGCTCTGGCCAAGCCCTGGGAAGCCAGTGAGGTGGCAAGACAGAGTTTGCTGGGTCATGGTCCCGTGTGTGTGGGTCTTGTTCCTGCTCCAGAGCCAGTGCCACTCTCTGGGAGGCCAGAGTCTGAATGGCTGCATTTAGTTCTGGGTGTTCTCGTCCAGCAAGACTCACATCAGCCACGCTGGCAGAAAATGTCTCTTATCTTCCTTTCCCTGTCTAAAGATCTTGAAAAGCCGTCACTGTTCCCCTTCGTCGTCCCTTCCATTTCCTACTGTTCACCTCTCATTACCCCTTCACTTCTCCTTTTCTCTATTCATCCAGTTTGCACCCTTCCATCCCCCAATTTATCCTCCTCTACTCCTCACTTGTCTGACTGCTGAAGAGAATGAACAGAGAAAGACGGAGGAGAGAGACAAAGGTGTGGGGGGGTCAAAAATGAGTGTGGTGTGAGGACAGGTTCTGCGTTTCTGCTGCCATGTCATGCTAATGGTTTTCAGATCAGGCTCCACATTACACCCAGGCGATAGCCTGTCTCACCCGTCTCCCTAATGCTAGCTGCTAAATGCCTGCGCGACCGCTGGTGACAGTGACATATTAGTTTTGCCTCCCTCTGCAATCTGATACCTCTGAGTTTGCCACCATACTAAAGATTTGATTAATGTTGTTCCATTTGGAGCCTGTAATTGGCTGCGACTGGAGCGCAGAATAATCAGGCATTCCTATTCAGAGCAGCGAGCGAGTAGAGAGGGAGGAAGAGAAAAGGGGGCAGCAATGCTAACGAGCAAGCTAGTTAATTAAGCCTGCAGCACAGTGGTGACAGTTACTGATGACTCCTATGACAAACCGGCCCTTCTCCTCTCCTCTTCCACCTCCTCCTCCTGCTTCTCTCATTTCCTCTTCTCAAACACCTAACACCAATGTGGAGCGAGTGATTTAGGATTCACACACAACTTGTACTTGTTGAATGGTTCTGTTGAACTGTGATGATTATTCAAAGTGGGCACAGGTACACGGCTGGAATATTACAGGTTCAACTCTGGTTCATGGCTCTACATAGAATGTTTTTTGTCACTCTCTGCTACACCATTTCAAATTAAAGGATAGGTTCTGATTTTTTCAAGTTTATCTTACAATACAATTGTCACATGCCATATGCACGCTGATCACTGGTTGCTGTAATCATTCCTCGTCTCTGTACTGGCTTTGAAGATATAATGCACAGTACAGAGAGACTACACGGTAAACACTTGGAAACAAACTCCACAGTCCTTGTTTTGTGTGGAAAGGCATTCTAAAGTTCAGCTGAAGTCAATTTGAGCTGTGAGTGAGCACCCAGTGTAGGTTTATGGCTGGTGTGTTGTCTCTGACCCCATGTTGCCAGAATATAATTGCCGGGGAAACAGTAATCCATACCCCTTCCCACCAAATACCCGTTCAGAGATAATCAGTCTCTAGTGGGATAAATGTAATTTTACATATTAGTGGTTTATATCTATCTATCTTTTGATTTTAGTTCAGTTTTAGTTTTATTTATAGTCTTTATACAAGTCTTGATAAAATTGCAAGTAGAAAACAAAAGGACTGTATTATGTTAGTTACTAGTGCCTATTGGAGTTTTAGAGACGTTTTCTTCAGATCAGGATTGTATAGGTTTTCATTTTTGTGCTGCTTTCAGTCTGCAGTAATAACCCTGGTTCACAATACGGACTCCAGTGAAGAAAACAGACTGCGAAAAGTGGAGCCTGACTCTACCTCACAATGACAAAGTGCTGAGTCCAACAATACTGTGGGGCTGAGGAATGACAGGAAAAGAGGAAACAATAAGTAAATAAGAAAGATTTTCCAGGCCATGCTTCATAACTTATATAAATCTTACATGCTTCTATGAGATCATTACTTTAAACACAGTTTCGATCTACACTGTCGCCTACTGCCATAATACTTTTTTATAGACAAGCTGTTGAAACTGCTTCTGCAGAGCAACCAGCGTGCATTTTTTAACACTTCAAGAAAACAATATGGAAGGGAATTCTGAAAATATGTAAGCAACAAATTTGGTTGCCAAAGTGCATTGTGGCACATGTAGCTGTAATATGACCTCTCCTTTTGGCTGCACTGTGTAGTAGCTAGTATGAACGTAATGTATACAAAGATCACAAAAATCTTTTGGAAGACCAGGCATGTGAAAAAGAAACGCAGCTTCCTGCTTCAGTAAAATAATTGCGAGTCAGCCGTTAGGTTGTGCGTGTGACAGCTTATTTAGCTGATGGCTGTCGCTGAACTGTAAAACAGCAATTAAATGAGTGTGGGATTCATCATGTTCATGTCGCGGCCTTGTCTCCTGGCATCGCTCTCAGACACAGAATACCTTCCCTGACAGACAATCCATCACAACCAGCCAGACAGTAAAACTAGTACTTCTTTATTAAAACAGTAACACTATAGGTGAACAAGAATATGTGTTACATTTATTGTCTCATCACTGTGTGTCACCTCACTGGTAGGCTGTAATGTTGTTCATGCTCAAGAGTGTTCAGAATGGCACGAAGATAAGAAAGAGAATTCTTCAGCTGGAGGAACTGGGATCAGGTCTTTGTGTGGTGCCCTGCTGAAGTGTCCTTCTGGAAGACACTGAACCAAACTAGCTTAGCATCGCTGGATTATGACTAATGAGGCTTTGAGTCATAGGGTAATGTTTTAGGGAATAGAGGGAAAAATTGTGAAGCGTTGTTGCACTGAATACAAAGGATTGTGTTTCATGCAGATATCTGACTTTTCTTTTAAGTTCCCTGTTTTGAAATCAGCTGGTGCCAACATGTCTACACCACCAAACACGGAAATTAAATCAAAATATGCTGATGCTTTCCAACTTGTAGAATGCGCTGTTCCTAAACCAAAGAATCTTTACCAATTTTTCATTAAAGTGGCTATAATTCATATTTTTATATTATCAACTGATGACATGGCTATGTGTAATCTCAAAGGGGTCGCTCATAGTGACCTACAGAGAATTATCGCCCAACTCTGCAGTTCCTCTAGGCCCTACAGAGCGTTTTAGCATCTTTCAGCTGGTTGTTTTGGTTTTACAACCCTGCAACTTTACTGTTTTGGTTCAGTCTCACCACTCTCATCAACATATTTTTTTGCCAGGAGCTGTTCTCCTTGAAAAAGCCCCGATAAATGTACTGTGTACTACCTGCCCAGCACCAAACAGCAGAGAAAGTTAGCGACTAGCTGTTAAACATACTGGAGCATTTAGCTGCTAGAGAGCCAGATATTTCCCTGAGAAATAGGAGAGCAAAACAGAGCTAAAAGGGGAGTGAATGTTGGACTTGGACACAAACATGACTCCAAATGATGCTAATGTTGCTCCGTAATGCTAGATGCCGCAGCTGTTTACCGCTTGTCTCAGCTGCCAGAAACATCCAAAATTTCAGTTATTGAACTACATGTCCAGGCTGTTCTCGTTCACTTTTCATGGTTATATATAAGAAACGTTTCATAATGTAACTGGGAGCCAAGAGGCAGTTACATTTATCATTAGGTGGCGACGTCTAGGGTCCTCAGTAATTATGACGTGAGCAAAGGTGGAAGTCAGAGGAGGAAGTAACAAGTTACAAGGTGGACAGGATGGGATGGTGGGTCAAACATTCCCCTTTTCCACCAAGGCGGAGCTGGTGCTAGTTCGGAGCCAGAGCCTAGTTTCAAATCGGTGTGTTTCCACAGCCGAAGCACCAGCCAGGAAAAGAAAGTGGTTCTGTAGCACCAAATCATTGCTGGTCTCGAAGTAAGAACCGCTTACTGCAGCGGCTGGGGGCGGGGTTACCGTGACCGACAAGACGAACAGTTTTCACTTCTGCTTCTTACACCAACGCTTAATACATTTTTATTTAACGGCAATGTGATCGTTTATGAGCAGACTTGATGCTAGGAGGGTAGCAACATGCCGAGGCTAAAGTTGACATGTTATTGTTAAAAAGAAATGTTATGTACGTAACGTTACTTTCGCTCGTAATCTCCGTCTGTATAAACTACGGCGAACATCAACAGCAACGCAACGTCCGCGATTGTTGACGGTGTTTGTGTCTGGCGCTGCCGCCCTTGCGTTACCAGGAAAGATGTGACGCATACAGTCACATGAGACCTGGCTCTGTGCTGGCTCCGTAGCCAGTGGAAACACAAGCCGGTTCTTCGAAGGCTCATCATTTGAACCTACTCCGAACTGGCACTAGCACTGGCTCTGAACCAGCACCTGGTTCATTTTGGTGGAAAAGGGGTAACACAGGACATGGGAGGACCTGGGAGCCCGGGGTTTGTTTCATAAGCGTAGGAGCCATTATACATGTCCCTTGTGCGTAACTTTTCATAAGATATCATACGAACCGTTGTTTCTAAATCACAATACACAACGACCAGCTCACTGGAGCCAAATATGGCTGCTTCCTCAAGCCTGTTGTTACGGGGACGCTGTAACTTCTGTGTTTGTGTGTGTGTTTTGAGAGAGCAGAGGTGTGGGAATAGGGGTGATGACAGCAGATGAGAGCTTTGTTTGGAGAGAGCTTTGGCCTTTCACAGAATAAGAGATTGTTGTTTTGTCTACATGCCAGCTCGCTCTGTGAGTGTGTGTGTTGAGTCGGTCCTGAGCTGCCACCCAGTAGACTAATGACAAGACAAACAGCAGGTTAATTCTGTCTCTCTCACTACCTGTATGTTTATGTGTTGAAAGCTCTCTCCCTCTCTGAGCACCCTGACAGTTGTGACAGCACTGAACAGCAGGGCCAAAAGTCCTTCAGTGTGTG
The DNA here is from genome assembly GCA_011952105.1 of Coreoperca whiteheadi. Classification (NCBI taxonomy): domain Eukaryota; kingdom Metazoa; phylum Chordata; class Actinopteri; order Centrarchiformes; family Sinipercidae; genus Coreoperca; species Coreoperca whiteheadi. Next base: position 26,186,183 of record CM022476.1, read on the forward strand.
TGTTTGTGACTGATGACAGCAAACAGAGAAAAACAGCATGTGCAGCCTGGGACGGCCTGGGTGAGGAGGACAGGGGGAGGAGAGAAATGATTCATGTGTCGGGAGGAGGAGAAGGAGGAGGACGGAGATGGGCCGACTCAGCGGCTTCTTGAACTGACGCTGACCTTAGAATAACCCCTCTGATCTCTCTCTGACCCCAGACCCCTCACCAGGGTCCCTGCAATGGGCAGGTTGAAGAGTGGACTAGGGGGACCACAAAAGTGGTTATTTATCTTCAGTAGACACTGAGAGATGAGGAGAAAACCTACCCTGCTGCTTATCCTCAAATACGCCTCACTCCTTTGCAGTTAAAGACAAAAATTAAAGTCTCCATGTGTGAGTTTGTCTACATGAAGAATTAAAACATTCAAATTATGCAAGGAAGACCAGGGCTGCCAATGTTTAAATTAAATCATTAAAAAATTTCGAGGACCCTCTCGAAAACAAGACAGCTCATCTCAAGGGCGGTGAAATAAATAAAATAATCAAATAGAAATATATTTTCCATTTGTCTATACATGCTGTATTTAATAATCCACTTTTCATTTTCATATTTGATGCATGATTACTGACAAAACATTTCATTGACCAATAATTCTCACTGTACCGCTCTAGTGATATTAAAACTAATAACATTTAGAAAATTACAAAGACCCGAAAGTGGCCATAGTGAGAAAAAAAAAAATTTGTTCCCACATTTTGATTTATTTGTGTGCACAAAATACAATTCATTCCTATGAGATAAGTGTACTTAGCTTTTACATAGCTCTCCTCCAGAGATAAAAAATGTATTTTAAACTCTATGGCCACTCCAGGTCTCCGTAGAAATTGGGAGAAAACACAAAGTCAAAAAGGAAACTGCGGACAAGACTTTTAAAAATTGTACTTTGAATTATGTCCTGACCCATGAAAATAAAATGGAAATGGTCATTTTCATAATGGTATGAGCCTCAAAACCACTTGGTGGGACATGTACCATGTAACATCTGGTTGGTTGAAATGCACCAATCAAGGACACTATTCCACTGCTGTGGGTTCTCACCAGGTTTGCCTTGTCTGCCTAGTATAGTGTCGGCATATTCGGACTTGTTTTTCCAAAGAGTCCATGATTTAAATGCCATAGTGTCCACCAGTGTATTATAGTGGAGGCAGCACTGACCACCTCCACTGACCACTTCCCTGGGGGCAACCCTTCATTCTTTAGAAGGTCAAAAATGAAAAAAAAAAAAATTTATTTATTCTTAATTGATAAACTAATTCATTTTCAAATTTGCAGCTCTGGACTTCCATACAAGGCAGATTGATTAGTGAGGACGTGGGCAGCCCTCTACAAAACCTAGATTTTTCTTCTAGGAAGGAGGCACAGGATGAAGAGAGAGAAAGTGACACACGAACACCATCACCCTGTTTAACATTTGATGCTATGCCAAAGCACTTCACTGAGGCCCCCGACATATACTAACTCAGGGGGGCTTCTCCTTTTGAAAGCTACTAGGCAAATTAGGCCCAGTTCAAAAGGTTCTGGGTGTCTCATCCATTTATAAGGGGATGATTTATTGTCCAAGTGCTCCTTCTTTAAGCGAGGGCTGGAGTAGGAATGGTAAACATTGACATAAATCTCAAGGGATTTTCCCCAATTGCAAATTGCTGCTCTCTCACTTTAGCCCTCTCTCATACAGTCTCTTCTCCCTCATTCCCCTGAGAATCAACACAAAATGTCTTATAAACAAACCCACGTGTCCTGTAAAGCCACAGACATGCAATGAGGCAAACTCCCAAACTCCCCGCTCCCATTCTGGGACTTAAAAGGGATGTGATGACATTTGGAATGACAGGCAGTTTTCTTAGTGGTCATTTGTCACTGTGGTAAGAATGGAGTTTCCTTAAATGTCCGTATGGCCTGTTCATATTACGGCCCTTCTGGAGATCTGACTGAAAACAAGCATGTCATCCATTTCCTACAACTGCTCTCAATCTTTCATACTGTACAGTTCCTATAATAACTACATTGTAAAGGTGATTCCAGACTGAATGGAACACAATTGCATAAAATCAAAGATGAGAGTGAGTGACGAATATGCAAAAAAATTGAGCTGAGTTGAAAATGTTTCAATTTGAGCAAAAAAAAAAAATTGGGCTTGTCTTTAGAGGTTTTATTACAGTAATTCATGAAAACACACAGGAATATGAAGAGAAACTGGGTGTAAATGACAGAAAGAACAGGAGTCTGTCATGAATTCTCAGAGCAGTCACAGGGTGAGCGATCACACAAATGCGCAATCGGTGCCTTCATGGCTGTTTGAAGCAAATAAGCACAGACTGCTAAAACACTCCAATGGACTAATTTGCAAAAATAATGCAAATTAATTAAGTTACCTCTCTGAAGGTACTTTAAAGCTGCTCTCTGGAGGGTCTATGAGCTTGCGTTTCACCAAAAGTTGATTCTGCGTCAGCTATGTGCATGAATAAGAGGATTGAAGCAGACTTTTAAAAGTAAGGCAAAAGTTAGTTTTCTGAGTATCTAATTACTTTTATAAGTAATTAAATGACTTTTTAAAGAGAAGTAGCTAGTAATTGCAAATAATTACTGAATTTCAGAAAACTGCACAACACTGGTGAACATAGCTCCGCATTTAGCAGCAAAAGAACCAGATATTTCCCTCAGAAATAGGTGGAAAACACAGTTACACTTGCCAGGTAGCCAGAAACACGACTCCAAGTGTTGCTCCATGTGTGCTGGATGTGTAAATTAGCAACTGTTTGCCATCAGCTTTTTAAGAAATGTCAGTGTTGCAGCAGCCAAGTGGCCAAAACAGGTTTAAGGAATAAGAATACCAAGTTCTAATAAATATCTTTAGGTACATGGTTTAAATCAAACAACAATGCTAGAAAAGCAAATACTATAGAAGAAAAAGAGAACCTGGTGAAGGTGAACGCTTAGGGGTTAGGATTTGGCCAACAAGCTATATAGCTATATAGTTGACCAATATAGGAAACCACTTGTGTAGTGTGTAACAGAGGAAGAAGTTCCAGAATGATTCACAAGCAGTGCATTTAAACAAAGGAACCTACAGACAAATATAGGAACTTTTTTCCTGCAATGTGACAAACATCCGTTGATGAAAATAGCTTACATTTCATAATGTCTCGGGTTGTCGCCTGTCGCTGGGCTGTTCTCCTTTCTGTTTGTGCCTTTTTGTGGGGACCTCATTTGGTCAGTCGCCACCCACACTGTATTGTTCCTATGAAGCACTTCATGTCAGAAGACTCCACTGTTTTGACACTAGAGCTTGGACTTGTTGCAGCTGATTTATGGGTCTGGAGCTGGTGAGAGACCAGCGCATAAAGAAAGAAAGAAAGAAAGAAGAAGGGACAAACGGAGCGACAGTGTGGATGAATAAGCCTTGATCACTTGTCTCCTTGCCTTCCTGCCAGTCTGCCTGCTGGGCTGTGGCTCTGCGGGTTGTCGACCCCCCTGTAATTAACACTTTACGACTTGCTCCACAGTAAATGCTACATAAATCTTGTGACGCCCCTCGATTACATCCCCCCTGCCCTCCCCACCCACACACAGACACACACACACACACACACACACCCCTTATCATGCAAACATCGTAATCCCTGCCCGCAATTTCCTCCCTTTATTGGCAGTCACTTCTGATTTAATGGTGCTTTGATGATTGCACAGTAAAATGCTACATGGGGTGAGATAGGTCCAGATTGCGTGGTGGCAGAGTGTGTGTGTGTGTGTGTGTGTGTGTGTGTGTGTGTGTGTGTTTGTGTGTCCCTGTCAGCTCTCACTGTCAGTGTGTTTGCTGACAGAATCCAGGCCTTGCTAGTTTTGGGTTGGCATGCGTCAATAGAGGCCTGTTCAGCCCAGCCAAGCCTGTGTAGCCATGCTGTTTTTCTGTTTTAAATCACTGTAAACACCCGTCCCCTGTTGCCTCTCTGGCACCAAAGTAACATAAAGGAATCTTGACTCTCAAAGACAAACAGTTTTATACCCAATCATCGTCTGACAGGCTTGTCTTTGGCCCCTCTGGCCTCTCATGAGTTATATTTTGCTGAATTGGGGTTACACAAGGTGAGGGTGCATTGCTTTCTCCAGCCAATCAGAATGTGTGGGTGGGGTTTTTTGCAGCCTGGGTTTTGGAATAAAAAAAATTACAATAGAGCCATTAAAGATATACAGACAACTAATTGGTTACAGATGCTTTTGTTGAAGTTGTGTTTACTTAGAGTTCACAGTTATAGGGAAGGGCTATCCACGTCTATGTTTTACTCTGTTCATCCAAAAGGCTTCAGTCTTTAGAGAGGGAGTAGGCAGTAATAAAGAAATTTAGATTGGTGACAGGCTAAAAACATATGTAAACTATCACAAGGTTGCTTTCCTAATATGATTCTGTCTTGCTGCTGTTAATAATGGTACCTTAGTAGCAGTGTCCTACGGCATGAACATATCCTGATCACAGTTTACTTGGATAGTAGTCAGCTTCTTATCAAGATACTAAGTTGTGCTACCATAAAGATGTTAGTTTCAGGTGACACAGTAATGTGCCTGGATATTTAGGGTTTAGTGATCATTCCAGTTTGTCACAATTTAGGTCTTATTCTTGTATTTTCGGTATACACATTCCTATCAGGGAAAATAACATTGTATTTACCAAAGTAACTGCAGAGATCTGGGAATGCAGCAAAATTGCTAAAACATAGTCGGTTGGGGCAAGAAACATGAGCACTCAGATGATCAGACAGGTTGTAAGCAAACTTAAAAAGATATTGGTTTTTTTTGTTTTTTTACTAAAATCATTGGCCAAACTGCCTTGTAAACATCCGTCACAGTTTACAGACCAACTTACTGGTTCAGCTTTGATCTACTGTACTTTTCGCGTGCCCAAATTTCCTGTGTGATGAGGGATTATTACTAATATTTCAGATCTCGTTTTTACATCCAAGTTAAGTGGTTAGACTGACTAGCTGACGTAACCGATTTCATGCTTGGACTTTATACTTTGTTGTATTGACTTCACCCTGTTCCCAGACCTCAGCAGTTACTTTGGTGGGGTCGCCATTATAATAATTGACAGAAATTATGGCCAAAACTACAAAAATAGGACTACTAAATGCTAAGTACCAACACAGGATCAGGCTAGGCAGATGGGAGTTAAATTGCTCAGAGCAGGCAGTAGGGCAACGGGCAGTAGTGACTTTTAAATGAGTGCCGATCTTGCTTGAACTACTACAAGATTTTGTAAGTGCAAAAAAATAACCTAGAGACTTTTTGTCAGATGGACAATTGGAATAAAGTTGCACCCATAGCCATTCGAAGCATGTGGGGAGGTACAAACTACTCTCCCGTCTGTCCATGATCATTTACTGGGCTCAGTTAATGTATAGCAACACAACTACAGACTGAATGCAAGCTGCACAAAGAATAATGGTGGGAATATTCTTAGGCTAGAAGCACAGGCGAGGCAAAGGAGTGGGCAGAACCATCTGTCATTACCTCTGTGTGGGTGTGTGAGAGCGACAGATATGGCTACGCCTGTGGTTTGCTCATCACTCTTTAACCTAGCTTTTTCTGTCACACCTCTGCCATCGTTCATCACGAACAGCTGGGCCACAAGGTCACCAAAAGGAGTGCGTGCGCGTTTGTGTGGTAGGGCTCGGTCACATTTAACTGTAGGCTAATGGTCGCACAAGGTGATAGCTGGTAACCACTTGTGACACTACAAGCCTTATCCAGTGAAGTGTTAAGAACTATGCTCAAATAATCACTCTACACAAACCAATTTAGCGGCGTGGGTTTTAGAGCTGTAATCGGGCCTTAAAAGGCCGAGGAGGACCCAGACCGACAAGTTCATTTTGACTGACTGCTTTTTAAAAGCCTGAACCTGTTTACAGCCCGACATTATACAAATGTGTGCACGCACACAGCTCTTTGCTTTTTGTAAAGAATGAGTCATTTCTTTTTTAAACGTCATTTATTCATAACTTGGAAGATGGAACAAACAAAAAAAATAAGTCCTCCATAACATCTTTTGCATTTCACATAACCCACTGGCTCATTATGCACATGGTCAGGAGATTTACACACCTCGGACTTTGCCGGTGCAACCAAAACATAAACCACCAGAGGCCAGCCTCCGTTTCATCTCCTCAGCATCCATTTTCGCGCTAATCGAAACCCATCACCTGACTGCTCATTTACCGCGCAACCCGGAGCACAAGCCCGAACCCGGCACGAGCCCGTGTAAAATGATAGAAATTAAGACCGAATCTGTCGGGTTCGGGCAAAGATCTTCAGCTCTAATGGGGGTTTTTTAAGATTTGTCAACATAAAGATGTGGAATGCAACCGCAGGGGGGCACAAGCCAGTGTCTTCATGTGCCAGTCCCAAGTCTGGATAAATGCAGAGGGTTGTGTCAGGAAGGGCATCCGACGTAAAACACATGCCAAACTAAAAATGCGAATCATGACAATGACTTCCATACCGGATCGGTCGGGGCCCGGGTTAACAACGACCGCCACCGGTGCTGTTGACCTACAGGGTACCGGTGGAAATTGGATTACTGTTGGTCGAAGACGAAGAAGGAGAGGAGGAAGGTGTGTTCGTAGGCAGAGAGAGAAGAGGAACGCTAAGAATGTAGGACTGACAGTAGGGACTTTGAATGTTGGAACTATGACAGGGAAGGCTAGAGAGCTGATTGACATGATGCAGAGAAGGAAGGTGGACATACTGTGTGTCCAGGAGACCAGGTGGAAAGGTAGCAAGGCTAGAAGCTTAGGAGCAGGGTTCAAGTTGTTCTACCATGGGTCGGATAGGAAGAGAAACGGAGTAGGAGTTATCCTGAAAGAGGAGTTTGTGAGGAATGTTCTTGAGGTGAAAAGAGTGTCAGACAGGTTGATGAGCCTGAAGCTGGAAATTGAAGGGGTGATGTTCAATGTTGTGAGTGGTTATGCCCCACAGGTAGGATGTGAGTTAGAAGAGAAGGAGAAATTCTGGAGTGAGTTAGATGAAGTGATGCAGAGCATCCCCAGAGGTGAGAGAGTGGTGATTGGTGCAGATTTCAACGGGCATGTAGGTGAAGGGAACAGAGGTGATGAGAATGTGATGGGCAGGTTTGGTCTTCAGGACAGGAACGCAGAAGGACAGATGGTGGTAGACTTTGCAAAGAGGATGGAAATGGCTGTCGTGAACACTTTCTTCCAGAAGAGGCAGGAACATAGGGTGACATATAAGAGCGGAGGGAGAAGCACTCAGGTGGACTACATCTTGTGTAGACGTTGTAATCTGAAAGAGACCAGTGACTGTAAAGTAGTGGTAGGTGAGAGTGTAGCCAGACAACACAGGATGCTAGTGTGTAAAATGACTCTGGTGGTGAGGAAGATGAAGAGGACAAAGGCAGAGCAGAGGACGAAGTGGTGGAAGTTGAAAAAGGAAGAATGTTGTTTAGTTTTCAGGGAGGAGCTGAGACAGACTCTGGGTGGTCAGGAAGTGCTCCCAGATGACTGGACCACTACAGCTAATGTGATCAGGGAGACAGGTAGGAGGGTACTCGGTGTGTCATCTGGAAAGAGGAAAGTGGACAAGGAGACTTGGTGGTGGAACCAGGAAGTTCAGGAGTGTATACAGAGAAAGAGGGTAGCAAAGAAGAAGTGGGACACTGAGAGGACTGAAGAGAGTAGACAGGAGTACAGGGAGATGCAGCGTAAGGTGAAGGTAGAGGTGGCAAAGGCCAAACAAAGAGCATATGAGGACTTGTATGCTAGGTTGGACACTAAAGAGGGAGAGGTGGATTTGTACAGGTTGGCCAGACAAAGAGATAGAGATGGGAAGGATGTGCAGCAGGTTAGGGTGATTAAAGATAAGGAGGGAAATGTATTGACAGGTGCCAGGAGTGTGATGGGAAGATGGAAGGAGTACTTTGAAGAGTTGATGAATGAGGAAAATGAAAGGGAACGAAGAGTAGAAGAGGTGACTGGTGTGGAGCAGGAAGTGGCAAAGATTAGCAAGAGTGAAGTGAGGAGGACGTTGAAGAGGATGAAGAGTGGAAAGGCAGTTGGTCCTGATGACATACCTGTGGAGGTATGGAAGTGTCTAGGAGAGGTGGCAGTAGAGTTTCTGACTAGTTTGTTTAACAAGATCTTGGAGAGTGAGAGGATGCCCGAGGAATGGAGGAGAAGTGTACTGGTGCCAATTTTCAAGAACAAGGGAGATGTGCAGAGCTGTGGCAACTACAGAGGAATAAAGCTGATGAGTCATACAATGAAGTTGTGGGAAAGAGTAGTGGAAGCTAGGCTAAGGGCAGAGGTGAGCATTTGTGAGCAGCAATATGGTTTCATGCCTAGAAAGAGCACAACAGATGCAGTGTTTGCTTTGAGGATGCTGATGGAGAAGTACAGAGAAGGTCATAAGGAGTTGCATTGTGTCTTTGTAGATTTAGAGAAAGCGTATGACAGGGTGCCGAGAGAGGAGCTGTGGTATTGCATGAGGAAGTCTGGAGTGGCAGAGAAGTATGTTAGAGTGGTGCAGGACATGTATGAGAGCTGTAAGACCGTGGTGAGGTGTGCTGTAGGTGTGACAGAGGAGTTCAAGGTGGAGGTGGGTCTGCATCAAGGATCGGCTCTGAGCCCCTTCTTGTTTGCTCTGGTGATGGACAGGCTGACGGATGAGGTTAGACAGGAATCTCCATGGACTATGATGTTTGCGGATGACATTGTGATTTGTAGTGAGAGCAGGGAGCAGGTGGAGGAGAATCTAGAGAGATGGAGGTCTGCTTTGGAAAACAGAGGAATGAAGCTTAGCCGCAGTAAGACAGAATACATGTGTGTCAATGAGAGGGACCCAGGTGGAACGGTGAGGTTACAGGGAGCAGAGGTGAAGAAGGTGCAGGACTTTAAGTACTTAGGGTCAACGGTTCAGAGCAACGGAGACTGTGGAAAAGAGGTGAAGAGGCGAGTGCAAGCAGGTTGGAACGGGTGGAGAAAAGTGTCAGGGGTGTTGTGTGATAAAAGAGTATCAGCAAGAATGAAAGGAAAGGTGTTCAAGACGGTGGTGAGACCAGCGATGTTGTACAGCTTAGAGACAGTGGCACTGAAGAAAAGACAAGAGGCAGAGCTGGAGGTGGCAGAGCTTAAGATGTTGAGGTTCTCTTTGGGAGTGACGAGGGCGGACAGGATCAGGAACGAGTACATCAGAGGGACAGCTCATGTTAGATGTTTCGGAGATAAAGCCAGAGAGGCCAGATTGAGGTGGTTTGGACACGTTCAGAGGAGAGACTGTGAATATATTGGTAGAAGGATGCTGAGGTTGGAGCTGCCAGGCAGGAGGTCTAGAGGAAGACCAAAGAGGAGATTTATGGATGTAGTGAGAGAGGACATGAAGTTAATTGGTGTGAGTGAAGAGGATGCAGAGGACAGGGTTAGATGGAGGCGCATGATTCGCTGTGGCGACCCCTGAAAGGGAACAGCCGAAAGGAAAAGAAAGAAGAAGTCAACATAAAGATGTGGGTAAACCAAGTTAAGTTCACTATGCTGGAATGTAGGTACTCCAATTTAAAAATGATTCTGATATAAAAAGCAAACCATAAATCACATCCAACTGGCAATGTTCTAATGCAGTGCTTACAGCCAGGGCCACAAAGTGTACTCTGGAGTATTCTTTTTAAATCCCATCAAACAAAAACAAGCTTAAAGTAAGAACTCCTTAGAGCTACACTAATCAATGTTTTATATTAACAATGGAGCAAATGACTACTCATAATGTGAGAGGTGTAGCTCATAGCGACAAACTCAGAATTATCACCCATCTACCCATTTCCTCTCAACGTTACGGGTGTTTCGAGATGCAGCAAGCAGCGATTTATTTTGGCAAAAAAAGCTCTGATAAACCAACTGTGCTACATGCCTGGCACCAAACAGCAAAATTTGCAGCTAGCTGGTGAACATGGTGGAGCGTTTAGCAATGAAAGGGACAGATATTTCCCCTTAGGAGCGACCAAACTCGAGGTAAAAGGAGAGCGAGTGACTTACATTTGTGAAGCGGCCACCACCACAACTAATCTGGCTCCATATCAGCTGGGTGTGTAAATAAGCAAGCGTTTGCTAAAACGTATGCCATTTAAATTTTTATAAAGGTGATACACTTATGTCAGTGTTGTGTTAACAGATATTTGCGCCGCCCCCAAGTGGCCAAAATAATCAGCTGATACAGATTTAACTTTCTGAAATATGTCAATATCTGTTTTGTCCCCTCTTCACCTTTAGCCAGTTCCTGAAAAATGTGTTTTTAACGCATGTGAGAGTTTTTCTCTCTTGGTAAACTGCCGTGCTGCACTTTACATTGACAGAAGTACAAAAAGCAGAAAGAAAAAAAAACAAAAAAATTGAGAAATGATGGCTGTCTACACCCAGTGTGCTTTTAATACTGTTAGCCGAACCATTACCTACATCAAGTCCAAATCAAAGATGGGTTGTTGCAGGCATCACCAAAAGCAAGTAAACATAAAGTTAGCATACTATTCATTTAAATATATATATATATATTTTTAAAACTGTACTATTTGTCCCATCTGAACTTTGTTTCTGTTTGGATTTAATCACAGATGCACCCTTACTTGGATGAGAGCATGTGGAGGGCATTTTCATTCCACTCAAGTTTGTTAAGAAGAGCCAGGCAGCTCTAAAGCTGCTCTGCTGTCCCTGGGTGTAATGTGTGTGTTGTAAACACCAGCGTGCCACCATATTGTCTGGCAGCAGATCATATTTTACCATGTTAACACACCATCTGTTTACCCTCATAAGCATTCATTACACATAAATGAGTACACACAGCAGGCTGCCACGTCAGAGAGCGGTGGCAAACACACACATACCGACAGACAGACAAACATCATTTAGATACACACAGACACACGCATAATATATGAATGTATACGGAAACGAATATATGTTGATGTAAGCAAAAGTGCATAGGAGTATGCATGTACTCTATTTCACTCAAACACTATCTCACATCAACACACACTCCAACAAACAGCTGGTCTGTAAGCATTATATAGCCTCAGCTGTACCTGGATCTCAGTGGGTTGCTTCTGCAATTTTCCATACACAGCAAAAGACGGGGTTTTAATACAATCACAATACATGCTCTAGTATTATGGCACTGACCATACCAAGACTGTCATCTCAACGACACTGGCGATTTCCGCAAATGCGAAAAGTCAATATTGGTTCGTTTTTAACCACGATCTTCACTACCTTACCGGTTTGTTTTTTTAAATATAATGGAAGTATATGGCACTCGGCTTGTAGCGCTCGAAGGACCAAAAAGAAAAAAAACACATTTGAAAAGTCAACAGCAATGTCTCTTTCCAGAAATTACAATCGGGTTACTCAAGGTAATCCACAGATTTGTTGTGAGTGGTTGCATTTATCTAACTACATGAAAATGCTCCCAACAAAGTCTGTGGAATTAAAAAGGCAGACATCTCTACAGTCGATATCTCCAAAAATACCCAAACCAAGCTAGATGGATAAATGGCACTACAGGTTACAGGGGAAAATATCTATTTCTGATTTTGGGGTGAACTTCCCCTTTTAACTTAATGAGGTTTCCGCAGTCTGAGTTAGAAAAAAAAACAAATTCAAAAAAATCACATGGATGTCTTCCAACTGGCAGCCAAAAGAAAAAGAATCACTAAATAGATTTGGAGATGAAAGTTTAGATTATATCATTGGGTGTTATGGATGCCGCGTATGATGGCAAACAGAGAGAGGAAAGGACCCAAATGCAGACAAGCTGACAGAGGATGAAGACTTGACTGTGAATTCACAAACTCACAAGGCAGGTAGACAGGTTGTAGGCAGGCAGGCAGATAACAATTTGCCAGACTGGCAGGTAGGTAAGTAGGTGACCAGCAGGTATTTGAACAGCATAAATCCAAAAAACTTGCAGAGGAATACAAAACCAACACAGCTACAATGAAAAACCGACCAAGAATACCCTCAGGTGGCGGAGAAAACGAGACACAGGTGAACACAATGACACAGGTGGAAACAATCAGGACAATCACAGACAGGAAACAAAACTAGAATACATGGGGGAAGGAGGACATTTCAGAATAAAACAGGATATAACTAAACATAACCCAAAAGCATGACAATGGAGATGGTGGCGGAGAGCATTGTCTTAAAACGTTGGTCCAAAATCATACATAGGTGTGAAACTGGGTTGAAATCTGGTGACTGTATTCACATCACTGCAACGAAGTTCAACAGGGCAAGAAACAAGAGCAGTCTGGTGACCTGACAGATTGTAAACAAGCCAAAATCATCTGAACCACTTTATTTTGAGGCAAAACTGAAAGTGAGCGCTCCCCAAATGTGCAGTATGTCAAAGTTGAACCAGAAATTTGACCTGTGAACCGTGATAGATGTTGGGAAATAATTTTACAGTTTGCCACTTTCCCAGATCTCAGCAATTAACTTGCTGAGTACAATGTTATTATGACCGATAGAAATGATGGCCAAAACCAAAAACAAGAACCAAACTCTACTAAATTTGAATTCTCCTTTAAAAGGCTGACTCTCTACTCTGATGGTTTCCCACTGCTCAATATTTTCCCTGTCATGAATGTGCCGGACAAGGGACGTCCTAGACTGAGCCACTGACAACAGACAGGCTTATTCTAATGGACATGCTTAGCGTGAGGTTATTTACCCATATCAGCTATGTTGCCAGCTGTCAGAGAGAACATTTATAGCAACAAGTAAACAGTTGCTCTAAGTTCGTTTGCGGCTAATTACGAAATGGTATAGGGAGAGAAGGGAGGAGGAAGAGAGGGAGGGGAAAAGAAAAAGGGGAGGGACCGAGGGTTGAAGGGGGTTGTGGGGGAGGAAGGTGGGAGAGGGGGCGAGTTCTGGCTAGGCTGACAGAGGTCCATTCATCCTCCATGCTAGAGCAGACAGAGAGCTGGCACTGAGGGACACAGCCCATAAATCAGGGACCATCACACCCTGCTGACACACACACACACAGACGAGCACTCACACACAAGTACCCATAAACACTGATACAGTATGCACACACAGACACACACTCGCATACTGTATTCACACAGGCTTGTCTGCATACACAGCACGACATCTCAGACACATTATTCTACTTGCACAGTTGCAGTGACACACAGATTGTCGCTTCTTGTTAACCCATCCTGCTGCACTGGCAGTATATCTTTTTGCTGTATTCTATAGTTACATGTCTCCTAACCTACATGTGTATGAATATTAATTAGATCATTCCCTGTTTCTTATACTCTGTGGTCTCTCTGTCCCGGCTCAGAGAAACTGCTCTGTTTCATCCTACAAAAACTGCCCTGCCTCCTCTTGTCCTCCTCCATCCTTCACTCCCTATATCTCCTCTCTTTCTTTCACATCCTTTGTTTTGGTCCGTGGGTCTAATAGAGGATGCACTCTAGCAGGCTAATGATCGCCTTGGCCAGGGGTTATTGATCACGTCCATGATTGATCTGAGGATTCCTCTGATTATTGGGTCATTAATCAGGCCTGGATTACCCTATCAATGGAGCTGCCACTGACTGACCCAGTCTGGAGATGGATGACTGGGGGTTGAGGAGGTGGAGAGAGGAGAGTACCTTACACAATACTTTCATTATGGCACCTTTTCTTACAAGTCAACATTTGACTCTAACTTTTGTACATTCAAAAGTGCAGTTATGTACCTCAGCTGTTTATTTTTGCATGTTTGATACAGACAAGACTCACTTCAGGTTCTGATATATCAATATTTGAGAGGTAAACAATCTCATAATAATATATCGGCCAAAAGGAATTGTTTTAGATAAACACAAAACATAGAAAACATTTTTCAGTATCCCTTTCATTTACTCTTAAATTTGTTTTTATAAAGAATTGTGACTATGATTTTGTACTGAATTGGACATTTAAAACGTGTCAGTGCTCTCTGGTGATGGTGACTCTGTTTCCAAATGACCTCGAACATTTCTGTACAGCAGTATATCTTGATACCTATCAGCTGACATATCCATCAGTACTTATATATTACCTTTAAAGAAGTGGGCTCACGCCCCAAAGGTTGCAGCTCCAAACCCCAGAGTAGTCTGGAGACTGTGGAGCCACCACGTGCATCACCCCACCCTGTCCAAAATTAGTAGATGCGATGAAACTAAGTTTTGTGCTGGACTTGAATCCACAGCACCACCAACACACTCCTACTAGACCACTGTGATGCCTGTTGTGCAAAGTGATCATGTAAGCATATTAGTCATGCTCCTCGTCCTTTATACGAGCCATCAAAAATGACAGCCAACGGTGTCCCTACAACCAGTGTAAAAATAGACAAGTTACTGTAATTGTCTGACACACAGTGGACTCACTTTAACGATGTTTCATTTCACCGCCATCACTCTCGTTTTACTTTCCCTTCAAGGGGTAATTACAAATATTTATCTTCCTGGTTTGTCTCACAGTAAAGTCCCACTGTTGTTTGTCAGTTCAACATGGTGGAAAAAACTTGATTAACTGTGTGACAGTCACATACTGTACTAACACTCACACACGTATATTGAGGGCCTCAGACTTGACTTCCTCGCTCCCCCAGGAGAATTTCTCACAGAGTGTACCATGGGAAAGTGTGTGTCTGGGCCTTGCTGTGGTAAACCAGCTGAATGTGAGACTGTGTGATTATGCACAGCCCACATATCTGTGGCGGCCTATAGATCATCATCTGTGTGACAGTCTGCTTCTCCTCCATATTATCACTGTCTCAATCTGTCTGTCTCTGCAGATCACAGAAACTGACTTACACATAAAATCAACAGTAGAACTGTTCGAGGACACAACTGGGTGTTTAGTGTTGGGAATGTTAAGGGAATAGTCCGAGGGATTTGGTCCACAGACATAAACACTGAAATAATCCATGTGTTCCTCATAAATCATGTTCTCTGGTGCTTCACGCTAACTGTTTAGAATGCATTATGTTGAGTGATAGAAGAATATGAGATTAATGGTGGCATCTACTGCTTTTAAAATACCAGGGCTACTGTGACCACAACATCCTTGTGTCTTGAGAACCATATTGCCATTCAAAGATCGGTGTTTATGTGGCTCCCATTGGTTTCTAAGAGCCAGATGTACTCCGGAATAGACACAGACAGCGGAGGCACATGTTTCTACTATATTGGGTGTCTGGATATGTGAACATGAACCTACACATGAACACACGTGCGCAGTTGCCGCTGTCATACATTTTCAGAGGCCATCTGACCTTCATGGACAGATGACAAAATTATAATTTCAGCTCAATTAATATTGTTTGTGACTTTGTTGTATGTGTATTTTTTGTAGCCAGGCAACCATAAGGCCTCTAAAGATGGTTAATCGATTACTTAGTCAGGTCATACGACTTTGGGAGGGTGTAAGGAGTAGCAGGGAGTTTGATTGGTTACGATACTGTAGAGGCAAAAAACAGTTTAAGTTTAGTTTTTTGTTTTTTTACAGAAGTCCTTAAAGCTGCATTAATGTTTTTTATTTATTTTGTTTTGCTTTGTTTTGCCACGGGGGGAGCGGAACTCCACGACAAGCTAAAAATTACGAGTTTGGAATATCACGGCCATGTTAACTTGATATGGCTTACTTATCAGCAAAAGTTGGCTATTTCTATATCCAGCAGACCTGAAGCGACATTAGCATTCATTTGGAATATTTGGATTAACTGCTAAATGCTCCACTATGTTAAAAACAGTAAAGTTGCGGGCTGTAAAACCAAAACAATCAGCCGAAAGACACTAACACTATCCATCGAGCTAAAGGGAACTACAGAGTTGGTTGATAATTCTCTGTGGGTTTAACACTATAAGCAACTCCTTTCACAGGAAATATAGTAATTTGATCCATTCTTCATATAAAAATCTTGATTTGTGCAGCTTTAAATATTCCGGATGGCATCCTTTACTTGAACCAAGCATGAATCTGTCATATTCAGGTAAAACTATTCTTTCTCTGCAAACTCTGAGACCACCTGAAGCTAAATATTTTATTGTATGTGCTCTCAATCAGTATCTTAGAGAATACTTTACTATACTGAAACAGCAGATATCTCATTTTGAAACAGTCTTGATATTCTTGATATGTGACCATATTTTTTCCGATGTTAGAACTCTAGTCCACATACATTAGTTACACTTTAAAAACAGACCAACTGACAATAATAAATATACACAGATAATAAAAAAGACAAAATAAAACTAATTCTTTTGCTGATTCTGATTGTACTAACCTTGCCAAACTCTATCGATGGCTCTAGCTGTTACTAATTGGGCAGCCAGCAAATCTTTCCCTTGAGAGAGGGAGAAAAGTAGTTTCTCAGGAGTGAGTATTGATAGGGTTGTGTGTAATGGTCCCTTTTGTGTCTGATTCATGTTTGTCTCTTTGTGGTCCCAGTCTCCCAATGAGGGACAGACAGATATAGGGCCCATTATGGATGCATGCCTGCCTATGATCGATGACCTGGTAGACCCAACATAGATCAGTCATCGATACATGTTTCAGTGCACGCAAACACAAACACACACACACTCAGCGCTCCATAATTTCATTTATCATTTATTACATAGCAGAGACAAATCTTTGGTTGAGGAGGGAGATAATGATCGAAGACCACGGCTGATTGTTTCTGCAGGTCAGTTTATAGAAAATAAATGACTGTGGAAACACAGATTGTAGGATGCTTTGCCTGCTTCTTGCATCCCACTCTCCTCCCTTTGTGTTCACATGCATTTAGCAGTACGAATATTAGCCCCTATCCGGTTAACTTCACAATCAGGATGAGCTGTTTCCATGCATTGTCATATCCAGCTCACAAATACTACTGGACAAGTGCACTGGATATTCTGAACATCATCATTTTAGACAGACCATTAAGACCCACTGTAACAGGGAAGAAGTTGAATCTTTGTGGTAACTAACGATGTAAGCAGCAGTACAGTAAACAGCAAACAGTTCACGTAGTTTGCTCAGGCAATGAGGAGTATTACTGCCTGTGTTGGGCAAATTCCTGGAAAAATGTAATCACTTATATACTCACTGTCATAACAATACAATATGAAGTAATAACATTACTTTACCAATTACCCAACGGCAAACGTAATTAGTTACATTACCCTCTACATTACTTTTTTACTCCAACCAGTGTCAAAGGTGCCTTTAAACATTTCCAAATCCTCCACACCCGCATATCACAAGTCTTCTGTATTTAACACAAATAACACATAGGAATGGAAAACAAGACATTGTGGTTTAAGAAGCAGCCTTCCAGAGGTACTTACTGACCATGATCCTTACTGTGAAGGTGCAGGTTCTAGGTGATTTCTGACTGTAGGCTTGACTGTAGGCTAAAGTTAGTGAGACAGTTATGAAGGCACAACATGTTAAAGCAGACAACTTTGGAATTACCTTGAGGTGCATTTCTCCCCTTTTGGTGTCCAACTCGCCCACCTCCAGCTCCTGGACGAAGCTAAGGCGTACTGGAGCAGTCGGCCCACTGAACACAGAGGGGCCAAACTGTTGTCAAAGCTCCATGAAACCTCTGTTAAGACAGTCAAGAAGCTGATCTCTAAGTGACGAAGCATTTGTGGGATTGGTAACCGTAATGGCATTACTGAATTTCAAATTGTAATCTCTTACGCTACGTTACTGTCCAACACAACGGTGAAAAGAGTTCATGTCTTCTGTGACTCTGCAGTAGCTTTGTCAAGTCTGAGAAAATAAACCAAATGACATCACTTGTTTGACTACCGTTGTTAAACGAAGAGCCTGCTTCACAGTCACGGGGCATACTGAAAGATATGTTTGTTTACCAGACGTATTTCTAACAAAAGATGAAGAGATGTAGGCTCCAGTGTTTTTGAAGTTTGAACCATACTGCTGTTTGTCCTGCTGACTGCTGCTTTGATATTGTTCATTATTGATAAAATCTTACTAATGGGCACAACAATTTTTTTAATTGGTCCAGTATTGAGTGAGAATGCTGCAGCCGGGAGCCGCAAAACAGGCTACAGTGTAATCCTTCCTGTCAATAGTGCACCGTCAATGTATGTTCACTAAAAGTCCTAATTTTTTCCAACTGACAGGCTCCGATTGTTATTTTAAGAGTCTGACAACATTATGGAAGGTATCCCTACGGAGATAGACCTTTTTGTTAAAGAGTTAGAACCTTGTTGTTTGGCAAGAAACCGCCATCTCCTCCAAGCCACCAGAGTCCATTAATATATTCAGTAATTTTACCTCGCAGATCATCGTAATACACATATCATTAACACTGAACAGAATACACACCAAAACCGTCTTGGTTTGTTTTTCCATTGTTACAACAATCATCAACTCTGGGTTGGTCGATATAAACCCTTAACTCGCTGAGTTACATGTGAAAATATTCTGTCTCTACACGTTGTTTCCCTTGCTGCCTCTCTGATGGCCGACCTTCTCTCGCTCCTCTCCCAATCTTCACATCTAACTCTCTGATAAAATTAGCTATCATAGAGCAATGGTACTGCAAAATGACTGACCAAAAAACTTTGGGCTTGAATCACACTACTCATACAGAGTCCTGAACTGCTGACCACTGAGAAGCCCCAGTGGGACAGTTTGGTTTGTTTGTACCTTAGCTGAAGGAGAAAAGAGTATGTGTTGCTCAGTCCAGATTCAGTCCTGGTCCTGGGATCTCTCATGATAGTCTGCCATTATGTTGGCAGTCAGAAATCTGAGAGTTTGTCTCAGAGTTCAGCTTCCCTTGTAATTGTACCAAATATGAGTAGGGTGCTTTGCAAGTTGTTCTGTTCCCATTTTACCCTCTAACTTTTGATGAAGTTGTTTGTGTATACAACTTGAAATATGGTGCCATAAAGCCAAAAGAAAGGCAATGCACGCACTTCTTGCGTGGATTGCCTTTCCAAAACTTGCTCACTTGTCCTCCACCTTCCGAGTGTGTGTATATAAGTGTGCGTATGTGTGTGAGTGTGCGTGTGTGTGTGCGCACGTTTGACGAGACACTCCCTGTACTGCTCACAGAGATTAAATTTCAAAAGGATCAAAAATACACCAGACAGTCCTGCAAGGATAATCAATCACCACCCCCAAGATATGTGCGTGCGCACGTGCATTTGTGCGTGTGTGTGTGTGTGTGTGACAAGAAGAGAGAGGGAGAAACAGAGAAACAGATAGAGACAGAGCTAAAGATAGGGAGAAGGAGAGAGAAGTGCAGCCAAGGAGAGGGGAGAGCTGTGGGGGAAACTAAAATACATACATATAGTTGGGAGTGTGGCTTGCATCTATGTGTCTGCGCTGGGGAATTGGAGTCATAAATCAAACAGCCTGTCAGAAGTGGTGGTGGGGTTGTTGGAGAACATGAAGGGGGGAGAGCGGTATGGGGCGAAAGGAGGGATGGAAGGAGAAAGGAAGAGGGGGAGAGCCTCAGTCATTCACACACTGCATCACACACTGAGCTTGAATGCAATTTCCCCTGAATGTCAGGCAGAGATGTGAGGTGGGGCAGATAAGAAAACTGTGTGTGCGTGGGTGTGTGTGTGTGTGTGTGTGTGTGTGTGTGTGTGTGTGTATTGGTGTGTGTCCCTGTCCCCGTCCCTGTTCTCGACCCCAGGACGTGAGACACGGGCCCAAATCTCATTATGCCGACATGATAGAATTTGCTCTCTGTGTAACCTCATTATCCTCACTGTTAGATAAGGCGCTGTAATTGCTCACAGCAACAACAGCCATACAGAAACGTCTGTTTCAGTGTGTGTGTGTGTCTACACGGTGTGTTTGTATGTGTTTTGAGGCCTAAGTTGGATTGCTTTATACCAGGCAGCCATCATCCTGAGCAATGATGTTACCGTTTAGCTACTCACATCAAGGACATGACAAATAGTGCCATGTTGAAAGGTCGGTCATTTGAAAAGACAATACTTTGATCATCGCTGCCAGCAGTATAAATGAAGTGTCCATGCGATCATGTTTCTGCACCAAGTTCACGATTTCCAGAATCCAGATCAGTCTGACCTCAGAGAAGTCCCATGCAACTGGAACCAGGCATCCTTTGCATGATTTGAATGTAGGAAAAAAGTGTCACACACTCCAGCTCCATATGCTTTTCTCTTTTATTCAGATGACGTTTCGGCCCTCGGGCCTTCTTCGAGATCAACAATCATAGTGAGACACAGGCACGGGTACGTTATATAGGCCACACATCTGATGGTGATTAGATAATCATGTTCCACCATCAGGGTGAGAAGAAACGATCAAGAGGCCTTCAGCGAATCAAAACTTTAAACGAGCAGTGACAGGAGTTACAGCCAATCAAATTTCTTCAAACAAAATAACAAGAACCACTGTCACATACTGTCACTTAGAGGTTTAAATTTTACATTACATTTTTTGGTTAAGTATATTCAAAAATGTTAAAAATACATACATTCTGAATAGATTTCTAATAGATACAGAGAGAAAATTAAACATCTGCTAATTATTCTAAAAATAGAGTTACATTACAGAAAACACTTCAAGTCATAATCTATATTTAATCCATAAGGTAACAGGGTTCTCAGACAGTGAATCTGACAGTGTTCCCTCCTGGAAAGTACAATCTCCAACTTGCCTCGTTTTGGGGGGAGTGATACCTTCTCAATCCCAATATGTATTTGCATGATTCCAAAACATACAGACCCATGGACAATAACACTGGACCCCAGAGTAAGACTGGGTTATCTGGACAAACACAACTCCTAGATGTGTTTTGTATATTGGATACAAAGAAACTAGAAGTCTAAGAGTCTGCAGTCAAGCTAGCTCTGTGAGGCTGTACTTTGGCACAGCATTATTTTGGGCTAAATAATAACATATGCATACTAACATGCTAACGTTAACCAGATATAACCATCTTAGTTTTGTGCATAAGCATGCTAAAATATGCTAATTAGCACTGAACAAGTACCTGTACCCAACTTAACGGCCATATCCATATCCAATAGTTCTTGAGATATTTCCGTCTGGGCCAAAGTGGTGGACCCGACCCATTCCTACAGCTGCTAGTATGGCTAAAAATAGTGCACACACTTCTTATTTCCCCAGTAACAACTGCTTACTTTGGGTCTTTCGACTAAATGTGGTTATTAGATCGGATCCCAAATCTGTCAGTCAGCTCAGCACGAAGACGCCTGGACCTTCAGTTTGCACCTCTATGCACCTTTCTCAAATCACCCCCTACACCCTCACCCTACCCACTTCCACTCCGTTTGCGCGTCCACGTGGAGGGCCCGCCACATTAAGTGCCATACCAAACCGATTAAGAGGGGTTATAAAACCCTCCAACAGCGAGTCTGCATGGATGCTTATCCACAGATGTAAATGTAAAAAGACACAACCCTTATTGGTGATCAGCACTGTACTGCAAATCACTGAAGTATATGAAAAAAACAGCAAAACACTACTGAACATTATTGAAGCGCTAAAATTATTACAAGATACCTTAGCTATTTTATTTTATTCTATTTGATTTGATTTTTTCTGTCATTTATTAGGTTATAATTCTGTTTACAATGTGGCTCCATTTCCTAAAGAGCCTACTACTGATTATGTATTGCCATATAGCCTATTGTTGTACAATTTCTACTTTAAAAAAAAGTTCCAAATGATGCTGATACATAACCATGGTTACGAAAAGTTATGACAGTTCCTGGACCTGCCGGAGAGAGGGATGTTTGTCCCGAAGCTTGCCACTTCACCTTCTTGAAGGGTACTTCATGCAGCAGCTGGGAGTGTGACTACAAAAACCCACAAACACAGACCCATGTATGCACAGACGCCCTGTTATGTCACAGTAGAGCTACTGTAGGTTCACTATTGTGACTTTTTACTGTGTTAAAGCTACTATTGCCATTTGATACATTGATAAATTAATCAATAAATTACTTAATTCAAATTAACTTGTTACCAACCATGATTTTATAATTAGTAGCAATAGTATTTTATATGTAATATTATCCAAAATTCAGTCAATAAAGCATTTTGATTACTGCACCTACTCAACAGAGAGACATATTCTGATTTCAGGAATATTAGTATTAAGGAAATAGTGTGATCCAGATTCAGTTTTTGTGCATCCTTTTGTACAGATTAAACAAATGAGATACAACATGCTAATTAGAGAACTTCAGACAGAGCCAGGCTAGCTGTTTTCTCTGTTTCCAGTCTTTATGCTAAGCTAAGCTCACTGCTGGATGTAGCTTCACATTTAACAGACAGATACGAGAGTGGAATCGATCTTCTCATCTGACTCTCGGCAGGAAGGTGAATGAGTGTGTCTCCAAAAAAGTTCGAACTATTCCTTTAACATTACCAACAAAATTCATGTCAGCATCCATTATTCCACATTTGAGGGACAAAAAATCAAATGAAGCAATGATTTTCTATCATTATTGTCTAATGGTTAAGGCTCTATTAAAGTCAGACTAATGAAACATGTACGTCTCTATAATACAGTAGGTGCAAAAGAGATTTTAGATGTGTGATTTAGCGGAAAATAATATTATTAAGTAGTTAAAGGCAAAGGTCAACATAGAGGTCAACCCTGGGGGCTTAGTCCCCACAGTTGTATTCTTTTGCCTCCTCTGTTTAACCTTTATGTATCTAATAGCAAAAACAACTAAATTATTGGCCGAGATACATGTGACCATCGCTTAGCTGTTGTTGTTTGTGTGTAGGTGCAGCGCTGTCCATAGTACTGAAGCGGAGCGGAGGAGATCGATAGACAAACAGACAGACAGAACACGTCAGTAAGTTCGGTTTCTTGGCCAGCTTTCTTTTCGTGGTTGTAAACAGAACCTTTCGGCCCTAATTCCATTTAACCGACACTGTAGCAGCAATCCACAGACAGAAGGGAAACGACAGTCAGCGAGGGAGAGAGTGCAAGCGAGCCTCACGCCAACAGCTGTTTCTACGCGCCTCATAGGCTGGTCATTCATAAATTATATCTATTTATTTATTAATAATATTTAGCGCTCTGCTAGTGCAACGTTCTTATATGAGTGTTCTGATTAATACATGTATTCTTTGATTTTGAAACAGTAGCTTTATGTTGTTGTTATTTAGCCTTTCTGAGGCTATATCAA
This sequence comes from Coreoperca whiteheadi, assembly GCA_011952105.1. Taxonomy (NCBI): domain Eukaryota; kingdom Metazoa; phylum Chordata; class Actinopteri; order Centrarchiformes; family Sinipercidae; genus Coreoperca; species Coreoperca whiteheadi. Next base: position 26,209,432 of record CM022476.1, read on the forward strand.
TGAATTTTATTTTATGAAAAAACAGCGCCCCCTGGGTCACTTCATCCTGGCACCCGGCCAGGGTCAAACTACATTTATGAGGGGAAAGATAAGCTCAAGCTTTTTATCCATTTGCAACTGTTTTGTATAATTTTGTCATGAAAAAGAAGAACAGGAGAAAAACTTGAAATCACTCACTAAGAATGGGGAAGGATTTTGCTTTTGACAGATAATCTATTACTGCAAAAAGAATTTTTTCATCGGCTGTGATCTTAGAAAAACGTGTCTTGGAAGTGTCAGTCTCTTCCTGCAGCTCAGTGGGTCCAAAAGATGTCTTGGTGAATTTGAGGCTCAGTCCTTTGCCAGTTATTCTCAGTCTTTTGGCAGTTACTTTTTATGGAATTCACATTCAACTAAGGAGCTTTTCATTTCCCAGCCAGTGTTTTGTTGTCGCTGGTGCAATTATATTAAGTCTATTTTAAACTGCAGTTAAATTTTCCACAAGATAATCACTCAGTGAAACTGTGGACAATATTAACTTCATAGTATCAGTTCTGACAGACCTGCTGAGTCACTTTGAGCTTCACTAAAAAAATACCCATACAAATCAAAGACAGAAGTTGGTGAAATGTAAAGGCCTTCAAAGTGATCAAGGTGTGATCCCACCCACCGGACAGGGTGTGAAAGTGTCCAGTTGGCAGATAAATAGTTTTACATCTGCATTAGTGCAGCAGTCAATATGAATGTTGAAGAACAAACATCCCTGTGTGCCTTGAATGGTGAAGTGCTAGGAAGAAATGAGAGACTCTGTAGGAGCAAAAAGAGAAGCCTGGCAGTGGGGAAGGTCATCTAAAGATGTGACCTCGTGTTACAACAGAAGCAAGACGGTAACTTTTATTATCTCCTGATTCATTAACATCATCCAATTATTGCAATGGCTGAACTTTTTCAGTTTGCTAAACTCAGTGGTTAAGCTTAGATCAGGTATACCACACACAAAACCAAACCGCTTACCACAGTTTCACAGTAACAAAGTAATTCCATTACTCAGTGACAGAAACAGACTGAAATGTGCGGGACAAGCACAAACACTCCCCACTGACCCCAGAACCAGAAGAGAGGGCTCCTGGGAAGTGCAGACATCCCAGATGCATGTCATCCCTCAGCAGCATTTATTCAGCTGTATGTAAAAGCTGCACATGTATCATTCTGGTAAGAATAGCAGTTTTGTGGTCGACCCCGTCGTTGAATAATACGCGGTACGTGTGTGGGTCTGTATGCATTGGTTCGTACACCCTTCGACCACCCACAATACACCTCACTGGATGTCTCTCGCACTCCTTTGGCCAAAGGCAGCATGGAAAAGCTAGCTTTATGAGCTTGCGGGCAGCAGAGGAGAAGAGGGGAAATGTAGATGATTTGTAGGGAGACCATAATGAAGACAGATGATCCTTCTCTGGGTCTGTCTGCTGTTGAATCAGCGCTGCCACCCAGTAGGGGAGTGTGCGTTCGCTGGCCTGGCTCTCTCTCCCTGTTATTTTCATACTGCTCCTCCTATAGACCTCCACTGCAGTCCATTTCACATCCATCCCAGAACATACTGAGCACACTCAGTCTACATATAGTGACTCAGCCAAGGCAGACAGGATGCCAGACAACACCACCACAACCTATTCTTTCTCTTCGTATATCGGCAAATCGTTTACATGGAGCATGAGAAGAATGCGGGCAGTATGGACCGCAATACTGTAGATTATTGGTGAAAAATCACAGTGCTATATCCACTTACATTTGCAATCAAGCATGTTTCACAAGTTTCCAAAATTGTTCCTACTTAAACATTAAAAATATGCTGTCGTGCAGGAGAAAGTTTTTAAATTACCCTAGAATATATATATATATATTTTTTTTTTTTAAACAAAACTGAAGGTTTGTTCAGATAGAAAGCAAAGTGAATTGTCAATGTAAGGCATTCACACAAAGTTGACCGCTGGAGTCTCTGCTTCTTCTTTTTTGCCCAAAACAGCCAATGTACCGACATTAGCTGTACGTTAGCATGAAACCGATGCACCAGTCGTGTCTGTGAGGGTGGGCCAGTGTGGGTGTTTGTGTTCAGCTCAGCCTCGGACTGACCTCAGAACAGTCATTTTCTTTTAGCCTCCCTCCTTTTTCCTCTCATCTCTGCACGTTTATGAAGTAGGCTCAGGAAGCCTAAATTTTGTCACGCTTTTTGTCTGAACACACGGTAAGAGGAAAAGTCAGGGGATCACCAAAGTCGTCAGGATTCATCCTCTGGGTTATATAAATGTCTGTACAAAACTTGATGGCAATCCGTCACCTAGTTGTTGAGATATTTCAGTCTGGACCAAAGCGACTTTTATCTCAATGCTGGTTTTGTCTTCAAATGTTACAATCCATAAAATGAAACAATCTGAGAAGGAAAGATCCCTCCATGGTTGAACGGCTACAACTCATGTCCATCTGTGAGGCCTCATTCTGTGATGAAGGGTCAAAGTAGACACTGTTTCATTTTAAAGGAGCAGCGAACGGACCTATCTAGAGCCAGCATTTGGTTTGTCCGTTCTGGGCTACTGTAGAAAAATGGCGGCTGCTAACGTGGCAACCTCAGTGGAAGGGGACCCGCTCCCACTGTAGTTATAAAGGGCTTATTTCCAAGGTAATGAAAATCGGCGATTCTTATTTTCAGGTGATTATACACTAATGGAAACATACTTATAATTATTATATTCCATTTCTGCCAATAGCTCCTCCTAAATGTTACACACTGGATCTTTAGGGAGTCACAGGCAAAAATGGTTAGAAACCACTGGATTACAACATGTTATACAGGTTAATACAAAGGTAGTATCACATTCTGAAACGAACAATGAGTGTACACTTTCATTTTGATTCTTAAGTACAATTTTAATGAGACTCGTAGGACATGTGAGCATTTTCCCTCTATCATGCTATAGCTGCACTGAACGTGTTTTTAACAGTTATTAAAAACTTAAGACGCAAGACTTTGATATCTCTTTTAATGCAGGATAAAATATATCATAATGGCAAATTAAGTCGTGAAATGCAACAATGAAAGTGCATGAACACGCATCTTATTTCAGGAAGTGGCAGCAGATGATGACCTGCTGACCACATTCTGTCTACCTTGAATGTCAGGCCCAACACACAGATCCTGTTTATCTTGAGCACAAAATATACATTAATTTATTTGGTTAAATACACCTTGGATAATAGATCCCTCAAGGAAAATTCTCTTTTTTTGTCCACCTCCAGAGAGGTCAGAGGCTACATATCTGCAACCTTGAAGCCGGTCGCGACTCTGTGTCTTGCTGAGTGACACTTAGCAGGTCGTGTTCTAGAACTTGGGTTAAGTGGTTGAAAGACTGTAATCTGTAATCACCAGGCCGCCCTGTTATTGTCCATTTAGCACGCTACATTGTTTCGTGTGCTAATTTGGGGGAGGCAGAGAATTAGCTGTCCTCTGCGCTCTGATGTTGTCTTGTTTTCTATTCTTCTGTATGTACACAACTTTGGAGCAAGCGTTTCTGACAACACACTGGTAAGCGTTGTGCAGTATAATCTCCATGATATCCGGAATGGCATTCTTTAGCGCCATTATGGGTACTTTAGAGATGCCGACAATGTCTATCAACAACACCCTCATACCCCATAATCACAGTAAAGAACACCCCCACAGCTATTACTGCAGTAAATGCATTGAAATTGTGAGATAATAGACATCATCATCTCATCTTTAAATGAGGATTGATGATGACAGAAATGGAGCTCAAATATGGAAATTAAACTGACTGTCCCTGTAACCGCTATTCTCTCCATTTTGGTGTAAAAATGACCAAGCAATAAGGGATCAGTGGTGACTGTTTTTCAGTTGAGTTGGCTGCGTGTGTAAGAAAATAGAATACAATTACATAGTCTGTAATGGATTACAATTAGGTTTTAACACTGCCAGCTGTGGACTTCTGGGAAGTGTCTTGGAGGCCCAGCTGTGGTCTTTGGTTTAAAGCCATCATGTCCACCAGCAACAGTGTTGGACTTCTTCTCTAGTTGATTTCAGTGAAAAGGGACTAGTCAGACAGCAGAGAATGAAATGTGGATAAACTACACATTCTAGTCTGTGATCATCACAAGGTCAACAACCACAAACAAACAAAACTGACAATATTACATTCTTAGAAAACATCACTTCCTAATTCCAAATGTTCTATATGTAAAATAAGTCACTTGTATATTGCTTATTATAAGGTATACAATCAATGAATCAACTTTAAACAATGTGGCTAATATAAAGATGTTATGCAGGTTTAACCTCCACTGTATATTTGAGAACCTCAGCATTCACAAAACAAAGATTTCTTTCTTTACCTGAGACGTTGTTGTGCCCCAGAGGTATTTTAGTTTTAAACAGTAAAAGTTTGTGAAGAAGCAATGCACCTGAAATACACTTGTGCAAGAAGTATTCAGACCATTTACTTTCGTAAAAGGGGCCTTATCACAATTTAAAAATACTCTTTTAGTAACATTTTGAGTGCAGTTTTACTGCAGTTAAAAGTACAGGAGTATTGTATGTATTGCTGTTATCAGCAACATGTAATCACAACTAAAAGTACTTGTTTTGGTGGCAGAATGGCACCTGTCAATAATATCATAATTGCAATATTGTATTATTATTACTGATGCATATTGTAACATTGCAGCTGGTCATGGTGGAGCATATTTTGACTACTTTACATATGTGTTGGGTAGCTAAATATGTATCATATTTTAGATACATTTCATGTCTGTAGAACAACTCCCTGTGAAACCATGTGTCATTTTTACACTTTGATTTTTCTACAGATTCAACAAACATGTTAATTATTGAACTATTATATACTATTATTAAATTATTGATTAAAGGTCCTGGTAGGCAAGATTTTTACCTTCGTACAGAGCCAGGCTAGCAGTTTCCCCCTGTTTTCAGTCTTTATGCTAAGCTAAGCTAACGGGCTGGGGGCTGTAGGTTACTGTACTAACAGATACGAGAGCGGTATCAATCTTCTCATCTAACTCTCTGCAAAAAAGTGAAGAAATCAAACAATTCCTTTCCGATTAACAAGTTCTTTAACAATTTAGGAGAATGCAACACAGCCAATATTTAATATCAACAGCTTTACTTTGCTGATAACACACACATTTTGTAAAAGACCATGTAAAGTATATCAGTGTTAACAATGATAGGCAGCATCGCTAAGATTTCCAGCCTCAGCTTATATATCAGAATCAACCCTCTCTCCTAGAAATTATGCTTATATAGTACTAAATTGCTTTCCCAGTTATGTTATGCTGTAATTGCTGCCAGAAGCAACATTTTTTTGAGTGAATGAACTGCTACATCTATTTAGCTCATCGGAGCTGCTGGGTGGTGGTCCTGGTGGATGGCAGACGTACAAAGCCCAGAGTCAAAGAGTGTCCCTGTCTGTGGTTAGCACTTGTTTAAGCTAAACTTCTAAATGAACATTTTACAGATACGTTAAGTAGCAACATTTTTGCAACTTGGCAGATACCTTAATTAACAACATGTCCTCATTGTGTTAATAGAAAACATAAACCAGTTGACTTTATGTTTGCTTCAAAACATATTTGCTTTTGCAAATTAGTTATATCTAAAAAGAATTTCTAGGACACAGGGTTGTCATAATAATTGTTTAGGTCAGTACCCACTCAGTGGAAGGTGTAGGGGGGGCTCAGGAAGGGCGGGAGGACACAGAATTTGGTGATAGCTGAGCAGTTACATCAGTGTGACTGACAACCGGGAGTGACAATATGTGTGTGTGTCTGTCTTTTTGTGCACGCCTGCATGCCTGAGATTTGAAGTCACTGTGTCGCCGTCATCTCTTTTGGAGTCCCACATTCTGTGGCTCTTTGTCGGTGCTTCTTGCAGCGGGGTGGGTTGACAGGCTGTGAATGGCCGTCCCTGCTGTGCAGTGGCGGCCTGCCGCGTGGAGTCAAACCTTCAACAGCCCTTATTAGTGTCAGCGGCTCGCAGACATGAGGGGCCTCCGGAATGTGTATGAGGAATAGTGTGCATGTGTTTATTCCTTCACTTTTTCTTTTATCAGTTTTATTCAACCCTATTTTGATGTTTTGCGAAAAAGTGTTCATCTCCCATGTGGAACAATTGAATTGAGCTGGGGGACAGAGACACAGGAGGTCTGTGCAAGAATGTGTGAGGCAGAATGTGTGTAGGAGAGAGGACACGTGTGTGTGTGTGCATGTGTGTGTGTGTGTGTGTGTGCGCGCCACCACGTCCTCCCTCCTCTCCTTTCAAGTCTGACAGTGATTAATGATCCTCAGCTGTCAGGTATATTACTCACTATGCCCGCTCTCTCGCCTCCTTCTTCTCCTACTTCTTCATCTCTCCATACTCAGATCCATAGGACCTGGTGGGGTCTAATGAGAGGACAGCATGGACAATTCTGGAAGTAAAAAGGGACCAGAAACAGCAAATCGCGAAGATTGAAAGACAGAAATAAACAGTAATTCTTTCTCTCTCTCTCTCTCTTTCTCCCTCTCTCTCTCTCTCAGGAGGGGTGGAAAACCAGAAAAGACCTTTCACAACCGACCCAGTGCTGAAAAGAATAATACCACTAATGAAAGGCAAGAAACAGGAACGTGAGCCAGAATATATTCACTGTGTGTGTGTGTGTGCATGAGTGAATGCGTGTGTGTGGGAGTGTGAGCAAGGCCCACTGTTCATGGGTATGCGTGTGTTTTTACATGTATGTATGAGAGCGAGCCATGAATGTGCCATGTGAAGGCGTTTGAAAGAGGCCAGACGTCGGGTGTCAGGCATTGCTGTGTCTTTCCTCCCCCTCTCCTGCCCCTGCCCCCGGCCCGATGATGGATGACGGCGAATGAGAAGTTTCCTCTCCTTGGACTGCCGACTGCAGCCGGCTGCCGTCAGAGGACCGGCCATCTGCTTTCCATTGCAGGGGCCGGCGGGGGCCCTCGGTTTTGGGCCTGGGTTTTGGCGGCTCTGGCAGCACGATGAGGCTGCAGAGACAGCCAGGCCTCGAGGCAGGGTGGGCTGCAGCGGAATGAGCAACCCTCTGAAACTGAAAAATGAAACATAGGAAATAATGTTTATTTTCAACTAAACTGGAATCGTGATTAATCAGTCTGGATCTGCATTTTCAATATGGTAAAAATCTACAACAACAACATTCTTTCAAGTCTGAAAAATGAAGAATTTGAAGCAAATTACCATTTCATCTGACAATAATCCAGCTGGAACGAATTCCTCTGTGATATATGAGTTGCACTCTGCAAAAGCAGAGGTGTAGATGACTTTTTGTATCCTGCAAATTGGCAACATTTTAGACGAACCCACAGATAGTCTTTATTCCATACCAGTTGCCTTTAGCTGTAGTTTAGCTAGATAAATGTCTCAGGTAGAGCCTTGACAAACCAGAACAATTTTAGTCTTTGAAGTCTACTTGAAGTCTGTTTGCAAGGTCCTCTCACACGTGCCTCAATCAGTAGATACGTTTGCAGAGGTGAAGTCCATCCATATAAAGTTTACACTTTGGTCGTCTTGACATCACGGCCCTCTGAGAGTCCAAAATGGGAAGCTATCGTAGCTAATTAGCTGTGTTGCATCATCCACTTTTATATAACCTGCTCAGAATATAAACTGCTCCACAAAAGATATATGGTTTGCAGATAGTTAGGAGACAGGAATCGCTGGTACCAGATTTTTCCATGAAGTGTGAGATTTAGTATTGTTTGGTTTGCAGCCAAGCTATTTAGCTTGCTAACTGACAGTTAACTCACATTTAGCAAGCTTGCTAGCTCGGAGACTGTTTTTACCCTTCACATTACCTGTGTTATATAGGACACAGACTTGTCGCTATCTTTTTCTGATAAGGGCCAACATTGACACAATTATTAGTTTTTATATGATAGAGGGTTACTTACTTTACATGGTCCGTGCGCATTTATTTTCAAAAGCCACCCACCCAGGGAAAGGAACGCACCGATTCATCCGACCTCATATCATCTTCACAGCTCTGCCATGTTGTGGAATGGCAGAAAGTTAGAAGTGGCAGGGCTGGAAACTGCAGATTTAAACAAACGATTTTAATCAGAGTCCATCCAGGTTCGTGTCGAGCCAAGCCAACGCTTGTATGTCAGTTCTGATTTATTAAGCCTGGAGGTATTAACTCGGCAGGAGATGAGGAGGATCACTGGCAGCACAGAGGGGAGACATCATAAGGCAGAATGGGAAAAGAGCAAGAGGGACAAAGAGGAAAATTAACTCTCCAGGATTCAAAATTTAGACATTCCTGCCTAACTCTTTTTATTATTGAAACACTGTAGACCTACAGCACACACTGAAATACAGATAGTCACTGTGTAATCAATACACAACATCATAAAGTCAAACAAGTTGAACAGATGTTTACCATTACATTACAATTTTTATGTTATATTTGTATTCTGTTATTTAATTGTGTTTAGATGTTTTGGCCATACTGTGCATGCCAATTCAATACGCCAGTAATACATACTGAACTGAAGTGAAATCGAAAGACGGAAACAAAAGAGAGAGAGATTTGAGGCCACACAGCCGCAAATCAAGAACATGTGAATGTCTCTTTGCTTTCTGTCTGTCTGTGTAGATGTATTTCCATTTTACTGAACGTGACTTTTTCCTTTTAGTAGATTATAAGTCCAAGGAGAGGACACACTTCTTATTCTCTCCCAGGACAGCCAATAGCTTTGAGGGTGAGGATGGGTGAAATATATAGATAAATAGCCTATATACCTATGTAGAGTTATATCTTTATCAATATATAGTTAGAGTTACATATTTATTTAGATATACTGTTATGGTTGCCATGTGACATTGTTATAGTTATAGTGATATAGTTGTTGTTATAGCCATATAGTTCTATCTTTATACCATTATACTTACTGTAAGTTATATTGTAATTGTTTTAGTTATATAGTATTGACATTACAGTTATGTAGTTATATCTTAATCGTTATATAGTTACAGTGTATAGTTATAATTACATAGTTATTGTCATTGTTTTGTGGTGATAGAGTGAGCATTTTATTGTTAGCATTATTTAGCTATATAGGTGTAGTTAAAGCTATATAGTTAGCTATACCATAGCTATATAGTTATATAGTAATGTAATTGTGAAGTAATATAATGTAATTATTGTCAATCATAGTTATATATAGTTATAGTTATATTGCTATTGTTATATACTTTTAGTTATATAGATACTAAATTATACTCATCCAAAATATAGTCATATTATTATCATTATTGGTGTACTTAGTTATAATTACAGTCACAGCACAGTTCTGGCTGTATGTATAATGTGTGTGATCCGGCTGTTTCTTCCATAGTCTCATATTTATTTCACTAACATGACTATATTGCTAAACCAAAATGTATGCTGGGATACATCAACATCAACGGCGAGTACATTGAAATGAAATGGAGATAATGAAATGTTAGATTTTTTTTTCATGTATTGGCCTTTACAATGATACCTAATCAGTCCCACTGGAACAAGTGCAGTGGTTCTATACAGATAAACCAATCAGAAGATAGTAAGGGCACACAGACATTTTGCTGAATCATCACTAGCAATGGTTTTGCAACGTCATGGGAAAAACGCTCCCAGGTGAATTTCCATTTCCACAAAAACCATCAATCATCATCCCAGAGCATCTCTGTTATCCTCCACCCCCACACACACCCTTTCCTCCCTCTTTCTCCTCTTTGTTTCTGATATTTGTCTCACCCACTCTCTCTTCCCATGCCCTCTTCTTTTTTTTTTTTAAGAAGAGTGGGCTTTCCACTTCCTTTTGCTTTTGTTCTTTTTTTAGATGTAAGAAATGGCTGGGAGCAGGAGAAACAAAACAGATTTTTGTAATTCATGCCCAGACAGAGAGGTAGCGGTTAGTGGTGAATAATACAAAGGTTGGTAAACTCTGACCTCCATCGTGAAAGTTTCCATAAAATATAAATGTGACTTTACTCCTTTTCACATCCCTGATCAGAGGTAAATCTACACTTTCAAAGTTGGAATACTTAACCAGTGCACCATCTCTGGTTAACTCTCTTGACCCTTGCCAAATGTGTATCAGACTGGTGGTTAATAAGCACTGACAAAAAGAAATCTCAGCAATGCATGTGTGGGTCGGTGGTATGTGTGTGTGTGTTTGTGGGTCACTGCTGTTTTCACGCAGTCATCAGTCGCCTGACAGTTTTCTGACATCTCTCGCTTCCTGTTTATTTTCCTTTCTGCGCTCTTTCACTCCTGTCTTTCTTCCACTGACACCTGTCTTTCACTGAGATGAATGGCTGTCAGTGTGTATGTGTATCCGTGTCTCGGTTTTTATCTATGTGTGTCTTCCTGCGTTCACACACTTCCAGTCGAACATGCACTCAGCCGCATGCCGATCGATCTGGGTCTCGACCGACGGGGAAAGAGGTGGGCGGTGGCATTGATAAGCCAGTAAATGAAGTGATTGGCAGGATCAATGGAAACCCCAAGGGAACAATGAGCATTTCTACCTGCCGGTCTGTCCCTTTGTCTGTCTGTCTGCCTCGGGCAGCAGAAGGACTGGGTGTTGTGGGAGACAGAGACAGAGTGTAACGCAGAGGGAGTGAGTGCCCCAGCAGAATGTAATACATAATAGAGCTGGCCACGGCCTCTGTTGCTGCTCTCTGCCTCATCCATATGACAGGACAATGGAACAGCATGGCTCAATGCTGTGTGCTGGCTCCCATTGTGAGGACAGTCAACAGATTGGGACGCCATCCATTTACTGGAGTTGGGCATTCACCACCTCGGACCTACTTTTTTACAGTCTTTTATGGAATTTATTTTGACCATGTCGTTCTGTATTTTGTCTGTATTGTTCATCTGCATTCATGTTTGTTTATTTTTTACATCATGTGTATGGACTGATAAAAGTTTTGAAATTGTTCATTATGTAGAGTATGTCCAATCAAATTCAAAATCTCCAACTACACCTTTAAAAATCAATACTTCTCTGATCAACGCTGTCTTCTGGACCTTACTTTTACGTGTGTATATACTTTATATATATAATATATATATATATATATATATATACTTTATATGTATAATATATAAACATATACAGTTATATATATGCAGTATATATCATGTATATGCCAAATAAATTGGAAACGTAATCGCCCAATAGAATATGTTCAGTGGCAGTATTCTTTTCCAATGACAGACGTTCATATGCTTCCAGTTGAAGATGCACTTTTGTACCGCACAGACGTTGTATGGAGGTGGTCAGTGTGGATGTGAGTGTACAAAGTTAAGGACTTTGACATCAGAGATTTGCAACCTGTGTCCCACGTGTGGTTAGGTTTAGTCAGCAAAAGCACTTTGGTTAAGGTTCGGCAAAGTGGGTGGTTTTGGTTTAATGTTGACAAAGTAAACACGATGTGTCTAATGCTTGACGTCAAATTCAACCTTTTTAATATTTAAACAAGATGATGATCTTTCCCAGCCCATTTTCATTCCCAGGGCGTCAAATACCGACATTTTGTCACGTCCCTTGGCGTTGTATACAGACACGCATGGTACCCTTTAGCGTCTGTAGGAGACGCCTTCAGAAACTATTTGGTTAAGTAGTGGGAAGTCACGTAACATAAGTCAAGTGACGTGACTTGTATCGTAAGATGGCTTTCCACAGTATTTGACATCCTGGGAATGAAAATGGGTGGTAGCCTTTCCATAACTTTAACCAAGTACTGTGGTTGAAACTAGTGGATGTTATATTGCAAGATTGGATATTGTAGGGAAACCTAATTAAATAAGTCATCAATTAACATTTTGCAACTTTGTAGACTCTTTCATTAAAAACTTGTCCTAATTATGTTGATAAAAAACAGTTCAGGCAGCATTATAACTTATTTGCTGTTGCACATTTATTTCTAGTGTTGCTCTGACGCAGTGTCACCAAAAACTGAATCTCATAAGCAATTTTGATTCCTCCAAAAAGAATTTTGTAAAGCAAATGAATAGTCTATATGTGTATTTTTCAGGAGACAGGGCAGGACAGTTGTATTAGATTTCATTAGAATGCACATTGTTACTATTTCTCTGGTATTTCTGTGTAACATGCTGCTTATTGCAAAATCGATGTCGATTCTGGATAATGGATACATTTGTTTCCTCTGCTGTGGTTGTAGATGCTGCCATTGTGTTTTTTACTTCAGTCAAAGAGATGAACTCATGCTCAGTTTCAGCTCAGCTCTCATTGCCTATTTACTGAATCCAATACCCCAAAATCTATTAGAGTCAAAACACCGAAAATGCAGTTTCAACAATAGTTGTCCTTCAGTCCAGAAGACTGTATCAGATAACATTCCTGTCCTGTGCAACCTGTCTGCAGTTTCACCTTAAGGACCAGCTACTTTATGAATATGTATTGCATGTATACATAAAGGATTAAGATCGCTCCTTCAGTTCCTCTCCACCTCCTTCCCTTCCTCACGCTCTCTGTCTCTCCTCTCAGCTGTTCAAATATTGTCTTTCTATTTATACTGAGCTTGGGGAAATATTTACCCTGGGCTACTGAAGCAGGGTGGATATGAATGGGCATCATCTCAGCTTGTCAAATTAGCTGCTGCTCACTGCCTGCTAATGTCTCTGTAATTGGAAAGGCTGGCAGTGCAGCCTGTCTGACTGCTGCCTTGGCATGGACGCCACGCGTCGCCACCCATCTCAGAGGGTTGGGATGCCACGCCACAACCGTTGAGGTCACTTTACAGGGTCCATGTTAAAAGCATTTAGATGACACAATGACTTACAGCAGTTATGTTACCATCCAAACTGTCTTGCAAATAAGTTACAGACATTTTGGATGAGTTTCCATCAGCTTTTTCGACCTTATATTAGTTAAGAATACAATGATGAATTTTAAACTACATTTCTATTCATGGAATGAAATAAGGTGGAAGTTTGTTCACAGTAGATATAACATTCATTTGAAATTGACTACATTTCTTCTATGTAAATATAACTAAGCCTGAAGCTTGATTTATACTTGACACAACGGATAAACAGCAGTCCCAGTGTAGATATCTACAACATAGGTTTTAATTTATAGTTCAGAATCAGATTTCACACCATTGATAGCACACCAGCAACACTAAACAGATGGTGAGCTGCGCGCATAGTTATAGAACTGGAGTTACATCCAAGGTAACTTCTGTCTGCCTTGTCTCACTACTGAATAGGAGACTACTGTTCTGCAGTCACCATTTTTACATTCTTTGTGATAGAGAGCGACAACTGAGCTGAGCAGAAGGTTTGCGGTGGCGATGTAAAAAATCTCCACTGGCATAGCAGACACGAGCAGAGACAGTTGACCAATCACAGTTCTTCGGATTCCCACGTGGTGTCTTCGTAGCAACCGAAGCCCCAATGTGTACTTATATTTTTGGAGAAGCGCACGTCATCTATTGCATAGCCTCTGCAGCTATGCACATTGGCTCCGTGGCTAAGCTGAGCTCATTCATGCTTTCAAGAGGAGAAACCCTTTAATGACCCAGTGTCTTCTGGCCCCGACAAAATTCACATTTTCTTTTTAGCTTCACCACTAGATATCTTATATGTAAGCAGGTGTAGTATGTTGTTTTTTACATTCCACACTTTCATTTTGTGGGGAGTAATACACATTTCAGCCAGTAGGGGAAGCGTTTACTTATTGTGTATTTTTTGTTTTACAGCTTTAAAAAATAAACTGTTTAAATTAACTTTCTATTTTCTATATTAGAAACATATTCTATCTATTATTATATATACCCTTATCTGCCAGTCCATAATTGTCCATTGTCCATAACTGTGAAGTGCAAGTACACTGATGTCATGAATAGTAACATATAAGTAACAAGTAACATATGGAAATATGTAGGAAAAAGCTGAAAACAGGACCCAAAGGAAATCAAGCACAAGCGAGTGTTTACCCTTTTGAAAACAGCTGAAAGAGAGCAGGCAGTAAAACAGTGATGGAAGTGGTTAACAGCAGAGAGGGAGGGAGAGGGCTAATGGAGAGCCACATTTCCTACTAAAAAGGATCCTACTGCAGACGAGGAGATGGGCTCGAGAGTGAGAAGAGCGGGGCGGATAAGGAAGGGAAGAAAAGCAGCCGCGGCGCTGATATTGATCTTCTGCCAGAGAGATTGATAGAGCAATAAGGAGCTGAGCAGAGAAGAGATGAGAAGTGGAGTAGAGGAGGAGGAGGACGGCAAGGTGAGAGAAGGGATTGCAGGGTGTGAGATGAATGGATGGCAGGGCGAGGGCGGGGGAGAGAAGGGGAGAGGGTGAAGACAAGATAGAAGAGGAGGGGGGATGAGAAAGTGATCGACAGTGGATGAAAAAGGAGGAGAGAACGGGGGAGGTGATGTTGATGAAGTAGCCAGCGAGTGACATCATTTGAAAGGTGAAAGATCAGGTGACTCTTCCTTAATTAGGTCAAGGAGAGCGAAGCGACAGGGTGATGGATGAATTAGAGGAGTGGGGGGAAAGAGATAGAGACAGAAAAAGAGAGATGATTGGATTTCATGTGTAAGAGGGAATTGAGTGTTAGGCTAGCGAAGACACTAAAGGTGACCCCCCCCCAGCCGTCTAATGGCACAATACATATTCTTTAATGAAGTCATGGTGCAGTCACATCTAACTACAGCTCCACCAGCAGCTCCTGTGTGCTGAGTGAAGATGTCAGTAAGTGTGTGTCTGATGGGGGTGTGTGCTCAGACAGACTGTGTGACATGCGAAGCATAGCACGGTCACCATTCATCTGCAGCCCCCCAGGTGTGTGTGTGTGTGTGTGTGTGTGTGTGTGTGTGTGTGTGTGTGTGTGTGCATGGGTGATATATGAGTGTGTGGCGCGGTGAGTGGAGGACCAGCACAGCCATCACTCAGGTCCAAGGCCTAATGGAGAGTCCTGGCAGACAGCTGGCTGATAGATGGCCTGACCACCACACACACACCCACAAACACACACACACACACACACACACACACACACACACACACACTCACACACACACAGTCATCAGATAACAGTACTAATGCCTGACCTCACTCACTACACGTCCTTCAGGAGCAACAGAGGCAGTGAAGGGGAAGGAGAAAGAAAAAAAGAGACACAGCCGCGAGTGTGTGCAGTGTGTGTTCCTGCATGTGTGTATTGTGCATTGTGAGTCGCTGGCATGTCTACATGTCTGCCGATATGATCTCAATTTCCCTGTTAGTCCCTCTCCCCAGTTTGTCAGGAGCCATTAACATCACCAGGGATCCTAACTTCCTGGACACACAACCGCACGCACACATAAAGTATATATAACACTATGTGCTCACAGTTGCACTAATGCCTGCTCTCATGCACAATCATGATCAGGAGTGACGCACACGTATACACACACACAAACACACCTGCAGCGGCCACTGAAGCCACATGTGTTTTGTGTTGGTGAGGCCCACAGTACACGGCCTGCCGTCACTCTTCATTAGCCTCTATTTGAATGAGATGCTCGGAGACATTAAGGTAACGTTACAGGCCAATAAAGTATTTAGAGCCCCCCGGGTACCAGTGCAGGGGGCCACCGGGTGGGGTGAGGACACTTTGGGCCCCGGAGAGGAGGAGAAGGTGATAGGAAGGTTGAGGGCAGAGGACGCAGTTTGACATATTTTACTCATTTTGTCAGTATTTGTAAATTACATATTTCCTACGTAGTCTTGAGAAAAATGGACGTGCTCATTGCTGAGTGATTTTTTTTTAAATGCAGCTTCGGAAATGCTTCCATTCTGTACACAGCAGGATACCGAAGCTAGTGAGACACAAATATGTCAGAAGACATTATCATCAGAAATACAATACCTCATGGGAGCCTGCATGGGCCAATATATCATCACATGACTGAAGTAATCATAGCTTGAGTCAGACTCCCAAACATAGAACTGATGATTTACAATTGGATAACTCTTCCTAGCTATTTTTCATGCCAGGAATTTTACATAAGTTACTGGTTACTGAATCTGCATGAAATCTGTGCAAGTACTAGGAGTCAATAAATTCTCAAATGTATCCATTGTAGTAGCTTAGTTGACATTACCCACACTGCTATCACTTACTTTTGGTTAGCGTTAGCCTTGCCTGTTTTTGTTTACTATCTTTCGTGGCTAAAGTTGGAAAGCTACATTTTAAGTTGCAATTACTTTTTTTCTTTTGAGTGCATTTGATTTTTAATTTGCAATTAAGTAGATTTCGACACATGTAATCTTTGATGATTCAGAGACACAACATTGCTTTTTGCTGGTGGTGCTTTTAGAAGTTGAATGCACTCCATTGGGCTCCGTTAGCTGCCGTCTGCTTCTTGTTCGACACACATTTACATTTTATATAGTTTAGACATATACATATTTAGACATATTAGACATACACTGCTACACTGTCTTTGCATAACGTCATGTTAGTTGCCATATTGTTGACTTTAGTAATAGCCCGTTGACAATGTAGCAGACCTTAATCCACAAACCTCAGACGCTGCTCGTCAGGAAAACAGAATGAGAAAATCCGTCACACAGTAAAACGTATCTAGATTATTATTATAGCTTATAATACCTGACTACATTTGTCTATGTTCCAGATTTAAGAGGGTTCTCGATTTTAGGTGATTTCAGACAGCAAGCGGTTGCTGCCTCCTTTTCAACTTGCCGCCGCTGCCCATGTGACCATGGCAACTACAGAAACCACAGCGAAGGAAACGATAGGAAACGATTTTACTGGTATCTGGATGAAACACCTCCTCACCAGCAGAGAACAGACGGATCAATGAAGAGACACGATACCGCAGCAACATCAACTTCAAACTCGGATTATACTAGTTAGCAAAACTTATTATACTAATCGTGACATCTTGCTAACCGTTTCAATTTTTTTAACCTGCTCTAGTGAGCTGTGTGATGAGATTATACAAGGTGGATAGAAGCAGCCTTGGCGTACAGGCTTGTAGGATTAGAGCCGCTGCCGCTGATTCGGTCTGGAAGCACCTTAAACCTTCTTGTCAGAACAGGCTCCTGAGCACTTAGGAAAGGCAATACAGAGAGCAGAGTCAGCATTGGTAAGCTCTTTCATCTTTATCCCAATATTTTTGTGTACCAAAAATGTCCTCCGGATGTACTTTCAGGAAAGAACAAACATTATTTTCTGGATTGTTTTCACAGAATTTTCTTCAAAAATGCAAAACTGAAATAAATACACCCTAGTCACCCATTGGGTAAATTAGTAGTTGTCATTTATTAAGGTCATTTTCCACACAGTTACTTTTGCAATGACACAGCAACTCATACCCAGGACATAATGAGGGTGGAAAAGCTTAAATACATTTCAAAGCACCTGTTCTGTTTTGACTTTTACAGCTTCCAATTTAATGTGTCAATTACAATATAATGACACACTGAATTTCACCTTCATTTCCTAATATTTTCTTGAGTCAGTCAAAAATTTGTAGCTCAAGTAGAGAAGAGTCATAATGTCGGCATACTGACTCAGTAATGTCAGTTACACAGCAATCTAAAGTTTGCTAGCATTAGCTAACATGAGCCGCCATGAGCTGCAGGTCATACCAGACCAAGCAAGACCCCTGAGTGTACTGAATGAAGCAAGGTTGCATTTTATTGATAATTAATTTAACGCTTAGTCTGTAAGATGACTATTGTGTAAATTAAAATGTACGTCATCTCACTTTAAACCAATGTCTTCTGGGCTTTATGGCAATAAATGTGTCGATGAATTCAGAACAAAAAGGCATATACCTTGGATATGTTTGTTTGGTGATCTCGCTGACAGTAGCCAGGTTTCCATCCGAATGTAGCTCAAGTGGAAATGAATGTGTGTTTCTGCTATCATTATGTGAATATTAGCAGTTGGGCACATTAAGATAAACAGTTGGTGGTCCAGTCAAATCTCAAACTGTGAAAAAAAAATGTAGGAAACATGATGGAAATATGGCATTTCTGTGTGTTGCATGTTTTCATTTGAGGAAGGTTACCATCGCCTCATCACTCCACGCACACTTTGTTGCATTTAGCTTTTTTTCGTTACACCAACTTTTCCACCAACATTCTAAGATAATTCAAGTTTTTTCAATTTTCAGCGTTTCCGCACTTAAACTGGTGGTTGGAAATGCACCACGTGTCATTCCACAAGTTTGGCTGTTGCAGGCTGACCTAATTTTGAGGGTGAATCATATTTTTTCAGACTCACAATATAAACTTGTAGCTGGAGCGTCAGAGAGGAAGACATCAACCATCAGCATAACAAATACCGAGCTTTCAACTTAAATGACTGCAGACACATTAGGAATGGATCTTGCTTTGTGGACAATGGGTATAGTCTCGCGCCATTGATTTCTCACCAGCTTTTATTGCACTCCATCGATGGCTAATGCCCCTAAGATCCTGCCGCAGTCTGAATTATTCAGCAGGAGTGTTTTGTTTTTGTGTCAGGGCCGCGGGGGTAATTCTAGATTGGTGATATTTGATGATGTGCTGCAGGAGTAAAATGTCTATTCCCAGGGTAGCAGAGTGGCTTTTTTCAATGGCCATGGGTCTGATGTGTGTGTGTCGGTTGACGCGGGGTGTCCATATCAGGTTGAGAAAGGCCCGTGACAGTGGTATTTAGCGTCTGGCTGCGTTCCAATATTGTCCCAGGCAGCATCAAGGCTTTTCATTTCAAAACCGGACAGACAGGTGGAATGAGACGGAACAGGAGATGGCCGACTTCTCAATATCACGGGGGATTAAAAGAAGCATTGATGGAAAAGCTCAGAAGTGGAAACAATAGCCAAAGATAGAAAAAACAAAGGGAAGAAGAGATGAAGTGAGAGGACATGCAAAAGAAAATGAAGCAACGCCACTGAGGATACGACAACAGCACAGAAGAGATATATATACACAGAGAGAGAGAGGGGGATCCGAAGAGAGGGGAAGAGACAAGAGGAGAGGACAAAAGTGCGTTGGTTAAGATTCAGAGCAGGCGGTGGCGCGGGGCTATCATTACCATACATCAGGACAATAAATGAGGCTTTCAGCAGGCCTTAATAAGAGTTTGATAAATCATCGGGGCCAGAATTAACTAGACGTCAAAACAATGTGAGGGCTCTGACGGATGGCAGAGGAGGGGCCGATGGCACAGATTAGTCTGGCTGGAAGTGAAGGAGCGCTGGGGGGGTGAAGAAAAGCACGAGGGGGGAGAGGTGAGGAGCACAAGGACAGAGGCAGGGAGACTGTTAAACAGAGGAATGAGACGAGGGCCGCTCTGTCACGTTCATGTTGATGAGGAAGTTTGTGGCGATGACAAGAGATGTGGATGTGTGTGTTGGTGTGTGTGTGTGTGTGTGTGTGTGTGTGTGTGTGTGTTTGTGTGTGTTTGTGTATCAGTGTGCTTCCCACTTGTGTGTGTTTATATCTGCTGACCTCTGAGGAATGTGTGTGCTCACACTATAAAAAGTTATTTGTGTGTGTATTGTGTGGGCATCCAAGAGGGTAGCTGTTCATTTGTGTGCATGTGGACATGTCAAGCTCAACAGCACCCCACAGCTAATCCTGTTGGTTTTCGTGATGAGAGGTTAGTGCAGTGCGCTGCTACTGTCCCCGTTCTCTCCACCCCCCCATCCACACCCCCAGTGGGTAGCTTTAATTGCCAGGCTCTGACCTTTGCCGAGCGGCAGTGACAAGGCCTGTCTGTGGCGGTGGGAGGTGGTAGCAGCTCGATTAGCTGTGACAGCAGAGCCGGGCGATCGGAGGGAGGGGGGCAAGCGAGCAAGAGAGGAAGGGAGCGGGGCGTAGAGAGAGAGAGAGAGAGAGAGAGAGAGA
>CM022476.1:26233543-26252953 GCA_011952105.1 Coreoperca whiteheadi
ATCAACGTGTGTGTGTGTGTGTGTGTGTGTGTGATCATGTGCCTCTGTTCATACGTTTGTGTGTTCACATGGGGCTGGGGGGGGGGGGGGTTTATGTGGCTCTCTTTGACCCTGTGGTCATTAATCTCACTTGCTGTCAGGGTAATGGACACTGATGGACAGGATTGTGTTTGCTCACTCACACTCTCTCTCTCACACACACACACACACACACACACACACACATACCCACACACACATACACCAGTACCTCTAGGTGCTGACAGCCCCCCCACCCCACACACACACACACACGCACACACACACGCAAACACACACATCAGTTACGCATTCACAGCAGCTGATGGCCATTCACTGAATAATCCTCAAGCTTACTAGCTTCTTGTTGTTGCATGCGTGTGAGTGTGTGTGTGTGTGTCTGTGTGTGTGCGTCTATGCAGGATTAAGTTTTCTCCAGTCAGCTGTCGCTCCCTCTGCTGGTCATTCGGAGCACCCAAACCCGTTTCTATCCAAATTGGTCAAACCTGCCGACAGACCTTCACCTATTCACTGTCCCACAAGGTTTCTACAATTCTCAAAAACCTCTGTATGTTACATTTCCAGACTCCCAGGGAAGTTAGCAACACAACCCCCGCACTAACCCCACCGCTTTGTCCGGCCTGCCTGCTCGCTTCCTCCACATTTCAAAGCAATTACTCCATGTTGATTTAGCTGTCATTGGGGGCATGTGTTCAAGCGTGATTTATAGAGCGACCGCCTGGTGCCAGTTGACTCGCGATAAATTGCACAATATTCCGAAAGGCTCATTTGCTTAGCGCTACATTAGGGGGCCGATGATTGCTACACAAAGCCATGTAAATGAGTTCTGAGAGGGGCCCCATCACTCAACATGTCATGTAGCCAATCCCATTATTATTTATGACTGGAGCTGGGCTGTGTTTCTTCAGAGGCCAGACGAGGCTCATATGTGTGCTGTGACAGCTCCACTCTGCCTCTGTGTGTGTGTGTGTGTAAGAGAGAGAGAGCGAGAGAGAGAGAGAGAGAGAGAGAGAGAGAGAGAGAGAGGGAGAGAGAGCTATAGGCCTGAGCAGGAAGGAGCCAGGCTGTCTGTGTTATCTGCTGGAGGGTGAAGATTAAAAGATGGTGATGATTGTACGTGGAAAGATGGAAAGATGACGGACTAACGTGTTCAGTCTTCCTCCTTTTCTCTTTCTTGTAATACACAAAGGCACACACATAGACACACACACACTTAACAAGCCAATAAATCCCGAGATGTCCCCAAACAAAAGCCTCTTCAGTGCACAGACAATAGAGGAGATCACTGCAGTTCATTGTGTTTATTCACTCTTATCTCCGTCATGTCAGGGCCGACGTGAAGAGCAGCCGGGGCCTGGGCCTACAGTATTTGGCCTTTTTGGCGGTCGCTCAGACATGTCATAACACCGCTACTTACATTCACTGCTGTCAAACATGTCAGCTCTCCAAACCAAAACAAAGATAACAGCGGCTCTGCTCACAGATCCATCGCTCAGCAAGTGGATATCTGCGAGCGTTTGTGTATGTGTGTGTTGACATTACAGCTGAGCTGTTATTTGATCAGAACCGTGATCTAAGTGTCTGTGGTGATTAGGTGTAATCTGCTTTCCAGGGCTGTGATCTATGGTCTGCAGCTGGATGGGGAGAGTGTGTTGTGTGTGTAACAGACTGGGTTATAACAGGCAGAAATCACATATTCACTTGAAAGCTATGTTGCTTCTACAAAGACATGAAGATGTGTGGATGCACATGTTATTCACCATGTACAGGTATGTATATGTACAGTATATGTATGTACTATATGTCCGCTCCAGTAAAAAGTGTAATATCATCTTGTACATATGCGCTACTATCATGGATAACTATATGTAACATTAGCCTATTGCTAAATGAAACCTATGGCTTCTCTCCTTAATTCAGTATTCCCTAAAATTAAACACTAAATAGTTGTACTCTACAGTGAGCAGTAAACTGATATTTTTGACACATTATAATATTGCGTCATAGCTGAGGTGAAATGTCCTAAAATTCATTTTCACATCTATCGTTGCATTATGGGATTTCTAAGAAAAATTAAGCATCGGGTTAGTTCATGCAGGACACAAAGGTCATACGCCCCTGCTGTAATCAGCCGACAGCCAGCTGGCTCGATCCTCGTCACTAAACAGTGACACACCAATCACAGCTCAATCTCATAACACGGCGGTCCATTTAACATGACTCCTTCCCTTCTGGTTTGTTGCCGCTGGCCAAGCTTTGCCTCCAGCACCCCAGCCTCCACCTTTTTAGTTCAGAGTCCTAACACGGCTCTAGGGTGAACAGTCTTTCTTAGGCTCACTCTTGTATACCCAGGGTTTTTGTGTTTTTTTTGCATCGTGCTCCCTGTTTGGCTCAGCTCGCTGCTTGGCTCATCCAGGGAGCGTTTGGAAGCAGAGACTTCAACGCCAAACATTAACTGTATTTCCATTTGTGGCGATAAATGGTTAAATCTATGATGACAGTGTTCCTGACTGAAAAAGTACTGTGCATTCTACGGGCACTTCTGTATTACTTGTGTATATATCATGCACTAATTTCACACAGAGAATTCAGACATTCAATTGAAATGGCAGAAAGTCAATGAGCCCCAATTCCTGACTTTAGTTGAGTTCAACAGCATCAGCGTCAACATGGTATTCATTTGAATATTGTCTGTATATAAAATTATGGTTACCGGTAGCTTATTCCATTTGAATATGGCTTTGTAGCACACCTAGTTCTCATTGCTTTTATGTTAATTTTACAAATGAATACATTTTTTTGTGTTTATTTTGAATGTTGAAGATCAGCGTGTCATTATGTCAAGCACAACCACAGTGGAGTGGAGTCTGCGGTTGTCCGAAAAGAGATGCAGCCATGGTTGGACTACACACGTGTCAAATTTCTACTTTGCTATGCATCCAGGATGCCATTCGCCGTACGCATTCACACAGATGCTACTTGTACATTTTTTATCATGAATTAATATCTGGATGTGGACTACTGATTTGGGCTACTGGTTGAATTTTGCCTGATATAGCATATGCGGTGGCCTGATTGTGCACCTCCATTTACTGTGTAATCGAAATAGCTCAATCAGGGTTCCAAATTGAAAAATAGAATCTTTTGCTACTAGTAACTGATTTTGCGGCTAATATTTGCAGATTCAAAATTTTGATCCCAAATGTTACATAGACACACGTATGCGCATGCAAGCAACATCCATCATCTGCACTTGTGAAACTGTTTCCACCAACAGAAACTTGGTAATAATCTCAGAGGAAAGTTGGACACAAATTTCAGCCTCCTCCAAATCGAAGAGGGGATCGAATTTGTCGCCCACACTGATGACAGTGGTTGGTTTGATGCCAAGCCTATTGCTGTGGCCGGGAATTTGTACAATGCACACACGGAGCCAGACGTGATACAACAGGTGATGTGTACATTTAGGTGTGCAATGGACGTTTTGACACTTTGTTTGTCGTTATTATGAGTGGAGGACTACTTTAACATGTAGAAAAAGATTCATTAGTGATAAATATGTCAGGTAAAAAAAAAAACTCACACATTTGCTTTTTAAGAGCTCCTGTATAACTGCATCTAAAGCATTTTCAGCTGTTCTCACTTCATTCATTTACTCCATTGTCTTTCTTCCTTCTCCCTCTCTCTCTCTCTCTCTCTCTCTGTCGCTGGCTTGCTCCTCTTATGTCCTCCATTGCCTCTCCCCATCTCCTCCTCCTCCTCCGCCTCCTCCTCCTCCTCCTCCTCTCCACTGGAGCTTTTTGTTTTTTAACGGATGAGTTATTGACTTAAGCAGGGCCAATTAATCAGGGTGTAATGGGGCAGCAGGGAGGCCCAGGGAAGCCATGCATCATGGGCCAGAGATGAGCTCTGTCAGCCTGCTCATACAGCCCTCCTCAATCACTCCCACATTAACGCCAGGCAGAGATGAGGAAGAGGGAGGAAGCAGAGGAGGAAGAAATGAGGATTGGGAAGGAGAAACAGGGAGGGGAACAAGAGGAAAATAGCAGAGAGCGGGAGGAGGGAGTGTGCACATATGTCGTATAAACCTGAGTGAGACAGACGGCGAATGTGTGAGTTTGTGAGAGGCCACACGTAGACTGGAGGCTTCATATGCCACCCAAGACCATCAACCCTGTTGTCTTTGGTAGTTGTGTTTCTCATCTGATCTTACACATATGTCTGTGTGTGTGTGCGTGTGTGTGTGTGTGTGTGTGTGTGTGTGTGTGTGTGTGTGTGTGTGTGTGTGTGTGTGTGTGTTGTGAGGGTAGTGGTGTGTTGTGTCTGTGTCAGATGAGATCAAACACTTGACTGCACTTTACACCCAAACATAGCATGCCAAAGACGAAACCAAAAATCATAACATACAGTTTATCTGTTGTTTCTGCATTGATAGAACACACACACACACACACACACACACGCACACACACACACACACACTTATACCCACACGTACACACATACAGTTACAAAAAAAGCAATGATATTGAGCTTGATAAAAGCTCTTTAGATATATGGAGGATGAAAAATTACATTTCAGCTTTTCTGTATTTATTGATTCTTCTATTTATTAATTAAGTTATTTATTTGAGCATTTATTGATTGATTGATGAATAAATATGAGTCATCCTTCATATTAATATAGTGTACATTCTGCCATCTCTGAAATATACAACTGCCGGTGAGAAACGTAATTTAAAAAAGAGGCAACTTTTTTTATAGAGCTCAAGTTTTCACTGGGACAGCTGTCATCTGATGTGTCAATATGTCTATAGGAATCCAGTGGCCAATGACTACAGTTCAGCCTTTACGGCAAATGAGCACTGCAAGTACAGAGTCACCTAATGAGACAATTGAAAACAGGCTTTTCTTGGGCTAGCTGTGTTTCCTTTATTATTAATAACATGCCAATTATCAGTCATGTTCACAATCTGGAAGGGGGGCGGGGGGCACAAGGGCGCTAATATGATTCCAATGGGAGCCTGTGCCCAAATTTTGCCCCAACCCCCCTACCAGCCGGCCTGCCCGCCCTTGCACAAACGCAGCACTGCGACAGTGGGTTCATGTAAAATTCATAGTTGAGAATGTCAGACACGTTGTTACACTCAGCCTGATTGACTTATCTGACTTCCATTGGTAGAGCCTTTACAAATATCACCGACATGTGTCAGTCAATGGGTTTAGGCCCACCAAGCAGCTGTGTGTCACATCATAATCCTCCCTGTCACGACACAGTTACACTGGAGTAAAATATCCACTTAACATGCCGTCCATCACTTTTATCTCCTTCAGCTAGTCCTCGCTTTCTTTTCTGTCTATCTGAGTCGGTCATGATGGAAGCTGAAATACTGCCTCTTAAAGTACCACTTCTTTTCTGTGAAATCCAGGGCAGGATGTGCGATAGAAACATAAGTATATGCCGTTTATATCCAAACGGCCCTGCTCCATTATTAATGCACACATTTTTAATATGGCTGGCCCAGGTGAGAGTTGATCACCTGACCACTGACAGTGTTAGTGACATGTTCTGTCCATTGACCATCAGTGGACCAGGTTCTCCTTTTGAGCTACACAAAAGTACAAACCAGTTTACACATTTCCCCCTAAACCAACTGGTTCTCCAACATCCTGCCTTTGTGATTTATGTGATCAAGGATCAAAACTTCACTCTGCGCCCCTTATGAGAATTGGCAGCCTTAGATAGAATACTGATTTTTATAATGACTGCTGCAAAGCCAAAACAGAAGTAAAAAGAATATGCAAAACACCCTCATCCTGCCCCTGGAGTGGAGGAAATCTGGTGTCTGGTGGCATCTGCAGTGTTTTTGCCTGGGGGGCTAAAAGGAGTTGCCAAGCTAAACTTGAGCGTGAACAGCAAAGACAAAGTGAGAGAATTTGAAGAACAAACGACTGCCACAAATTCACTTCGCTACCCTGTCCTCTGAGTGTCTGCTAACATACTATATCTGCTGGGTGTAGCAGTGCACAAAATTCAACATGTACCACAGTCTGGGGGGGAACAAAGGTCCGTATGATTTCACTACAGATGGGATAACAAAACATTTTCATGTATTACGCGTACAAACACTAAACTGTGAATCAACAGTATTGCTCCTACTTAATTACAAAAATATGCACACATGAAAGCACAAGCATTTTGAATCTGCAGCAGGAGGATAGTTTGACATCACGTTTGTGCACCTAAGTGCCACAAGACATGTGATGGAGGATGTAAAATCTGGGCTATTAGGTCGTAGGATGTAGAACGGAGGAAATTGAACATTATGTGCAACATGAAGGATGTAATGAGTAGAACTTAAAATAGGACATATGGTCTAGGTCATAGTGCATTGAAATTAGATTAAAGGAATCGAGACCTAACACACTCATACACAGCAAATGCAGAAGAATTTGCCCAGGAGTGAAAAAGGTAAAACGCCTTTGATTCAAAAATTGCTGTGCATAACACACACAAACCCACACACGTTCATAAAAAACCAGTTACGTCTCCAAACACAAGACACTTCAGTACACTGACAATGAAGATTATCTTAACTGATTTACTATGTAAGATCTCTGCTGTCAAACGCACACCACATAACGCTGCAACACGTCATGCTGGTTTCTGCACGTATGGAGGCACCGCCAGTAAATGATATTACCTTTTGCATTTGTGTGTTTGCATACGGGTGTGTGTGTGTGTGTGTGCATTTGTGTGTGTCTTGTCAGTATGCACATTGGCAGGAAACAGAGCTGAGAGTTGATTGTGCCCTCGGATAGGGACTGAGTGACATGAGGAGAATGGTGATGGTTGGATTTTTGAGCGATGGGGGCTGTTGTTATGGCGCCCCAGGGCAGACTGAAAGACATGTTTTGACATGTGGCCCTTAACTCCCTTAATCCAGCTAGATCGGACCACTTTACAAAGCCAAAGACCTACTGTATGTGTCAATTTACAATAACATTGGGTTTCTGGCATTGGCAGATAATGGAAATACTAGTCAGATGGAACAATCCCTTTCAACATGTGTACCTCCTTCAAGAACGCCAAAAATTAAAACAAACTGCAAAGGCAGTTACGACTGGTGAAGAAGCAACCCAAGCAAACCACTGAGTGGTTCATATCAAGCCACTTGATGTCTCAGAATGCTAACAAACCTCACTGCTAGCAGATATGGTCATTAGCATTTTGTCACTTCCATCTGATAACGTATTGTCAGTTTTTAAATATTGTGAAAGGGTTGTGGGCAAATTTTTTTACCCATATTTATTTTTAGCACAGAAAAATAAACTATAAAATTCTAATTGTCTTGTGTTATTTCAAGTGAATAAGCTGGTTTCAGAAGTATTTTTCCGTAAATTCCTGTTTGAAAATGTTCATTTTGATGTTAACGATAAGAGTCTCTCAGATAATGTAACGATACTATGGGTTTATGTCATGGCCTTTTACAATAGTTTCAGCATCGTTTCTGAGAAATCCTGTCTTTTAATAAGCTTGGGCGGACAACTCTGATATAAAATAGCCATGAGCCTCGGCTGCCACTCCAATGCAGAGGAAACCAGTGTCAGACGCAAATGGGAGCTGTGACAAAAATCTTCATTGTTGCAGCTGAGACCAAAGCATTGCACCATTGTTGCGGAATTCATACAAAATCTGAAAGCCAGGATCTGACAGTGAAAGTGAGTTTTCTTTTAAACAAACAAAAGTGTTTACATCAAATTCTACTCAGCAAAACACATTGTGTGCATCCTTGAGGTCTAATAAATGCATTTGAATGCATTTCCTTCCACAAAAAACATTTGCAAAGCAGATTTGTAAGTATTTTAAATTCTGCATTGTTTACATCCATGTTTACTAGCTAGCATTCTTCTTCTTCTTCTTCCATGTGCACAAATAGGGACGCACTCGTACAAAAATGCAGAAAAAACTGCACAAAAAAGCAGCTGATTGTATTGTCAGTTTTCTAAAAAGTGTCATCTTTAGCTTCCGCTTGTTTTAAGCTCAGTGACTGGATGGTTCTCATACAGGCTTGTATCTTTGACTTTTAATCAAAGAAGCAGATATCTGAAGACACAGTTTTTCATCTTTTGTACTTGTGATATAATCGAGGTTAGTTTCATGTCCATCCAAGCCTTGGAAGTACTCCAACTGGCAGTCACCTTACAATGTCTAAGCAGACAATGAACATGGCATGTACTCCTTGAACCGAAATAACAAGTAGCAGCACCCTCTTGTTAGGAAGTACTAGTGATAATGCCAGTATGGACATAATGAACTACAATTTATTTTAGAATGACGCAGATCTTTATAATGGCATGCAATGCATCTTTAAACTACAGGCCTGCATTTTATTTATTTAGATGGCTGCTGAGGTTTGTAGCAGCCATGATTTTGTCCAGAATTACTGTCAGTGCAGCACAGACAGTAATTCTGTATAAATCATATCTGACATCTAAACTCTTTACAGGTGGCTTTCCAATACAATCTTAAGTGGCACCATTCCCTTAATAAGACTGCTTTGCTCTGAGAAACTAAACAGGAAAGTAACTGTTGTTGTTTTTGCATGAGGCGGAGCAGGACCTCCGTCAGGGGCCCTAGGGTGCCCACAGGCCTTTAATTTGAGAACCAGTGGAAAACAAACCAGAATTGAGAAGCAGCATTTGGTTAATGGATGAGAAGGTAGAAGTAACAAAAAAAGACCCACTCTATCGCTGCATTTCTGTTTCCTTGCCAGTGTCCCACACCCACACACACATATCTACCACTCTATCCTCCAATCCACCCACAATTCCCCTCTCTCTCTCTCTGCTGGTGCTTTATGGGTAATGTCGAGTGACACATTTAAGCAGAGCTGTCAACCCTGTGTATGTACCACTGAATGGCAGAGCCACTGAATGGTGGCGACAGGCACACACACACACACACACACACACACACAATCCACATACATATCCTACCCTCTATTACTGTGTCACCCGAGTAGTGCAGAGGCCTCAGTTCAATTTGTACTCTGAAAGCGTCACACACACTCACACACACCATCCATAAGAAGTAAGTACATACTGTCAAACACAGACACGCAGCATTGACCTTGGCTGTTGTATGGCCCCTGTTTGTGTATGTGTGTATGCATTTAAGAAACATCATCTACCATCATTCCCCAAGTGTTCCTTTTTCTTTCTATTAGTGCTCAGACCTTCTCTCCTCGCTCTGTCAGCCATGAAGCTGTCAGCAGTGCGTCCAGTGGGCCATAAGTGAGGAGAAGCAGGAGAAAAGGCAAAAAAACAAAACAATCTGGAACATGATGCTCGGCGCTGTCAGAAATCTCCTCTTCTTTGCTGACATTTGGATTTACACATCTCATTTTCCTGAGGGACAAAGAACATAAACACACGCTTTGAGTCGAGGAGCTTGGCAAGCTGCTCCCCTCCAACACACGCACACATACATACATACATACAGCCCTCGCTTTGGCTTTTTGGATGAATTTAAGGAAGGGGAGGGGGATATGACATCTAGTCTTTGATCCATGGAGCTCTCTCTTACTCTCTCTGTGCTGGTGATGAGCGATGAGTCAAGTCAGATGGGGGATTTTTTTTCATTTGGAGCATTACAGACAGTGGTAATGGGGGGGAGTTAGCCGCAGGCTGCCTTTGTCCTACATAGGACTTCTCCAAGACTCCCTCTACAGTGTGTGCGCACAGGAAGTGGCTCGGGCTGAGCGACAGCCAACCGGTGTCCTTCATCTGCGTCCCGTCTCCTCCTCCCCGTCTGCAACACTGACAGCTTGAATGATGAGGTGACACACACCTGTCAGCGCTGAGCCTGACACACCCTGACAGACGCACAAGCACGAGCGAGTGGGTGAGCCGTTCTCACACACACACACACACACGTCTAAACACAAACGGTTGCACAGACACAAACACAAATATAACCTTATCTAAATACACACACATCATGACCAGATTTTAAACACACAGCTGTGCTGACCTGTTCCTGGTGCAGTGTTTTTCTGCAAATTGGTGTACAACAGCGTGCGTGCATGCCTGTGTGTGTTTACATTGGAAGCTGTTGCAGTTGGAGTGTACCTGAGAGCACAGTTTCATCTTTATTTGCCTGCTGGATTATTCACGTTGTGTTTGACGCGCTGCCTATAAATCAGTCACGACTGTCTAGCCAACACCCTGACAGCCACAAAATCATCTGCAAGTCTATTTACACATGCCAGGAATTTGACTTGCTGCTGAAGCTGTATACAAAGTACATAATAAAGCTGTCAAAGTTATAAACAGGGCGGCACAGCTCTGAACAAGACTTGGCACAGTAAAGTTTGTGTAGCGTCAGAAGAGTTGGACTGATATAACAGTTAGCTCAAATGTCAGGCCAACGTTGGCATTTTCTGAAAACAGGATATCAGCCAGTCTGATAAAATAAATGTTCCTTCTCTTCTTACTCAACAG
This sequence comes from Coreoperca whiteheadi, assembly GCA_011952105.1. Taxonomy (NCBI): domain Eukaryota; kingdom Metazoa; phylum Chordata; class Actinopteri; order Centrarchiformes; family Sinipercidae; genus Coreoperca; species Coreoperca whiteheadi. The sequence goes on from CM022476.1 coordinate 26,244,089, forward strand.
ACCTGACAGTCTGTATGACCTGCAGTGACACCTGCCTCACTCTGCTCAAAAAAGCTGCTGGCCCAGTTTTATTAATCTGGATTTAGAAGAAATCTTATAAACTATCGGAACAATCTGCATGATACCAATTTGATCATTTTGGTGAACCGACCCTGTGAAAACTGTTGTATAATGTCCTCTGTGGCTCTGGAGGAGCTTTAAGTCTGAGAAAATAATCCTCATGATGTCATGTTCAGGGTTATCTTGGCTTGGGCTTGAGACGTTTTTAAAAGAAAGCCTGCGTTTCAAACTCAGGGTGTGAAGTTTGAAAGCTCTGTGGGCATTTACCAGGCAGGGAGGGTCAAATGAAAGGGGAAATGTCTGAGCCAGCATTTTTGCAGCCTGTCCTTAACCATTCTTTTGAAAATTTGTCTCACACGACTTCCTACTACATGGAAGTGCAATACTAAATTGCTGGGGCAAGCAAAGGACATTATCAGTCAAACCCAAAAATCTGTGTGAGCCAGGTTCTTTAAGGACAAGAGGTCAACTTCCTTCATCAAATTACATCAGACATCTGTGCAACAGTAAAAGGATTACAACTATATAATGTAACAGCAGTTACAATATGTCGTATCTAGTATGCATTGTATGAAAAAAAAGAATATATTAGATATTGTTTCCATTTTACATGTGAATATTAAATGGTCACACAGGCTTTTCTCAGTTCTTCTCAACAATGCTGAGTTCCACCTGGCTAACACACGCACACACAAATTTAACAGGCTAAATGAGAACATTGCCTTTAGTACAAATGTAAGGTAATGCTTAACAGGCGCGGATGGGCTCTTTCTGTATTAATAGTTTCGTCATATTTGTGCCTTTTCACCAGCTCTGATGAAGGTGATGGACTGTTTTACAGCAAGCCCCCAAACAGGCCATCGCCTTCATCAGAGCTGGGAGGAAAGCACAACAGAAGACTAGCTCCTCGGGAGGTCTCCTTGCCACCGCACAGGACTGGCAGTTCCAAGTAGACCTAGGACTGCAGCTCGGGTTCCTAGAGAACATCGCAACCACTCCACTCTACCCAGACATGGTGTTAACATCCACAAAGGAAGTGTTCCTGCCGGAACGTGCTGTCCCCTGGGAAGACCAGATTGAAGAAGCCAACGAGCGCAAACGGGCTAAATGCGCAGATCTTGTTACAGAGTGCTGGAGCAGTGGCTGGAGAGCCCGCTGTGAGCCAGTCGAAGTTGGCTGGTGAGGGTGTCTGTTGAGTAAAGATGCGAAACACCCTGTGACCCCGGGTTCATCACTGAAGATGTGTCCAAGTAGCAATAGAGGGTGTATTCTATAACTTTTTAACCTCGGTTTTTGACTCCTGATTAATGTAGCAAGAAATATTTACCTTTAATCTTTAATCTAAATTTCTACCACCCTGTGGTTCTTACCCGGATTCTGATGAAACTGGTTCTCCAGCACATAAGGAACCCCATCCCAGCCAGCCTGGACCTCACCAGTTTGCTTTCATAAGCAACAGATCCACAGAGGATGCCATCTCCACTGCCCTCCAGCCAGTCTTCACACACCTTGAGAACAACAACACCTACATCAGAATGCTTTTTGTTGATTTCCGCTCAGCATTAAACACAATCTCCCCCATGAAACTGATTGGCAACACTCTGGGCTTGAGTACCACAGTCTGCAACTGGATATTAGACTTCCTCAAAAACATACCCCAGACAGTTCGGATTGGTGGTCACACCTCCCCCACACTATTGTTCAACACCGGAGCCCCTCAGGGCTGTGTGCTCAGCCCCCTCCTGTTCACGCTGGACACCCAACTAAGATATCTGTCGAAAAAAAATTATTATTTCCATGGACAGATTTGGCTACTACGTCGTCCGCGAACCTCACCAGCGCAGCTGATGGAGGATGCCAGAGCATAACATCAAGGCTGAACAAAGTTTCCAAATGACCCAAACATTTCCAATAACTCTAAAATCCGGAAAACTTTGCTCTCCGGCTTGCTGCAAACAAGGGAGGCACGCAACCTGGCAGAGTAATATTTTTAGTGATGAGAACAGTGTGCTGTCATGCTGATTTGAACACGTTCTAAATGTCCAGATGACCAATCAGATTGCTTGTTCGGAACTACTTGTTGTATAATAAAAGACAGTACCCACCCCAGCCACAGCCTGTTCACCCTGCTGCCATCTGGCAAGTGATACAGAGGTACCCATCTGTCATACCACCAGACTACAGAGCAGCTTCTTCTCTCAGGCTGTGAGACTCCTCAGCTCCACCTCATCCTCCGCACTCCACCGTATATAAATGACATGGAACTTTTTATTATGCTGGTATACAAGATTCAAGATTCATTTATTGTCATTCAGCAAAAACATCACAGATGCAATGAGGAACGAAATTTCGTATTGCGCGGCCACCACACAGAAAACACGAACAACGGCTTTAAATATTCGAAAAACCAAATAAAAAATACACTAAAAATCTATCTGGATTATAAAGTACTATATACCACTACCTTTGTATAATATATGTACTGTATATAAGTAATTGTATATATTGTATTTATTTTTATTCTATTCTAATTTGCATATATTTTCTGTGTGTGTAGCGTGAAGGAGGCTACAACTTTAATTTCATTGGGCAGCCCTGTGTTGTAGAATGACAATAAATGTACCTTTAGCCTTGAATAGCCAGTACATTTGGTCAGAGATGAAGCTGATTCCATTTTCTACATGAAACTGGAACACGTTCATTGTTTTTTATTTTCAAATCACGTATTAGTTCATTTAAAGCTAGTAGCACGTACTGGAGATCTTAAATATTTATACTGGATGTATTGTATAACACTTATGAATGTCTTTGGCTTGTGCTGAAAAGATTGGGCTGGAATATTAAACAGCAAGATAAATTCAGCAAAAACTAAACAAGGGCAGAGTCACCGTGTCTAATATCATCTACCACAACAAAAAACGTTTAAACCAACTAATACCTACACTATGACTAGGATGGAACAAACCAGTAAATAGCCAGGCTATTTATTCAGTAAGCAGTTTGAGGGAACAAAGGACATGAATGCTGATATAATATGATTTGGTTTTTCAGATCTAGCTTCTAAATAGATGTTTGCATTTGTATTTTTCATCCTCATAATGAAGACCGAGCAACTCACTGAGGCATGGTCACTGATCACACCTTGCCATACCCACTGGAAATCCGCTAAATTAAGATGTGCTACTGACTCAACAGACCGGCACTATAAAAAGAAAGAAGAAGATTACATTGCTGCACCAGTAGAGGGATGGAGGCATAAGAAAGTAAGTACGAAGGGGTCACCGCTCCGTTTCACCTGCTTCAGCTTAGCTTGCACATGCAGTACTGGCCTCAGACTTGTTAGAACTGCCCTGAATAAATTGTGTTTTCTTCACCATTTTGTGTCCCAGTGTAAGGATTATTTAAGTGCACATTTTTACACAAATATTAAGCAAATACACAGTTTTATGAGCCATAGAAATTATACAGGTGTCAGTGAGGTGATGAAACAGGTTACATCTGAGGAGTTTGTAGAACGTCACCCATTAATGCCTTCAGTCTGTGTGGCAAGCTTCACGGTTAGAAGAAGAACAATTTCGACAGAGCTTGAAGGATAAGAAAGGTGATATTTTTTCATTTTTCTTTCAACAAATCCGACTAAAAGACCAAAAGACACAATGACTTGATCCTACCAACAAGTTATGTCTGTGTATCCAAAGCCTGATGTATCTGAGCTCCATTGTTGTTCAGAAACGACTAAACACACATCAATGAGCCACACTGTTGCACTGCGTGACATGTTCCTTCACTTCCATAAACACACACACTGTCATTTCTGTTTGTGTTTTAGTTTTGCTGACTCAATCCCATAAACACCGTCCTGCTGCAGTAAATACACTAGAGCGCCAAATGTGTATTAATCCGCAGTAGAAAATAGTCCCCGATAAATACACTTTTTGCTCCTGTATGAGTAAATTTGCGAAGAACTGCAATGCCCAGCTGGTTTAGGAAATTACTGAGCCTTTATTAAAAATTAAAGTATATATATTTTTGACCTGTTTTTAGGGATTTATATCCTCAGTAGGAACCAATGGGCCAGAGACAGGGATGGACTCCCTGACTCACATGAGAAACTCTCAAGGCTCTCTCTCTTCTCTTCAGCTGGTGCCAATTCAATAATTAAAAAAATGTAGAGCAGATTCAATAAAACCTGCATAAATGAAAAGTCATTATTTGACTGCACACATTTCAAGAGTTCATCATCTTCAGCAAACACTGCTGTACTGCATCGCTGCTGGTCTGCTGTCCATAATAATTAGCACAACTGTACAGTACTTGTCCAATGCTTTGAAATGCTTTGGGGTTTGCCACTCTAGTTGCATGTAGACACAATAAAACGTAATGTAGGGGACCACACATGTTATTTCAGTGCCACGAGAGAAGCTTAAATATTGTCAATGAGCTTTTTATAGAAAGTATTATCATCCAGTGTGACTTTTATGCTCTTATTGTGGTGCGTACTGTATTTCCCTGCACAGACGTGCCCCAATCCCTCCAACACACACACAAAATGTTCAGTGACTGAGTATGTGTGTGAGTGTGGTGTGACAGAATGCCTTAATTATGGATTAATTGTGTCATTAGCAGGTTTCTGCTGTTGCCACCACATTGAGCCTGTCAGGGTTAATTACTGGAACATGTTTATTTGCTGTCAGCCACTGTAGCAAGCTGTCACTTGCATGGAAACACAGACAAACACACACAGACGCTGTTCACTCAAACAATTCACAGGGCACCTTGTGTCCCTCAAGCCCTCAACATATTTCTGTGCGCTTTTGTTTCTGTTTAAGCACACTTCTGTACGGTTTTCAGTCAGCCACCTGAAATACAAACACACCGTGATCTTGCAGTTTCCCTCTATTCAAAAGAAACTCAAGTCACCAGCGGCAGATATATAGGCAGTGCAGCTGCACTAGGGGCCTCTCTCAAATATAGTGGATGTAGAAAGTGCACTTATTAACAAAGGAGCTTAATTGGTCCAGTCTTCTTAAAACATAGTTGGACCAAAGCGGTTTGTAAACCTTCCAGTAACTTATCACTGTCACCATACAGTTCCAATCTGTGCTTGTGGACAGGACAGTACTGTATGTGAAGAGGCTGTTTTGGCAGGGGATGGAGGGGGGGGGGGTTTGAAACAACCTGTTATAATCTCTTTGTTGCATGATTAGATCAGCATGACAAGTATTTATTTATTAATATGAAATACGTGACTTTTGATAGTCATGCCACCAAAGATAAGAAGAAATAATATCATTGTGCTTTTTGTGTTTAATCAGCACTCTATTTGGACCTCCAGCTCTGTGGGGACTCATATTTTTATTACTCCCAAACCTTCTGGACCAATCAGGAATTAAATTAATTTTATAATTGAATTCACAGCATTACTCTGTAATAGTGTGGTTTGAACCTTGATCACAGCTTAGTAGTTCTTCAGCCCTGTAGTCGAGGAAAGATCACCTCAACACTATGTAACTTTTGCTGAACAGCAGAGACAAATGTGGGATAATGCTAAATAAGTGAGTAAGACTGAAGCAGCAGAACTCCTCCTGAGTGTACTGAATTGAGTAACAATGCATTACATTGCTTGTGAATAAAACTTTTCATTTGTAAGAAGAAGAATGAGTTATTTCTCCTCTCAATCATCAAACAGTCTCGCTTAAAAACACACACAAAAGTGTACCAGGCCTGACAATACTGTGTGTGTGTGCCTGTGCAAGTGTGTGTGCGTGTGTCTCAGATGTGACAGAAGTCAAGCGGCCAAAGGGTTTCGAGGACTTTCCCACAGAAAGGGAAATAAAAAAGACAATATGAGGAACATGAACTGATGTTTTAAAAAAAGACATAAAATGAACAGAGCAATGCAGCACAGGTCAGTTACCAATGATTATTAAATAGACTGCATACATACCCAACCTACGTCGCCCCTCTTTCACAGGGTGTGGATACTCAGAGCATTCTGGGCATAATGCCTTTATAGATAAAGAGACATGAAAGACGGCATCATTTGTAAGATCGCACCCAAAATGTCCTAAATGTTAAACTGAGAGAAAGGAAGCACGGCAGACAACAAGAGAAAGCGAGCGCGGCCGCTTTGATTGATTTCAGCTGTAATCTGCTCACTAACTCATCTCCTGACATCTCTCTCCATCTCGAACACACTCTCCTTCCATTAAAGCCCAGTAGGGTCCTGGCTGAGCAGCTGTGAAGAGACAAACCATTTATCAGCCTGTCAGCTCTTGATGCCTGTTATTCCAGCCAGCGTGGCTGTCCGAGACCCAACAACTCTGACTGAGACAAGCCGGCACTGCTGCCTCACATGACACAAACACGCACATAGCCTACAGTAGCCTGTATGCAGTGGTTTATAGACTTTCTTAGGAGGGAGACAGGTTTATCAAAGGGACATTTTACACTGACTAGAAGAGACAGAAAATAAAGGTTTTATGTGGGTCGATTAACAAGCTCAGTGCGCATGGACAGTACGGTCTGCTCGCGAACACACGTCAATGTGACAGACAGTCATTGCACATGCTGGCAGACCGTCTGATTGGTCTGGGTGACACTGGGCGAAATGACAGCAAAGCCAGCAACCTGCTCCACGGCACCGCGCAGGAAACGTGGACTGAGGGCGCCATCTAGTGCACAAAACACCAAATCACAGAGTCTGCATGCGTCCTTATCAATAACAAGGGGAAGCTTTCTAGTCATCCCCAGTTAATAACCAGGTGTTGTTTGACAGCATAGGTCACAGTTTACATTTAGGCGATTGGCTGTCTGCCAGCTGGTGACAAACTGGTGCTCTGCATAGACCTCACTGTTATATCTCATACCCCAGCCCACTGCGACCCAGTGGACTAAACTTCAAATCAGTTTTGAAACTGCTATTATGAGAAGGAAAAAAAACAAAAAACGTCATGATGATTCCCGGTGATCCATTTCTCCCGGAAATGAGTGACGTGTGTAGTCACTGGTTCGAACGTAAACCCAGAGGCTCCACATTTGGATGCCACATATTACTGCGGGTAGATTAAGTTGAAATCACTGGAATACTGTGTAAATACCACCGGCTCCGTTTGTCCCTGGACATATACACAGTACAAGGGGTTATTCTTGACATTCAGGGCCTGTTCCATAGTTAAACAGTTGGCGGCGAATCGGCAGCTGACCTGCATGGTTCCGAGCCCCAAACCTGAGGCAGCGTTTTCAGGTTGCCTGTCTCAAAGCCAGCTAGAGCCAGAACTTTGTTTATTACAGCTCCTATCAACAAGCTTATTTATAAGACACAGTTCCATGTGAGTGCCGCAGTAAGCTACTCCGGTGAGCCGGCACACACAATCGCACTTAGATCAACATCTGTGGTTTTGAAACGTGCCAATAAGTACATTTGACTTGACTTGACAACACCAGGACTTCCCTAAAATGGTATGCAGCCATCATTACTGCTATTGGTAACGCCGCTGCTTTTCCTGCAAAGGTATTCTCAATCACTCCTTTTCAGGTCTCACATACATGAGGGTCAGGCACCATAGTAGTATAGGTCTTCCCCGTCTTAGTATACGGTAGGTGTTAAATAACACACTTTGGAGTCACATCAAACAATGTATTCATGTTCCGGGACCAAAGAAAAGTTGTCTGCCTCAGTTGGACATACACAGTGTGTCATCTTCTTAAGAAATATATCAGTGTACAATAAATAGTGACTGTATGATAACTAAGTGTTTTTAACACATGTTTACGTCAATGGACTGTCAACCGGCTCATAAAATGTCCAGTTTTCTACACTCCACATAGAAACTACTGTTCAAGTACACATTGGAACGGAGTAAGAAGGCAACTCGTGCGGGAGAGTAGTCTTATACAGTCGAGGGTGTGTATGTTGTACTTGTCCCTTGCCCTTGAGGCAAATTGTGATTTGTGATACTGGGCTATATAAACAAAACTGACTCATAGTTTAAGTAATGAACATGGTGGCCTCAAAACGTATACGCCCCCTTTCAACCTTTGAGATCTTCGCAGCAAAACATCTCCCACAACACAACCTTTCAAAGCAGCAACAACACTCAAGTTGACAACGAAACAAAAAGTAGTTTCTGAATAACTCCGTGAGCAAATGGAAAGCAAACACAGTGCGGTTTATGTGCATTAGCATTTTAATTGGACAAAGCAAGAAAACATTGATTACAGTAGCAGAGTCATCAGTTCTCAGGGCTAACACCTTTCTAAACAAAAGGGTCTGAAAATGTCTGTAGGCACTGCCTAATTAAAAAGAGTATCTTGTCAGGTAAAAGAAACCAGCTCTATAAGGCAACAGTCACAATGTAGGCTTCCCCATTTCCAAGTGTAAAGCTTGAATCCACTCAGATTTTTGATATAAAATACTGGCGTTTCAATAGATATTTAAAAAGTGTCAAACATGTACACCCTTTAACATTTGAATTGTGTTAAATTTTATGTATGCACTGCATGGCAATGCTGTCTATCCCTGCATGGAAGAATCGTGTGTTGCACTGCGCCAGTGTCACGTTTGTGCCACTCTGCTACGCACAATGTTGGAGTTAACTGTCGAGTTATCAAAACAAAAAAAAGAAAGCAAGCACCCACAGTTAACAGTAGCATTTTACTTACATTGTTTCAAATGAATGAATGGTTATTTACATGTGGCGAAAAGATTTGAGGCTGTCCGAAAGATGTGAAGGAGAAATGGAATGCAGAAGGGAAAGACACACTCTTGGTAGTCAAATTTGTCCAAGTAGAAGAGGAGGGGGG
>CM022476.1:26253200-26294355 GCA_011952105.1 Coreoperca whiteheadi
CCAAAAAAATAAAAAAATACTGTGCAATATTTATCTGCCCTTACAGAGAAACAGCAGTGGCAACAATCCCTGCAATTGATTTTAATCCAAGAGAAAATTAGAACAAATTAAACAGATTTCCATTCCTCAAATAATAACTAAGGTTCATAACTTAGCACGACTCAAAGTTTAAACAGTTTCTTTAAAAAAAAAAAAAAAAAGTCTTTAAATGACAAACCTCTCGGTGGCTGTGCGAGTTGAAAGATGTGAAAATGGAAGCAATTTGTAAAACCAGAAGAAAAAAAAACAATCCAAAAGTTTCTCCTTTACAGTTTTATACTCATTTACAGTTAACTTAAAAATGGTAAGAGCCCTGGTTCATGGCCAGTCTTGCCTACCACAAAGGGTGTAAATACCTGTGTGGGTCAACTCGCTCCTCCCTGGCTCCCATTACCTCAACCCCCACCCCCCACCCCCCCATGAAATCCCCTTTAGATCTCCTATAGATGTCAACCTTCCCATTAGGTTCCACATCCCAGTAAAAGTCTTAGTCCTGCCACAAATGGAGGCGGTGTTACACTGCCACAGTGGGGCGCCGTACAGCCAATCACAGGCTGATGGTTGACAAATCTCCCACCCTGCCCACTTATCAGTGTGTGGGGTATCCTGCGGCTCCCATACCGGGCTGGTTGGCTAGCATACTCCCATTCAATCCCTGTGTAGGCTCCATAACCCCACCGTTACTGATGGCGCTCATGCCAGTCCACCCAGCACTGGCCGGTAAGTGACTGCAAAAAACGAGGTAAAGAGAGAGAGAGAGAGAGACAGACAGAAAGACAAAATGCCAGCAGGTTAGAAGAGACAAGGCGAAAGGGAGCAAAAGGGACGGTTTACATTAGAGCTACTAGCATCTGGACAGGCTAGAATGAGAACAGGAAGGCAAACAGTTATCAGAGGTTGTGAGGGTGAAGCAGGCTGGGCAAAAACCAAGCTAGTAAAAAACAAGGGGAAAAAACCAGAAAGTGGAGGACTCTTTGGAGGGGCCAAAGGTAAGTGTCATTTGATGACAACATGGGTGGCCAAGCAGATAAAGAGCATACAGGCTAAGCACCGAGCTAAAATTTCCTTTCTCCCCCCCCCCCCCCCAGCTGCTGATAAGCACGAACATACGAACAACAGCTGTAACCAGCCTAAAGACAGATAGGCCACACTGTATAAAGTAGACTATCTCCATTCCCCTCGCAACACTTCTACATTTGGCCACAAAGCATTAAGTAAATTCTCACCTAATTCACATGATGTATTTTAAGTATTTTATCATTCATGTAATTAAACGAAATTCTAAGTTCAGTGTGGATATAAGACAGCTTATACAGGATAACGTTTTATCTTAAAATTTCAAGTCAAGAGAGGCCTAGCCTCTATCTTAGGAATTGTGCATGTGCAATTGTGACTGTACATTCGACAAACACACTGGTTACTGCTTTTATGACCTCACACCTTCGTACAGAGCCTATTCATACAGCTGTTCACCAAGAATTTTAGACTGTCAACAACATATGGCCTCTCCTTTATTTTTCTTGGGTGTACAAAATGTCACTGCACATAGGCTATCTAAAAAAAAAAAAAAAAAAACAACAACCTACAAATGATATTTAACATGTCCTACTGACATTCATATACAGATCAAATCCTCAGGTATATGTAAAAATAGGTGAATGAAATCAAAAGGAAAATAATGTAAAAAGCTATGACATGAATGTAGACATACAAAACAAGTGAACAGCCTTAAAGAACACAGTCCTTACACACACAGTAGGCAATCTTACAAAGAGGGAAATTAAATCTTAATCAACAAACTATCTCCAGGTGTGGACAGTAAGTGAAAACTTTGTTCTGGGCTTTTAACATTTATCTTGTTAAGTAAATTATCTTTAAATGTATGGAAAAGAAAAAAAAAAAAAAGCTTTTCGCTAGTTTGTCTGTTTTCTTACAATCATTTTTGGAGCAGACTGCAGTTTTGAACTATTATGCGTTATGATTCAAGTGAAAGACATTTGGGAACAAAACCCTTCAGTTATAAGGCTGTGCTGTACACAGTGAGCAATAACGACACACTGAAACAGGATTAGCAACAAAATTAAAGTTCGGATTGTTCTGTGTGTGTGTGCATGCTTATTTCTCAATCTTCTCAAGATGAGCAAGGAGAGGGGCTGGCGAGGGGAGGAGGGAGGATGTGGGGCTGGGGGAGGGAGGTCATGGCTCCCTCCCGTGGCCAGAGCTGGCTCTCGCTGCCCCGGTCTCGAAGGGGGACTCTGGCGGTGCTGGAGTAGGAGGAGGCGGTGAAGGGTAGCCCTGTGCACACCGTGCTACTTACTTGAAGCCCTGCTGGTTCCAAGCCTGGCTGTAGACGCCATAGGTGGGGACCTGCCACCCATTTGGGACGTACTGGCTGATCTGGGGCCCGTTGCCATACCACTGGCCCCACTGGCCGTAGGGCTGGGCTGCAGGGAAGCTCAACTTGTTCTGCTGTAGGGTTCAGCACAACAAGTATGGTTTAAGGCAGCAGAAAAAAAACAACATTTTTTTGTAAATGTATATATGCAAACTAACTAAATGATATGCCAATAAATGAACTACTGCTCAAACACAAGTAGCCTGTGTTTTCTTCTGATTTAACCAGTACTCCTCTAAACCATAAATAATAAATTCATAGATCTTTCACAAGCCTCTCAGGGGTTTATACATACAGGGACATTTCATGACTTTCTCTTTCTGCTGGGAACTTACGAAACCTCTACATGGATAACTGGACAAACATTAGGTCACCATGTGATGCAATGAGGGGGTTTTAAAAACAACACTTCAGCCAGAACAAAGGGGTCCAGTTCCCCGAGTCAGTGGGAGGAGCATTGCTTTAAACCCACAATAAAGTGAAATAAAAATACGTAATACTTTTTTCTCCCCGCTTAAAAATACCAGTTTTATGTTCAAAATACATGCACTACTTTCTCTCCGATCGATGTCCCATTGAAATGCACTTGCATCACAGCCTGCTGCTTTATGTAAATCTCTTATGCCCTTTCAACATGAAATTAAATTAGAGGGGCAAAATGCTTGTTAGATTCCATCTCCATTATGACGTTCAACATTTCCTGGGTTATGTTTTCAAATGACTGATGTTCAAGTTATGCAAACTCATGATACACAACAGCTCGCAGATGTCATGTTAAGCGTATGTTGCCCTACGAGCTTCCAAGGAGGACAGCGGCTACTGGCTGTTGTCTTTGTACAGTGTTTGCATCAGGGGTAGGGAGATGTAGATGGGCCAGACATGTTCAGCAGCCTTTAAAACCTTTTTTTAAGCTTTTAGTAACAACAAGTTGCAAAACAAACGCAAATGAACGTACTAAAAAATAGCAGGCAGTAAAATAAACACATGCCAGTCTAGGCAGGTTAAACCGACAAATTTACTTTCAGGGTTGACAGAGACGGATTTTCAGGAGAGCACTTCCCTCCTTGTGACTGTCAATAGCCAGATGATTTGAAAAGCTACTAAGCGTGGTCGGAAGTCACAGGACAAAACGCTGATTTGTGAAAGATATGATCGGCGGTGTCGCTACATCCATAAACGTCCCATCAGTACTGCGCATGTGGAACTCTCAGCAGAGATGAGAAGGACGCGAGATGGCTCACTCCTTAGCTACTTCCACACACTATATAGTTTACTTATTTTGTCAGATTTATGTACGCTGGGCCACTCGGAGGTTGCTTCTGGGCCACCAATTGGATTGGCCGGGTGTACAGTATGTGGTGTCCTTACCTGGGGCATAGGCATCTGCTGCATTGGGCTCATCATGTCCGGGGTCTCTTTACCCCAGTAGCATTTGACTATGTGGCCCTCTATTGAGGTGCCATTCACTGACACAATGGCATGGGCTGCTGACTCATGGGAGTTAAACCTGGACAAAAACAGAGGGAGAGAAAGACTAAGGACACGCTGAGCCTCGTTACTGTGTAACCACACCACTGCTGGAGATCTGCTCTGCTAGCAAACTGTGAGAAGAGGATTCATATTTATTAGAAAGGCTACGTGGCAACTCGTGAAACATACAGAAAGTCCACAATGTAAGCATCGAACACACATTTTATTTAAATACCGGGGACTGGAATTAATACTTCAAATTATTCCTGCCACCAGAAAACATGGGAAACCTGTATGTGGATAGAAGCCATGCTGAATATATAATTACAAACATGTTTCAGTGGTTCTCAATCAAGGTCCTCAGTGTTTAGAGCACTGCAGGTTCTCTCTCCTACCTTGTAGTGAACTACATTCTCCCTACAGCCAAAGTGTCAGTCCTTGACCATATGGCTAGAATAAATAAAAATCAGTAGGAAGCTAGATTGCTGGGGACCAGAAGAACTAGTGCATCTTAATTTGACCTTGCTTGAAAGAACAGATAAGAAAACAGGTAAGTAAAATATGAAAACGTCCACATACCTCACAAATGAATAGCCTTTGTCTGGGAAAACTCTGATTTCCATGATTTGCCCAAAGGGAGAGAAGGTCTGTCTCATCAGTTGCTCTGGAAGCCAACAGAAAGGGAACATCAGATAGAGAACTTTCTACGTGGGTTGATGTGTCATGAAAAAACATTTGCTGCATGAGAAAAACGTTGCATACTAACATCCTTGGGTTTGAGGCTCTGGGTGGTTCTAGGTTACATTCACTGGCTGGTCACAAGTTTTTTTTGATAACACCACAGAGCTTTAGAGTGACATCTCTGGGCAGAATAAAGTTAGCTAAAATGTTGTAATAACTAATAAACAGGTAACGCAGGCATTACTTTTTTTTCATTTTAATCAACAATTCCCCCGCAAAATCGCTAATGAATTAATCCTGCTATCACGTATTGTCTGTGTGGACACAGCCTGATATAATGCACGTCTACATGCAACAGAACTCCACTGTCATTCAAAAACTCTCAGGAGAGACGTACTAACACACTGGGAGGCATATTCTTTCATTGAGATGAACATAACCAGCGACGTTTATTCTGGAACAACCCTGTGACTCCATTTCAAATCTCTGGATTCAAAATGCGGAAAACATCGCTGAGCATGCTCTGGGATGCTCTTCTGTTTTTACATTGCTACAGTGAGAGTGATCTAGTACAGTGGCTGTGTCACAATACAAAATATATCCTCCATTGTAATGGTATGGCTCTTTACTGTGTTGTTAATAGTTTTGTGGACAACAGAGTAATCAGCTTTGGCTACGCATATTAGGATCGATAGCAGCTGCATCAATATATTATAGGTTTTTACCTGATAATACCACTGTCAGTATCATTATCATACTGATGGTAGCAATGGTACTTAAAGTATTCATTACCCTTGTGTATAACCAAATTGAACCTGTATAGTTCAAATGCGCTGATGAAGGATGTGCCGAAACGCATAAGCGCTTTTCCATTATAAAGTGATCCAAATAAACAAGTGAAATGGGAATATTTTGTCCTCCTTGACTTGAAAATTTGAGAGGTGCTACCTTTTCATATCTTTTTTGGAATATGCTCACTGGATTTTGGGTTTAGCACTCCACTGAGAATCCCATTGTTGAAGCGCAAACCTCCTTTTCCCAGAACACCGTATCCGTTACCTGTCAGTCCAGTGCTGACTCCGCCACAATACACAGTGCAGTTACTGGGGCTGGACTGATTCACTACTTCATCAAAGGATAGGTGCTTGGAGTTATCTGCCAGGACAAGACAGACACATCGCTACTGTTAATACATGAATCCGACATCCTGAGTAAACAAGCTAAACATACACATTTATGACAACCCACTTTCATAGGTGGTCTTTGGGGCGGGGGGCTTTCTTGTGGCCCAGTTAGTTCGAATCTGTCTGCCTCCTAACCACTGACCGCCCATCTGCTGAATGGCGTTCTCTGCATCCTGGAACAAAGAAAGAAATCTGGTTATTCCATCGAGCTGGAGTCTAATGACGTAAAATCTAAGCTGCACCCCTTTAGAAGCACAGCACGCAGTCATGTGTGGGAAAATGCCTGAAAATATCTATTGCAACTTCAAAGACATCCTACTTTTTTTTTTTTAATACATCAAGAGTAATGGTTCTGATTTTTGGAGCACGGCCTATGATAATGACAATACCTTAAGAACCCCACCAAAAACAGCAGAATTAACGTGACGTTGCACTAAGATTAATAATTTGGTGAGTCCTGTCTCTGTACTAACCCATTTGTTGAAGAAAGACACAAAGCCATAGCCTTTAGATTTCCCTGTAGCCATATCTTTCACAACGCGAGCATCTCTGTGGACAAACACACCAAGAAGAGCACATTAAAAACATGCGGCACAACACAACGCTTGACAGTTCTAAAACTGTAGAAGAATAATGGTTTGGTCTTCTTCAAAAACTCTAATGTTTTATTACACGTCCCATTTCCTGAGGTGATCCCTCCATGAATGTACCTAAGATTTCTACATGTTTTTTGTTGATAGGTTTTATTAGAATGAGGAAGGGCAGGGGATAACAATACTTTCCGTTCATTTGCTTCTGTCCATTCTTGATTTAAATTATCTTTGTCAGTAAATCTTAGCTGGATACTTACGATATCCTGCCAAACGGACCGAAGGCAGCTTTGACGTCTTCTGTAGTTATTTCTGGGCTGAGGTCTCCAACGAAGACATGAAAGTGATCTATAGGTTGGGGGGGCATAGTTTAGACATGCCGTATATTACAATACACAGTGTATTTCAAGCTTTTATACTTTTTCCAAGATTGTGACTTCCTGCCTGGAATTGCTGATTTCTATCACAGTTTGTTAACAGGGTATGCACAAAAGGGGCTCATCTTGGCAAAACCACATTCCACATAAGTGAATGAAATGACTATTACTACATACATGTGAGCATATATGCAATGAAAATCTTTTCCTGTGATTTGCAACTCATCAACCTTTCTGTACTTTTCTGATTTTTCCAGTGTTGTACACATCCCCAGTGACAAGCACTTGTACTTACTACTTGTGTCTTTTTTCTGGCTGGTTGGCGTCGTGGCCCAGTTGACTTTGACCTCCTGCGGAGAGGGCCAGAGAAAGAACAGGCCAGGTGGGGTACGTTTACAACATTTTAAAAGGTGGTCACAATACCAGAATTTTAAACTTCGCTACAATACTAGTGCTGCATTTTAGTGGTCATCAACTACTCCCAATACGCGGTCTGGAGATTCTGTGTGACTGCAGTAACAACGCGGCTGCTTTCTTGCAGGGACGGCGGGGGTCTCTCGAAATACTTTAAATTCTGTGTATTTAACACGGCATAACATGATTGTTCAGACAAATGCATGTACAACAACCAAAGTTATGTCCACCTTCGGTCGCTAGAAGGCGGCTCTGAATAGGCTACTATGGTTACATGCTCAAAGAGTTTTGATACACAACATCAACTTTGGATATAACTTGAAAAACTACTGTAGCAATCTCGCCAATAAACACAAATGTCCAGAGGTTGTATAACATTTCTGGATGTATTGGCTTATTGAAATAAACATTATTAAAACAGTCAGTGAACACATTGACACAGCAGATATAGTTATCGCGCTTCTCCTCGCTAACGTTGCCGCTGCTAGCCATAAGCAGGAGTAGCTTACATACTCCACGGTACACCTTACATATACCGCAGCACGGGTTTTATCTGCTCTTGTAAAGCATTTCCACGCTGCTGATAGTAGTCGAGCATTGGGGCACGAAGCCATGTTTCTTTCTGCGTCTCACTGCCACTTAGCGGCCCACACTGCGCAGTGTTAAAAGTATGACAACTATGACTTGTCATCAACTGCCCACAGCGCCCCCAGCTGCATATCTGCTGTCAATGCATTGCCACTGCTTTATTACTGCACCGTGCTAAAACCACAGATTAATTATTAGTCTACAACGATGCACAGTGTCAACTAGTGGTTTTGAAAGTCGACTATTCTGTGAAACCCCTAAAATGAGTATTAAAAAAAAAACATTACTCGATACCCCTTTCGATACTATGGCAAAGAAAAAAAACAGTCCTAGACAGTGCTTTTGTGTTTTTATTAACAATCTGCACACAGTGCTGGTACAGAAAAATCACTGAACACATAAAACACATTTGTAATAACGTTAATAGTAATTAACATGATTATAACTATTCTTAAATGTTTCACTGCCTTGTCGGCCTACACATTCTGTATGTCGTTATTGTTGCTCTTAGTATTATCTCTTTTTTTCTCTAATGTTGCTTCACTTGTAAACACAGTACAGTGGTCTCCGTGGGTTTCCCCAGTATAAATACCTACAGTAGACAGCGGTCGCCACGCCCCCAGTTAAGAGAAGGAGACTCAAGTGCCAGCACGGAAGCCAAGCAATGCACTGCTGTAGATCTGGGCAGCAATAAAAAATTGTTCTAACCGCGGTAAAAAGTCAGTTGACGTGTACGCTATATTTGCAATATTTTCGCTGCTTTACCTTGCCGTCAGGCAGCCCTTTCCAACGGGGAACTGAAGCAGAAATGTCCATAAATGCTCTCTTCAAAGCCACCAGACCCCACTGGCAAAAACAGTAATTTTACTTCGCAGAACAGGGGAGTTGCTGGT
The DNA here is from genome assembly GCA_011952105.1 of Coreoperca whiteheadi. NCBI lineage: Eukaryota > Metazoa > Chordata > Actinopteri > Centrarchiformes > Sinipercidae > Coreoperca > Coreoperca whiteheadi. The sequence continues at coordinate 26,261,832 of CM022476.1, forward strand.
CCACCGCAGCCTCGATCAGTTAGTTTTTGCGTTATTGTGTGACTTTGGTGTTTTAACATGTTAGCTACTGCAGGTCGAGGCAGCGGTAGACCAGCGACTCCCGTGACCTGCGATGTAAAATTACTGTTTTTGATAAAAAGGAGTCTAAAAACTGTTCTTTTTAGGTGGGCCTTTTTTAAGTGGCTAAAATAATTGCTGTTACTCCTTTTGCGTCCTCAAAATGGGGGCGTGCTGAACGCCGCCTAAAGATTGTAGTTTTTTGGTATGCCTACTATCAATACTATCGAATGTATAATTAACGAAGATCGTCTCGTTTTAAACATGTGGTATCAAAAAAGTATCAAAAGTATCGATACGTTTGACAACCTTGCATCATTCACAGTAAAATCGGGTAATGTTCACTATAAGGGTGTATGATTTAAAGGGTGTGTTAAAAGTACTTATAAAATGTAAAATCTAGTTTAAAAAGATACTTTAAATTGAATGCGATATGGTGCCTTATCACTCACTTGTGCCCTGCGTAAGTCAAGTGACATAGTGCAAGAAGATGCTTCTTGTATCAAATCTTAACATCTCAATTAACTTAAAATTAAAAACTTGAAAAAAATACTACAACTGACCTACCATTTGTGACTCAAACAATTTCATAAATGGAAATGGGAGTTTCTAAGCAAACAAAGCAAAGAGTATAACCTAACCATATAACAACGGTATGATACAAAAGGGAACATAAATGCAATGTCGAAACATTATAACGGGAGGCGAAAGCCAATAAAAACAAATGCGGAAATGCGGTTGCCAATGTACCTCACCTAGTGTGGTTGCTCAGTTCAGCACCAGTCATTTGATTTTCTGGTTTATGTCCAGAAACGCAACTCATTATTACACCATCCAGCACCAGTTTAATATTCTTTTATAAAGGCCATGTGGTCCTTTAAATGTTGCAGACCATATTGTTGACGGTTTGCTCTAATGCTCTAGTTAACCTGACTTTATCTAGCTCCTCCCAAACTTTTCTCTTTTGCCATCTTTCCAATGTACATGGTCTTGATGATTGTATTGACAGTAAAGCACTGGCTTGTTCAGCGGACCCCTGAATTATATATTTCTATCATTCATTTATTCCTCTCAAACCTCACTTTGCTTGAATTCCTCCACACCTAACACCATATATTTCAAGAGCATTGAGTTTAAGAGGCCATAATGGAAGCAATTTTACCAACACATAACTTTCTGGCAGTAGTAACGCTCTAAAATGTTCAAGATCTGATGAGGACAATAACTACAGCAGCTTCCCCTTGTCTGCTGGTAAACCCTATCTAATTAATGGGATATAAACGCTAGCAGTTCACTTTGTTTTGGGTTTTTCTGAAGGCAAACAAACTAAATACCCCACACCCGAAGCCCACCCATCCCCACTCACCCTGTAGACACGATAGCTTACCTTACCCATTATTTTCCTTCCATTCATGGCTGCCAATGAGGCAGCAGCATGCCTGTGGTCATAGAACTCCACAAAGCAGTAGGGATCGTTTCCAGCCGTCTGTCAACGGGAAAACAAGACTGATATTAAGTCCACAATTTAAATCACTTTAGATAACAAGATCCATCTACTGTAGTTTGGAGGGACAGGCTGGGAGAGAAAAGCAACATGAGGCACATTTGTCTATTGAGCAGCAGCAGCAGCAGCACCGTTCAGGCCACTGCTGAATGCCATTTCCTACAGTCAGACAATAAATACACCAGAGAGGAAAAGACTCACATCAACTATCATTTTACAGCTCTTGCAGGGTCCTATCTGCGTGAAGACCTGCAGAATGAGGGGCTCGGTAACATCCCTGGACAGATTCCCCACATACCTGCAAACAAGGAGAGCGATTGGGGGGGGGGGGTTGAGTCTTTGTCAAACAGGAAGTAGCATGCAAACAAAGGCTAGTTAACCGGGCTAGCAAGAAGTCACAACAATTCATTATATTTACATAAAAACAACGACAGTGGACCGCACACTATTGGGGACAGTGTTAATTTTGCACAGACATCCCGAGCACCGTCTCCCCCTTACTGTAGCCGTCCCGGGCCGTCTCCCCGAGCGTTGACGTGGCTCGTCTGCCAGCTAGCTAGCTAGCTGAAGATATCGCTAGCCGGTTCAAAAGGGCCTCATGCTAAGTGGGTTGGCAACCAACGGTTCTTTTTTTTAAATTACACCCCTTCCACGAGGCTCTGGCTCGCGCCTGTCTATTGATAACAGAACACGAGCCCGTGAATAAAGCCATCAATTCGCGGAAACGCGTGCATTTTAGAAGTGGCTGGCTAGCTGCGTTTGCGTCCTCAGCTAGCGATAGCTAGCGCTGCAGTTTCATTTTCAGGGGAGTTACGGTTCCGTCTATTTGTACGACTAAGTTGACGTTCATGCCGAAGACTGTGCGTCTTTGCACTCAGAAACGTCGCTATTGTCGACGTGAGACGGCGAACGCAATAGAAATGCCCATTTGTGACTAAATTACAAGGTTTTAACAGTTTTTAATTGAAGCAACGTGGAAACGTTTCGGACGCGCCGTAGTTACACGGAGCCTTGCGATTCCAGGACATAGACGTGGCCGCGGTTACTCACAAGGTTCTGGGTTGATCGTCCTCCATCGTCAAGGTTTAGTGGTCGCGTCCTGAGAGGTCTTTAATCCAATGACATACAAGTGGTTTGTGCTGAACTTGAGCGGCCGCGAACGTAAAGGCTTTATCTCCTGTTTAGCGGTAAATCGGCGGCCGATCCTGCCCTCTCTCACACACACACACACACACACCGCAGACGAGCCTCAGTCTGATGCAAACAATAGGAAGTTGAAGATGGCGGAGGAGCGGCGTCAGCGGCGTCAACCTGCGTGCTGACATGAAGTCAAAATCAAGCGCTCTTTCTCCCACGCACCGAGATGCGCCTCCACATCTGTATGGCATAAGCTGCAAATACAGAAAAACTGTGCAGAATAATGTGTCCCGTTAGCCTATTTCGTGGTCATTGCTTATCGACCAAAGTGCAGAAACGTTAGAGGAAATTTAAAGCTGCCGCGATCTGGGGAAGGTGCTGCAGCCGGTCAGACTAGAAGCTAACTTGCAACGTAGTTGAAGAGAACTTCGGCGTTATTCGCAGTTACAGGTCATCAAGTATTCGGTGCTATATTGCCACATCTTAAATGTTCACAGACGCAAAAAAAACAAGAAAGAAAAGACGTGCGCCGCCCGGGAATCGAACCCGGGTCGCAAGAATGGGAATCTTGCATGATACCACTACACCAGCGGCGCCTTGGTTAGTACACAGAGAAATGCAGTGTATCAAGGCAGCTGAACACGACCTGGTGCTGAGGCGTGAGTGTTTATCAATATGTGGTGTATGGAGCGGTGACCTAACTCACCGTGTGGCGCAAAAGTTAAATTCAGGGCAAGAATGAAATAATCATTCTCCCATGAAGGTTGACGATCCGAGTGCCACCTATACATTAATACAAAAGTTCACCTGAACGCCTGATCTCTTTTGTTCTACACCATGATTGGATTTAGCTGCTGCCTCACTTAGTCGTGTTTATCGATGGATATGTTTTAATTAGATATCAGCTAAGGGGAACAACTAAGTAGCCTAAAATCCCCCAAATTTAACAAATATCAGAGCGGAAGGGAATGGAGCCGCTGATATCCTGCCATATGCCCTTGCTTGTCAATACCTAACCAATAATGTGGCAGATCCATATAACAAATGGGCAGCAGGACGCACGTGCTACTGCGATCCTCAACCGGAGGAGGGCAGTGTTGCTGCGTCTACGCTGCGGCACACGAGAGAAGAAGAAAAGAGGTAGGCGTCGTCGTCGCAGTCGAAGAAGAGCCACATTCTGGGCGGAAACATGGCCTCCCCTGCTGGTTGCGAGCATTACATGCGCAGCTGCCTGCTGAAAGTGAGTTAACGCTCTGAAATGTTTCGTATATGTTTGCGTGTTGGTGTTCGATATGCCTCCGCGGTACCCAGCTATGTATCACGAGCAGTGTTACGATAACTTACAGCTCTGGTAGCAACCACTCACAGCTAGCTAGTGACTCAAACGCTAGCAGGTAACGCAGCAACTGTGTCGTTATGACGTGTTAGTGACTCGTAGGGCTGCGCAATTAATCGCGATATTGTCGAGATCCCAATATCGCCAAGTACCGCAGGGCTGCAGAGATCCCGTGGCCGGCACATCTTCTCCCGGTGTAAGAAAACATGGTCGTTTGGTACAGACCCCCAACAAATTTCACATCATTACCAAAACTGTTATGCTAAAATGATTATTCTCACTAACTGTGGATCATATCGCAATGTTTTACCGTATCGTGCCGCCCTATCTTATATCGTTCTCAGCTGCACGAGATCAGGAAAATGGCTATATGTTAAGTTAGATTATCGCTCACGATGTCAGTCATAAGTGTTGGGGATTTATCACTTATTATTTATGCATAGAAAAAGTATTTGAAACTTTTACTTTCCTATAAACTTCCAGTTTTGTAGCAGCCAGAAAAAAAATTAAGTTGTTGAGGCCACCCTCAGGTATAACCAGAACCTGTCCCTTGAGTATGATGGACATACCCATCATTCACCCGCCCGTGGCCCCCCGTGTAATCCCGTGTTTCTCTGTAACGCTCCTGCAGGCACCCTGCTGCGGTAAAATGTATGTGTGTCGGCTGTGTCATGACGCAGAGGAGAACCACCAGATGGATCGCTTCAAAGTCAGAGAGGTGCAGTGCTCGGAGTGTCAAACGGTGCAGCAGGTAACCGAAGAAAAACACCTGCAGCTGATCTGTTCTCAGCTCCACGGTCAGCCGTGGCAGGGCCGCCCGGTGATCTTTAATGTCCCTTGTTTGCCTTTGGTCTTTGTGTTGTGTTTGTGTTTGTGTATGAGGGGGTTAGCTCACATCCAAAAACACAGAACGGTACACATGTCAGCTATCACTCTCTTTCAGGCGCAGCAGACTTGCCAGCGGTGTGACGTGCAGTTCGGGGAGTATTACTGTGACATTTGCCACTTGTTCGACAAGGATAAGAAGCAGTACCACTGTCAGCCCTGTGGAATATGCAGGTGAGCAACAGTAGAGTATATCTTAAATACTTGTTACAAGGCTTTTTTTCTAATTCTAGCCAAGTATAACTGTCTCTAGGGAATACCTTTTTTTAAAGGTGCACGCAAATAATTGGTCATTTTCTTGTTAACTATCAAACTGATATTAGATTCCAGTGTTTCTAAAGCAGCCAATCAATAATTCATTGGGTTTTCAAATCTGCCATACTACTGTATGCAAAAAAAAAAAAAAGTAATGTTGCAATATACCTGTGTGATTCTGCCAAGGACTTTTCCTGAAAACACACAGAACACAAAAAGTTAACCTCGGACGGACGCTTTTGCTTTTGCGTTGACGCCACCGTGTTTTGACCCGTACAGAATTGGGCCCAGGGAGAAGTATTTCCATTGCGAGAAGTGCAATCTGTGTTTAGCCCAGGATCTGCGGGGGAACCACAAGGTGATGATTACCCTGCACCCGCGTCTGACCCACACACTGACACGTCATATATGTATTGTGTTCGGTGAGCGAATGAGGATCCTCACTACTGATTGAATATTTGTTTTTGTTCGTTTTATGTTTCAGTGTGTCGAAAATGTTTCAAGGCAGAACTGTCCGGTGTGCATGGAGGTAATGAAACACGTAATACTTCAGGGGACGGGTATGGCGAGGGACGTGGGATTTTTAAGCATTCCTTTACTCTCTCTACAGTTCGATATGATTTTCTTTTGCACGTACAGGATATTCACACGTCCAGAATTGGAGCTCACGTTCTTCCATGCGGCCATCTTTTACACAAGTATGACTCATTTTTCTCTAAATACTAGTAGCTCAGGCCTGTGGGACTGAATTAATCCATGAATATAGGACACTGGCCCGACAGATTGCTATACGGGTTGATTACTCTATATACCAAGTTTTAAAAAATAATCATAGTATTTGTAAAATAAGAATAGAAATGTGATCTAATTACAAAGATGATGAGAGAAAAGACGTTAAAATGTTGATGATATAGAGTAATAAATAAAAATGTAATATTTTCAAGCTCTACATTCTCGTTAGATAACTAGTACTTCTTAATTTAGTAATCATAGTTCAAGATCTATTATGACTTACGGGTAACAATTAACATGTTTGTTCACATTCTCTGCAGGACCTGCTTTGATGACATGGTCAGAACGGGGTATGTCTAATAAGTTCCTTTTCCTGGTAATTGTATGTTTGAGGAAAACATGGTCTCGTTCCAGGTTAGGCATTGCTTCAGTCAGTGCGTTTATATGCAATTACGTAACCAGGTTACAGTCTCTTTCTCCAGTAAGCTGATGTCTTAAACATTATATAAACGAGAAACCGGGTCTCTCCAATCACGGTAGGAGATTAGGCAAACCTGGTTCCCTCAGGTAGATTTCCCCGAGAGAACGCCGATTTCCCCGCCACATATACGGGAAACCAGGCTTCGAATCGACTTTTTACAAGTAGCCAACGTGCATGACGAAAGACTGCAGCCAGGGAAAGTAACAGCTGAGCGATGGATGAAAGAAGAGATCATCACACAGAGCGAAGCGTCCTCTTATTTAAAATGACTCCATCCAAAAGACCGACTGAAACTGACACTAGCACAAAGTTTGTTTCCACCACTGAACATTCAGCTATTTGGCTATATTCAGACACACTGAGGCTGCGAGGGAAAGCTCTGCTCTGTCAGTCAGTCTGCTCCAACACACACACACACAGCAAAATAAGGTCTGGGGTAGTTGATAAATCTGATTACTGACCTGCTGCATGAATATGTGGATTTACAGCAGCCAGTTACTACAGTGCACGTAAACGGATTCTCCAATTACCCATGTAACCTGGTTTCTATGAGTAACCTGGTTGCTTAAGTGCATGGAAAGGCACGGAGTGAGCCCTTCCACTAAAAGTGATTTTGTTTTATTTTTTTTTTATTTTCCCTATTTGTTTTTAGAGCGTATCGCTGCCCTCTGTGTATGCACTCTGCCTGGAACATGGAGGACCACTGGAATCAGATAGACAAAGAGGTTGCCCAGTCACCGATGCCCACTGAATACCAGGGCGCTACTGTCAAAGTAAGACCTCAGTAATACAATAAAATGCACATGTGATATTCTAGTTTAGTTAAACGTGTGGCTGAATTACTGATTGATCTGAATCTCTTTTTTTTTTTTTTTTTTTTTGACATAAAATGCTCAGTTTTTGCATTTCATTCAATCCAAGTTGCAGAATTTAAAAAAAAAAAAAAAAAATGACTGTTAGGATCATCATCTAATCCATTCCTTTTGCTATTCCACACTACAGATTATATGCAACGACTGCCAAGCTCACTGCACGGTGCCTTTCCACGTGCTGGGGATGAAGTGCAGCGGCTGTGGCTCCTACAACACCGCACAGGACGGAGGACTCATCCAGCAGCCTCAACAACAGCAGCCCGAGCAGGACGCTGAGAATGAGGCCGACACAGAGCCAGAGCAGCACGATCAACCTCAGTCGCCCACGCCACATTAACATTACAGCCAACACAGTGAGGGACATTTATACTTAGACATTTGACTGGTGCACTTACTTGTAGTAACTTTACATTGAATGTAAAAAGCAGACTTGAGTCCATGTTCCTAGATTGGACATATTACAAAAAAAAAAAATCCACCTATTTTCTGTACCTGCTTATCATCTTCAGGGCTGGAACCTATCCCAGCATGCACTGGGCGAGATAAAGGGTACACCCTGGACAGGTTGCCAGTCTATCAGACCTACAGGCAATTTAGAGTCGTAGTTCATCTGACCACCCAGGACGGTCTCGCTGGGGGCTGAGCACTGTGGCACCATGGCCAAAGAATGAGCAGGTTAACTACTTCATGTGAGGAAGTGCTGGTGGAGGTTGCACAGTTATCAGACCAATTGCGGTTTGTTTTCAGTTAGGTGCGGGGAGTGGGCTTTGCGTCCTGTTTAAATGCCCTCAGTAAGACACTGTGCGAACAAAGGTGTGTCAGCTTGTCATAGTTACAGTACTGTGTCTGCCCCGGGCGGCTATACCTAACACTCCACCTGTTTTGAAAATGTGTCGCACACCAATACAAATTGAAACGAGCGTCAGGAAGAAGTCAACACGATTAACAGTAGTAAGTAGTAAGTCTGCACATGTGCAAAGCAGGTGCTTAGGTTTGTAGAGAAGTGGAGCCCACAGACAAGGAATTAAAAACGGATTGAGGAGTCATACAAATATTTAGAAAGATTCACAAGGCATTTGGGCAGAAGAAAATTCCACAAGGTCCAAGGGGTGCAGATGTTTATGTCCATGTGTGGGCTATCACCTTGCACTCGTCAATTTTGCTGTTTTATGCAGAGATGCCCTGTGAGTCAAAGATTCAACAGACTATTTTTCTAAACTTGACTACTTAGTCCACATTTTAATTACTGAGCTTAGGGCCTGCTGTCACTCCCGAAATAACTGGCAGGTCTTTTATTTATTGTGTTTTATTTTTTTCCGTTTTTAAACGTGTCACGTTATCTAATTGTTTGCATCAGTTAGGTTTGTAAAACCTAACTTTTGTAAAAAAAAAAAGTTATGATAAGCTAAAAATAATTATTTTTCATTGACAAGTCAAACAATTCAGTTATGTATGTAAATGTATCTGTAATTAGATGGTGCAAAAAGATTAACCTGCTCATTTTCTAAAGCCAACCAAGAAGAGTACAGTATGGTGTCATTGGAAAAATGCCTATTTTTGCTTATTTGTTATGATAAACTTGTGACATAATTACAACTGCAACACATGCATCAATTGAGTATTTCCTCCTCTTAACATACAGTACTGTCATTTCTGGTATGGCTGCTGTGACAAAAGGCCCTTATATCTGGTACCATTTGCTTTTTGCGTCTTTCTTACTTGCAGGTGTAAAGTTTGGTTACCTTTCACAATGGCTGTAATACAAACTCCCCATAAACAACATCAGTTTACTAAACATTATTGTATTGTGTTATCTTCTGCACCAGTCATTGAACTCGATATAAGAACATTTAATCACATCACATTTTCAGCTGCTCATATGAATACATTTGAGGTGTTGTCAGCTAAGGTGCCGTTTCTAAAAATCAGCAGTGCTTCAGTTTTACCATTGCAAGAGTTCAAATATTTCCATTGTATTTATATAGCACTCATGTACACTAGCACCATTATAACAAAACTACCACTGATAAAGGAGTGGGAAATCAAAGTAAACGACAAATTTAGTCTGGGTATTTAGACTTGATTTTACAATGATAAAGATTCAAGACAACACTACATATACTGTATATACAACAATGGCTTGCACCAAACCCTAACCTCAAGTGGAACTAAAACTGAAATGGTATTCTGTTAGGGTCAAATGCTATCTCCTCTCGGTGCAGCTGGCTCAGGAGTCACAAACTGGAAAGTGAAACAAACAGGAACCCCGGTCAGGGCGGTTTCGATGCCAATTGGCAGGGGTGGGGCTGTGGAGAACGGTGGAGGTGTTGTTTCGGTGGCGTGCGGAGGAAAGGGTGGAGTGGCCTCCCGGGGGAATCCTTGGTATGTGGTGGTAGTGGTGACTTGCAGTTGGTTATCCTGAGAAATGTCTATACCCAGAGCAGTTTGTGAAGGATCATCTGGCATGAGCTGTGAAGCGTCCGCATCAGTGGAGCTTTGTGGGTCCTCAGGGTCTGGCAGAGCGGAAGGATCGAGCGTGGCTATAGAAGGCCCCGCGTCTGCGGAGGGAAGTAGGGCTGCAGTGTCCAGGGGCTCATTCTCCTCCGTGGCATTAGGCATGTCTGTCTCTGTAAACGCTGGCTGCAGGGGCTCCTGTGACAGGCCAACACCCGTGGCGTTCTCCTCTGATGAGTTTGACTCGCTGGACTCCGATGACTTGGATGAATCCTCACCCTCACTAAGACAAACCTGTTTTCATAATAAGGAATGTTCTTAACATTTGTCACAAGTCCTCTTGGATTATAGTGGTAGTAGCAAAATAGGCAAGCTACTCACTGGTTTAGACAACGCCACAGTCACCATGAAGACAGCACAAAGTGTAGTCCTCAGAGCTGCCATTGCTGTCTTTCCTCTATTTGCTGAAACAAATAAACCACACTATATTGGTAAATTGGTGGAATGTACTTTGTGCATCTTCTCCCCTACATTTCACAGGGAAATATTGTACTTTTATCTCCACTACATTTACCTGACAGCTACAGTTACTAGTTATTTTGTATATTTTGCAGATTTTTCTTAAAAAAAAAAAAAAAAAAAACATATGATCAACTTCTAAAATACAATGCTTTGCTGAGTAAAATAACATGTCCCTCTTTTGAAGTCATTTGAGTCTGGAACTGAGTCCTTAAAGTGTTACTTTCCTATCAAAAGTGGAAACAAATCTGCCAGTGTAGCTGTAATATTTCAACAGGTTTTCAATGCACCATTATAAATCACATTGTTTCAAGAATTTTCTAGATTCAACTTTATCAAAATTCTCTTGCCACAACCTGCTTTTTTATTTCATGTTTCAAGACACGGAAACTCATTTCTAGCACTTTTTTTTTAAAAACAAGTTGACTTACATTAAAAACTGGTTAAAATAGTCTAACTACTCTGCAAAATAAGGATTTAGGACTCAATTATAGACAGAAATGTCTATAAAACATCGATGGGTTTCCATATTAAACTGCCCGTTAGTTTAAGTAGTTAAAATCAGCTTAACTACAGCTAAAACAAAAATGCTGCTCGCACATTAATGCATCAGTTTTAAATAACTTATAAGATATATGTCTACTAGTACCTTTAGCTGATACCTTTTTATTTTTACTTGTTGAATGCAGGACTTTTACATGTAATGGAGAATTTTGATATTGGTCTAACTCTACTTTTTAGTAAGGATCTGAATTCCTCCATTCAAATCAATTGAAATGTTTAGTTCCAAAATAAAGCACCTATTGAAGAAATGAGGACGTCTCTTACAATATACTGTAAATTTGTTATGGAAATGAGCTACAAAAACGTATCAAGAAAAGAGAAATATTAGATGGTAGACTATGTAAGCTGTATTATTTTGGATATTCCTGCTTTAAGACCTACCTTGATATGTTGAGTATCCTCTTATCCCTGCACACCATAGGGATACAGCAGACTAATTCTGAAATGTCGCAACGCTGACAAAAGCAGTACAATAAATGCTCATTTCTTCGTAGCGTTGCATTGGCCATCTTTATACAAGGCTGTTATGTGTGGGTACAATAAACCAGTAATTCATCATCTGGTTCATGTCCTTAGAATTCTTCACTTCAGCCCTGACACACGAACAATTCAAACTAAACCATTAAACACCCCAGACTTAGTGAAATTAGAGAGTGCTAAAAATTCTTAGAGGGTGATATGAGAATATGTACACCAGAAGTGCCTATTCATAGGCGAAGTAAACATGTGTTTTGTGGTTTGGGTGTAAACAATGGGAAGAATCCGGTTTAGTTTTTAAATACATGTATTTAGAATTTCTTGGTAATCTCCCATCATGCAGACTAATCCCACTGACTGCAACGAAAGCCACATAATTTTAAATTCTTCAATATCCTCAGTCTGTCACAGTATCCAGTAACTTCTTCCAGCAGTCAACTAAATGTGCCATTTTGTCAAGCAAGCAAGACAGAGCCTTCCACTAAAACAACCTACCCTCCTGGATTCACACGCATTGCATGTCTCCATAGCTGCATTTATTCCTCACGATTTACAATGACCGCAACAGTCAATTAAAAAAATAAAAAGTCTTCACCAAGTGTACAGGTCAGGAATGTGAGCATCAAAGCAGTGGACTCTTCTTAATCCTTAAAGGTCTTCACATCAATGCAGGTGTTTGATTACGGTGGCTGATTAGACCTCAGCTTGGCCTCATGTCCATGTACTAACAATGATAAATGTGTCCCAACCTGAAGGGTGCAACAGAGTGAATAAGAGGGTGAGGGAGGACTCAAGCACGTCTGTAAATGCCCACAGTGCTCTGATCAGCCAAAATAATAGTCACCTGTGCAGCTTTGTGTGGGTGTATTAGTAAATTACTAATAGCACAATGTAGAAATACTCAAGTAAAATTTAAGCCTACCAAGCAAAATGTACTCACCCAGTTTATCACTGGATTATGGTCAATGCTTTTATTTATATATATGCATTTTAATATTGTATTTAGTTAAAGGTGGAGCTCTTAACTACTTGACATGCTGCTGGATTGTTTTGTCTGTAAACATAATGCTGATCAGAGGTTCTGTGGGGGAAATTCTGCAAAGTAGCTGTCAAAACAAACAAAAAAAAAGTTATGCAATAAGTTTTTCCCCCCTCTGAAGTGTATTACAGAAATAGACCATTAAATAAAATGGCAACACTCATGTACTTCAAAGATTGACTAAATATTCTTCATTACATTGCACCACTACAGAACCAAGTCCACAGTTCCAATAGATGCTGTGAGGGTGCAGATAGGCACGTGCTTTGTTTTAAATGCTAAACAGCATGCTTACAATGACCATGTGGCTGTCTAGAAAGTTTACAGCATTCACTCCCTTAGTTTAGCTTAAACTGAGTAAAGCTGATGAGTATTTTGTAGGTATGTCATAATACAAGGTTTTATGAAGTTTAAATCTTGCTCTGACAAAAAAAAAAAAAAAAAAGTTTAAGTTTAAGTATTGCAGCCTAGTCTTATGGGGGGCGGCATTTGGTCTCCCAAGGAAAAGGAAGTGTGTTTTGGCTCAAGAACTTCAGGAAGATTTACAAGAGGAGAGTTCACCTGGTATATTGCCAACCTCCGATGTTATCCACGGACCTCCTGGCACTACCCACCAGTGTTTGAAAATGCTTTTGATGCGTGAACAATGTTCGAGTCAGCGCCATAACTCAGTGGACTACAGTCATGTCACAAATGCAACATTGTTTACACGCCGTTAGACCACCAATGCTGAAATAACTTCACAGGGAACTGGAAAATGCAAACAGTTTATTTAAAACGTGGTTGTCCAAAAATCTTCATGCCACTTCCTGCAAAAATAAAAAAATCTGTCAGCCCACAAGCAGAGGAAGATATAATGGGAACCTGCTAGTTTATGGAGTTTTTGGGAGGCCCACCTCAGGTTTCTCGGAGTCTGCTTGGTCAGTTTGTGTACTGGGGGTGGTCTCCACTTTGTTCTCCAGGTCAGTCATACATGTTTCATTCACTGCTGCTGGGCTAGCTACTCTGTTAGAATATTAAAAAAACAAAGTCAGTCAACATTTAAACATGTCCACACAGACAAATTTTGAGATACACTAAATGTTCACATCACTATTTAAATATGGTTATTGGCAGTCCATCTTGATACTGTAGCTTATGATAATAAAAAAAAAGGGACATTTGATGCCATCAATGGTTATGGTATATGCCCTTAACTACTGGATGGATTACCCTTCAATTTGAATTAGACATTCATGGCCCCATCAGGATAAGTGAGGCTTTGATGGCCCCTTAATTTACCACCATCAAGGCATATGTTTTATTTGTTTATGGACCTAATACTTGCAAGGCTAGTCATTCCCTCAACTGTATTTTGTTTAATGTTAATTATCAAATGCACCAAGATATAAAAAAAAAATAAAAATACCTGCCAAACATTAAACCTGCTAAAGATGCTAGCACAAAGCACTACTGCTGCCCATGTTTAGCCTCAGAGCCACTAGTGTGGCTGTAGAATCTTTAAGTTGTCTTGCAAGGAAATTAACTTTCAAGCTACAGATTAAGTTGTTTCACGTTGCGACAGGAAGGTTTAGTCTTTATTAAAAAAAAAACAGACAAACCTTGTGTTGGCACTCTTCCTCTTCTTAACCACTACTGCCATCACAGCAATGAGCACCACTCCTGCACCAAGCCCCGCAGCGCCATAGACCATGAGACCCTGCACGGTCTTCGGGAGTTTGTCCTGACAGGAATCACCGCTGTAGCCCAGTGAACACACACACACGGTGTCTCCATTGGTGTCCACACAATGTCCGTTGCCACTGCAGTGTCTCTGGCTGCACTGCTGGGTGTACAGGTTCTCAAGCTGACTGCTTACATTCAGGGTGGCGTTCAGGCCAGTGTCTTCCAAGAGGGGAGGGAGAGGTGAGGGAATAGGAGTGTAGCTACGGGGCTGGATGGGAGCAAGGACCTTGGTTCCTGACCACTGCTTCAGACTGACACCTAAGAAAGAGGACAGTCTCAGCCAAAAGCCATGCCATTTTTTGTTTGTTTTTTTAGATTAAAATGTCATTACAATCAGTCTAGTTAAATTATATTTTCCCTCTTATTGTTTTTTTTTGTTTTGTTTTTTTTAAAGTGAGGCATAAAGACTCACAGTTCTCGTCAGAGTGGTCGTAGCAGTCAACATGCCCATTACAGAACTTCTCAACAGGCTGGCATGAGAGTTGATCCAAACAGGGCCTGCTGCCACCTGGGCAGCGCTGCTCTGGACTGCAGTGGGTGGCATTCACAAGGATGTGATCATGGGCACACTTGCATGTTCGACCTCCTGGGGTGGCAAGGCACAAGTGCTGGCAGTTGCCATTGTTTAGTTTGCACTGGTTTGAACCTGTGAAAATAGGTCGCAGATTGTCAGTCAGCTGGAGCTTGGCATGTATAGGGTGAGGTTTGGCACGAGACGACATTTATCACTTCAATAAGCTCACACTTGGAAAATCCTCTGAACTGCCATCAAAAGTGTTATTGTGTGTGGTTCTTGCATACCAGTCTGACTGGACTTGCTGAACGCCTTTAAGCTGACCACTTCTGTGCCGACCTCAAACCACAGCTTGTTTTGCTGCTGCTCATCGCTGTACCAGAGCCTGGTCTTGTCTGAAGGAAAGGGCCAACACAAGGCAATGTAGCAACATTAGAAACCCTTTTAGTAACTGTCACACTGGGAGTTTGTATTTCAGACCAGATTTTTGGAGACCATTTGCAATGCAGGCATCGTCTTGTATAGCGAAAATATGCCGTACAGAGACAATTGAAAGTAAAGTTAGGATGTTGAACAGCACTAACTCGTGGTAGTTTGCATGCACATGGCATTAGGTGTCATTTCATTTAGTACATACTATGAGCTTTTTTTTTTAGCCATTACCACTAACAGTCATCCAGAGCAGTGTGTCATCACTTAGAGCCACTGCAGCCAAGCCATCACCAGTCTTCAATTCTTTGTATCCAGATCCATCAAGCTGGACAGAGCCAATGGTCCCTAAACCTGGAGGAGAATCCAAGGGGTGTTACAGCTTTTTTTTTTTAAACCGACATTCAATGCATGAAAACTTAACTTCCAATAACATACTTAAAATTCAAAGTTCTTACCTGTGTCAGCCCAGTAAATAGTATCACCATTACTGGAGAAGTCCAGAGATGTGGGCTGGACAGCATCCTTCCACACCACACTGCGCTCAGCACCATCCATGTTGGCACACTCTATAGTAGCCACAGTACCTGTACCCTGCAGGCCCAGGTTGGTAAAACAAACCCTTCCACTAGGAGGGTGGAGTGCGATGGACTCCACTCTACCAATACCTTCCTTTATGAGAACAGCAGTGTGTGCAGCCTTGATGGAGGTGACCTGCAGGCGGGGCTGTTTGTTGCTGCTCCAGTAGATGTTAAGTGTTGCCCAGTCCAGGGCCATGGCGGTGATCGTGTCACCCAGGAGTTTTAGACGCTGGCCCTGAGTGGACAAGTCTGAGCCCTTCAGCTTGAAGGAGCTGAGTGAAGTTGTGCCGTCATCCGTTAAGAACAGGGTGTGGTCACGTAGGCTGTAGTCCATGATGGCTGCCTCATTGACACTGGGCACCTGCAGTGCCCTGTGTTCAGGCCAGCCCTTAAGCTCTGCTGCTGTGTGTCGGGACTGCAAGTAGATCTACAGAGATAATTTGGGATTAAATTTCTTAAGAAAAAAAGTATACAGTGTATATTTTCATACAGTGATTTGATAAATTGCAAGTTAGAAAGTAAAGCTGTAAAACTATCTGTTGCATAACAGGATCATAAAACATGACCGGCAACAGATTGTGTTTGACCAAACAAACATTACATTGTGAGGCGCCCCCCCCCCCATTTAGCACTTTGGACTTCCATGTTACTGCATCTTGGGGTTAAGAAATAGTTGAACTTTGGGAACTATGTAGCTGGAGCCAGCAGCTGCTCGTTAGTTCAAATTAAGTTTGTCACATGTAATCATATTTTAAAAAATAAGCCTATGTAACCGTTAGTGAGTTTTAAATGGTTGCTTTAGGTGCTGTAAGCAGATTTTCATTTTACTAGAGCAAGCTATCCATTGCCCCGCCCCGGTTTCTAGTCTTTGCTATGCAGTGTAGCTGAAGCTTCATATTTACCCCTACAGAATAGTGGTATCAATCTTCTCATCTAATTCAGCAAAAAAAGATGCGAGGCATTTCCAAAAATGTCCTACTATTCCTTTAAATGATAGTTTGCTAAAGTACATTAGACCTAGTGTAATGATGCAATATAGCACAACCTGAGTGACCGTGGAGGGAGACAGCATCAGCATGAATGCTGAATTGACCAGGCTGGAGCAGGTCAGGCCATCTTCAGCCAGTAGGAGACCAGAGGGACACTTGCACACAGCCTTGGGTCCTGGGGCCAATACACACATGTGGGAACAGTGCATCTTCTCACAGGGGCTCTCAATGCCCATCTGGAGCAATGGGTGGATGATCTGCAATCCAAGCGGGGAACTGGAGTTTCACTGTTTTTGTAACTTACAATTCATGCTGATCAAAAAAAAAAAGTTCTAATGTACAAGTGCTAGATGTGATATTTCAAAACACCAGTTCTGCAATTTTTCCATCAGTCATAAAATGTCATAACTGTGCGTGGGCAATTTAACAAGCTGTGGTGAGCACCACACACACTAAGTGATCCACATTTAGTTCTAGTGTTGCCATTATACAATACCAGCCCCATTTCCATCTGAGGCTAAACATCCTTAATTCAATTCACCTTCACACCAAAAGGTTGTCTGGGTCTTTTCAGGAGAACTTGGCGATTTTTCCCAGAGATTTTATGAGCAGCCTGCACCACCCGCTGCTTGGCATCAGACCAGTAGATCATATCATTGAACACAGCCACAGAGAATGGGTTGGTGGTCTCTTTCATCTGTAGAATCTGAAAACAACATCGCACATTTATTATTTAGGCATGCAACATTAAATTTCATCCATCTATGCTTGGGCCATTCTGATGAAAAAAAATAAAATAAACTCCCATGGAGGTGCCACTTTGTTATAAGAGGGCAGATTGACCCTCTGCTGGTAGAACTGGCATTGAGGTGTAGCAGTGAAATGGATTTTCAACAAGACTTTCAGTTGGATGTATCTAAAACACTGAAATGAAACATTTTTTCAAAGCTTAAGAAAAACACCCCCCTCCCAAAAAGTTCACCCTAATGTCATCTCCATCCAGTGTTGCAGAGCCAATCGCCCTCAGCCTCTCATCTGTCCAGTAGACTCTGAGCGAGATGGTGTCCACAGCCACACCACCTGGCCAGCCCAGACTGGAGTTCACCAGTGCCGTCCTCTCTGAGCCATCCATCCCAGCACGCTCTATCTTCACTACATTACCAATCTCTGTCCAGAACATCAGCCTGGTAGAAACACAAGACGGATTAGTGGTCTTAGTTTGTTTTTTTATGAGCATTGTAGGATACGTGAGTGTTAAAGTCATGCTGACCCTTTTTGTGGCAGCAGTGCCAAAGAGCGAGGCTGATCCAGGTCCTCATCCAGGATGACACTTTGGGCCAGTGACTTCACAGCGGTGGTGGCTAGTCTGATGGCAACAATCTGACTGTTCACGCCATCGATCCAGTACAGGTTCCTGCCGAGCCAGTCCACAGCTACAGAATCAGCCCGGACACCTGTGGAAACAAATGGCGTCTTGTCTTGAGGTGGTATGCATGTTCGTAAACTCGTACCTCTTTAAGTTGTTCGTCAAACTATAATGTGCCAACCACATTTGGGTTGTGCCAACCTCTAATCAGAGTTCCTGTGGTCTTCTGATCCAGTGAGGACCACCTGATGCTCTCAGAGTCCAGACTGACCCAGAAGACCCTCTGCTTCCTCCAGTCATAGTCCAGGGAGAGGATGGCTTTCTTCGCAGGAGAGGACAACACATCTAGGCTGCCACTGCGCAGGCCAAACAACAAGAGGTCTGTTTGGACTGACGACAACAGGAAGGGTTCACCTGAGGAATGAGAAAGTTATTTTTGGTCCCCTCTTATGATAGTTTGTTAAAATAATGCTGTATTTATTGAACTACAGTGCCAATGTTAAAATGTACTGATCAATACCACTCTGTTAACTAAATATGAAGCTACAGCCAGAAGCTGTTAACTTGGCTTAGCATAAAGATTGGAAGTGTGTGTGGGGGGAATCTAGCCGTCTGCCTGTAGTCTCAAACACGAGTGGCATTTTCTCAACCAGCAAGAAAGTGAACTTTGTTTCTGTAGTTCTTCCCCTCAAAACACTGTTCTATGGTCTACCAAAGGACTTACCAGTGATCTTGCAGTGGTGTCCACCTGCCTCCATTACGTAACCTGGGCTACAGTCACATTGGTATGAGCCTGGAGTGTTGATGCACAGCTGACTGCACACACCTGGGCTCTGGCTTTTACACTCATCAATATCAGCACAGGTCAGGCCATCCTCCATGAGCCTGAACCCTGCTGCACAGCGACAACGCTACATAGCCGAGAATAAAAATCACAATTAGAGGAGCTGTAACACTTGCATTGCACACTAAGAGGGTTAGGTTCCCTCCAGGTTCTCCGGCTTCCTCCCACCGTCCAAAGACATGCATGTTTAGGTTAATTGATGACCCCAAATTGACCCTAGTGGATGAATGTGCGCGTGAATGGTTGTCTGTCTATGTGTCAGCCCTTAGATGAGTTGGCCACTGTCCAGGGTGTACCCCGCCTAAGGCCCAAAGTCATTGGGATAGGCTCCAGTCACCTGCGACCCCTAACGGGAACAAGTGGAAGAAAATGACTGACTTAGAGGGTTAGCCATCATATAGTCCCAATAGTCATAACTTGATTAAAAGTGCTAATCCAGAATGGTATTTCAGAAACTTTGAATTAATACAGTCAGTTTAGTTTCTACTGCATTTCTCTATTTTAAGCCACCGACTTGCAGGACAGACCTTGACTTTGTATAAGTGCAAGAACACAGTTGGAGCTACGGGGTCCTCACCATTCCCTGTGGCGTGCTGTAGCAGCTCTGAGAGCAGCCGTTGTTTTCTGCCTCTGCACAGTTTATCTGGCAGCTGCCTCCCTCGTCTGAGCCATCTGTGCAGTTGGTAATGCCGTTACACACCAGATCTGGATCCAGGCACTCCTGGCTGCCACACTGGAACTGGTGAGGGAGGCATGTCACCACCCCACCTGGTACAAACACCATTTTCATGTTTAATACAGAATTTTAACATGTTTAAGCTTTTTACAGGTTTCATTTTGGTCTTACCCCAAAATTTTAATTAAAAAAAAGGTTTGGCTTTGTTTCACATAGCTGAAACTGTCAGTTTGCTGAAAGCAAAAGCATCTTGATGAAACTCTAAGAGTTGACAGTTTTGTATTCTAAAATTCATGTATCCTGTTCTCAGCAACCTTAAAAAGACAGTGAAAAAGTGTATGTCCATTATTGTCCCTTGTTTTTTGCCAGTATCTATGGTTATTGCATGTAAATTTACAGTGAAACTATAAGTAAAATTCCAATACATCCAAAAGTAGCAGGTGGTAAAACTGGAATTGCTAAATTTGTATGAATATAGAGCACATGTAACAACAGAGATGGTGCTGTTACCAGGCTATGATGACACCCTGACTTCTCAAAGCAAGGATTGTTGAATCTCTTTTCACAATGGTTTAACAACTCCACCTCTTCCCGTTGTATAATGTACAACTTCTCACATTCAGTCTCATCACTGCCATCGTCACAGTCCTTCATGCCATCACACCTCCAGGCTGCAGGGATACACTTTGACTTACACGACCACTGGAACTCCCCACAGATCAGTGGAACCACAGGACAATCCTAAAAGGAGAAACCAATGGATTTTATCATCATCTAAACTAGTGCTTTACAATGAATTTTATTTGTGAATTGAGGCAACAGGGAGGCCAGAATGTGTAGACCCGAGTACCTGGCTTTAAATCACTATGTCAATCGTTTGCCTAAATTAAACTTCTAAACACAGAAACCCTGCCTGCTCCATGAGTGCTGTTCTGCCCTTCATGTGGCAGATGACCATGAAATAATTCAAAAAAAGTTGACCATATACTAAAGTATACACATTATGTCAGCTCATAATCTGTTCAGTGTTGATTTACAGTTTGTTTCACAAGAATATAAAAAAGGTCCTATAGGGTCCAACCCTCAAAACTCCGTTTGAGTCACATTTTTGGATTTATTTATCTGGCTCCCTAAAAACTTAGGGCTTAATACAAAGATGAAATGTTTAAATTAAATAAAAAAATAAAAAATAAGGCTGCTTCTGCCCATCAAACTCATGGTGTTGCCTTCAACATCCACCTTTTCATCTGTGCCGTCTTTGCAGTCCTGATCGCCGTCACAGATCCAGACCTGCACCAGACACTCCTTGCTCTGGGGGCAGCGGTGTTTGGTGGCGCAGACGGGTGGGTTGGTGCAGCTCTCCTCATCCGAGCGGTCCCAGCAGTCTGGGTGACCGTCACAAAGCATTGTGGCCGACACACACTGGCCACTGGTACACTTAAACCCAGTGGCACTGCAGCCCTCGTCAGCTACAGAAAGGGAAGGGGGACGATGATCACACAGGTGTCCTATACAAGCAGAACTGATAAATACAGTGAGTACTTAATAGCCTGGTTCAGCGACCGTGTACCACAGTTTGCCTCGTCACTGCTGTCCCAGCAGTCCCTCTCCCCGTCACAGAGGAAGCTTTTAGGAATGCAGCGGCTCTTGTTATCACATTGGTGAGCGCAGCCGTCCATGTGCTTCGCACATCCCTGTTCATCCGAGCGGTCCTGACACTGATGCACACCATCACACACCTGGCTCTGCTCTATGCACTTCTTTCCATGGGCACACTGGAACTGGTCTGAGAGGACACATGGCATCATCAGAAGGCTGGCAGGACTTCAAATTGTGTAGCATGTTCCTAGTTTTAGTGGCTGTAACTGTCCTCCATAAATAATCTTGTGAAGATACTCCAAATACCTGGGCTCTTCTACACAGTACTTTATCTCCATTGTCATACATAAGACTGTTCACTACCCATCTCCATACTTTTCAAGAGTCAATACTTTGCCATACAACTTAGTTAGGAATTGCTAGTGACAATATAATCCATCCATGTGTTTTGACTACAGGTCTATACAGTTAGTTACTAATGGCCCTCACTCATTGTTGACATCACTGAAGCAACATCCTGTACATTTCAAGTACAGGGAAGAAAAGGTACTGGATTCTGATGTGCTAGAACAATTAGGATGAATGCTACCCACTAGAGGGCAGTAAAGTTGAGATCCTACCCACACAAGCCAACCATCAGATTACCCGCTTCACATGCTGATGAGCAGTCTTCCTCGTCCGAGCCATCTCTGCAGTCTGCTTCTCCATCACAGACATGGTTGTAGTGGACACACTCTGCCATGTCCTTGCAGGGTTTAGAGCCCAAAGGACACTTGATGGTGGTCAATGAGCCAGAGGAAGCAGCCCGCCCCTCATTTCCTTGTCCATCTTCCTCTTGGGCCTCTGATGCCAAATATAAAAATGGGCAAAATGAGGCAAGACTGCATATTTTGAAAGTATGAAATACAGCTGCGATTATCTCCTAAGAGATCCATGTTCTCAAAATCAGGTCAGCCTACCACAGTTGGCCTCGTCTGTCCCATCCAAACAGTCCTTCTCTCCATCACACAGGAAGTTCGCAGGCAAGCAGCGACTGTTTTTGTCGCAGTGGTGAACACAGCCCTCAGTTTGTTTCGTACACTGCAGTTCATCAGAACCGTCCTGACACTGAGGTACATCGTCACACACCTGGTCCTTGTCTATACACTTCTTCCCATGGGAACACTGGAACTGATCTGCTTGTACGCAGGCAGTCGACATTACAAGACAAGTTATGGTTTTGACCTAAACAAAGTTTATTACGGCCATTGTTGCTTGCATTTAAAAATCACTTCTGTTTGATTGGATACCAAATAGTATTTGGAGACTGCAACAAGGATTTGGTGTACCTCATAGACAGACAACTGTCTTTTGCCCCATTTAATCTGACAGGATTTAACTTTTTGCAGGACTGTGTACTTTGCAACTCTAGTGTTTCGTTGGCAGAAAGTTGTTTTTTTTTTAAAACTGAATTTAAGGAGGTCACAGTGCAGTGCATTTGATTGTACTGGCAGGACTGTGAACTTAAAACGTTGAGGCATCATGTTAAAGTTTTGTATTTCACTACAATTTCAACTTTATGACTGGACCAGTCAGTCCTTCCATCTTTGATGTGCCTGTTGACTTTATGTATTGCATACTGTGAGAGCTTCAGTAGCCCTTGAGGATGGAGGCTTTTTTTAAACCTCCTCATCCTCCTCTAGGTTCTTAATCCGATTTTGAGTCCATCACAGTAATTTGCTAATTTTGAGAAGATTTGTTTGAAATCATACAAGATGCATTAGAGTCACTATGTCAAATAAACTAACTGATTTTATTGCTAGTCATAACATTTAGCCAGTCACAGAACTGTCCTACATGGCAAATCCTGTCTGACTGAGTAGGTCAAAATAAACCTCAGAAAGTACTGGAAAGCAGGATTTGACCTGACCATGCGTTATCTGTGGAGACACTCCAGTACCTTCATTGCATCCTGATGCACAGTCTTCCTCATCTGAACCATCCCTGCAGTCAGGCTCTCCGTCGCACACATGCCTGTAGGTGACACACTGTGAGCCATCCGTGCACAGTTTAGAGCCCAGGCCACACTTCAAAGGACCACTTCCAGCTGAAACAACTGTTTGGATCGAGTGAGCAGAAAAGGCAAAAGAATAAATATATATATGAAATCACCGCTAAAGTAAAGATTATAGCTGATAATGCAGACCCCATTCCGTGTCTGAACTGAGAAACACCACTTTGAATAAACAAGTCCAATCAGGACATTTTTGTAGATGCAGTGAAAGCAGTTTCGGTACACCTGGCTTACCGTGCAAGTGTCCCGACAGCTGCAACAGGACTGCACAAAAAAACAAACCTCCACCCATCACAACAGACAAAATAAAACGGCCCCAAATGGTGCAAGTGCTCAAGCGTAGCATTTTATAATGATGCCAGGTGAGGCCACTACAAGCTAATTGAACACCTGAGTGAGGGGAGGAGCTATTGCTTCTTGCCATAGGTATATCATCCTGAGCAGTTCTTTGTTATTATGTCACAAATAAACGGGAGGGAACCCTAACCCTAACCCTAAGGTTATTCAGGATTCAGGATTCAGGGCATCTTCAAATAAGATATAGCTATAACTTAAAATTATTTTTTGATGATGTTGTTGTTGTTGTTGGTTTGCTTGTTTTTTTGCTTTTAATCTACTGTTGTATTTTGTTGAAAATGTAACTGAACTCATGTCCAGTGAAAATAATGAACAAAAAAAGCTTTTGCCTCAAAACCTCTCTGAATGACAGATATATATCCTTATATATATGTATATATATATATAAACCCATGCTTTCAAATAAACAAGAAGGATGATCAGCGACGTCAACCAGTGTTGTCTTTTTATAATCCTCCAATCGGTTTTTGAATAGGAGGGATTAAGAGCACGTACGTATGCATCAGGTTTGTTTTGTTGTTCCGGTCTACCTAACCTAGCAAACCAGCTTCAGTAGCGCTGGTAGCAACTTGAGAAGAGCCCACAAGCCTTGTCAAAAATTAGCTGCAGCACAACACAGTTCGGGCATTTTTATGTCACCGAGGCGTTTAGAGGGCTGTGCACATCTTTTTCCTGAAAAACGCGTGGCGCTTTGGACTTTAACACTGGGGTAACTATTGAAGTGGTTTCAGCTGTTTTCTCGACTTTGAGGCGTGTTGTTTTGTGTGAGGAGCTGTCGGTCCGTTAGCCAGCGGGAGAGCCAGGGCTCTGTTTGCAAGAGTTCAGCCAAGATGCTAACTCATTTCGCCGCTGTGTCTGTGTTTCAGCAAAAGTCACGAACACGTCCGTGGCTGCGGACATTTAACAACGGTTAAATTCATGAAGTGACATTCTTGTGTTGGATGAGTTACAGCCTGGGTTTGTTCTCCAAGCTGGCGTTGGGTAGCAAAGTAGCGCGACTTGACTGTTGCGCACCGGAGGTTTTTTCGTGGATCACAACAAAAGGATTTTTGATAACAAGCTGGCAGCTAGCTAGCTTACTTAAGCTAACGTTAGCTGACCCAGCCAGATGAGGACTCCTCAACTGTACTTTACGTCAACTACAGTTTTTCGCTTTCCGTTTCTAGCTAAGGCTGTTGCGGCATTTTGCTGTTAAACACCCCGCGAGCTAATGCTAGTGAACTTATTGTTGTGATTTGAGTCAAGCAGGCCCCCCTCCAGGTAGCTAGCGTTAGCAGCCGGCCTTCCCAAGCCACTTGGTGTTAGCACAGGAGGAGGGAGGAGGGAGGAAGGGAGGGGGGGCTGTCACAAAATATACTCCTCGCTCACATCCATCTAAGAGCATTCATTGTGTTATTCATTATGTCCATTAGAAGCAGGTCGGGGTTGCTTCTGTGCACGGACCGCGACAGTATGAGGCCCATCCCGTGTGTTCACTTTACAGGTTTGCAGGCTACAGCTAGCTTGGCTGTGACAAGCTAACGTTAACTAAACTGTAACGTCAAAGTGGACATCTCTGCATGTCCAACTCGCCAAATGCTTAACTCCACACAAGTATGCCGTTATGTAACGTCGGCAGTGCTGCTGAGAGAAAAGCCATGCTATTTTATTCACTATTCGAGGTTTCATTGAGTAAGTTAATACATGCCTTTTTGTTCTTTTGATGGGACTACCTCTCTGTGCCATATTATTTCTTTTTGTAATGATGTACTTTGTGTGTGACTTTCTCCCAAGGTGTCCATCTCTTTTGACTGTACCCTGCTAGCACTGGCTTCCATCCTGTGACTCACTGGTCACTATAGAGGGGCCCTGTCAGAGCAAGGGCCCAAACTGTAGCTCTAGGTCCCGCGCTTGTGTTGAGTCTTCTGGGGGCTCCCGGCTTGTCCAGCTAAGATGTCCTCCATCTTGCCATTCACCCCTCCTGTGGTGAAGAGGCTGTTGGGTTGGAAGAAGTCGACCAGTGGCGCAGGCGGAGCAGGCGGTGGGGAGCAGAACGGGCAGGAGGAGAAATGGTGTGAGAAGGCTGTGAAGAGCTTAGTGAAGAAGCTAAAGAAGACGGGCCAGCTAGATGAGCTGGAGAAGGCTATCACCACACAGAACTGCAACACCAAGTGTGTCACCATCCCCAGGTACGCTGCCCAACACTCGATCGCTGTGCAAACTAGAGTCAGAGTAAAAGCGGCGGCTGTTACACGTGTTTCTGTAAGGGGTGCTTAGTTAAGACCTCATATAAAGCCACAAAACCATGGGCTGTTAGCAGATGCTGATCTTGCACTTCTCTTTTCTTAATTCTGTTTTCATAATTTCCTGCGATCATCACCAAACAGTTGAAACTGTTGGAAATGTGGAAAGGTTTGTTTAGGGATGCAAAATAGTAGAAGATAACCATCTCATTATAGACGAGCTGAGCGTGAATGTTTGTTTACAACTGCACTTGCAGTTAGACAGTTTGTATTGCTCTCATGGGGAGAGAGACATTAAATAGGTGAGAGAAGATGTTCATCTTTATCAACCAGCCAGCCTTGATGGCCCAGACTCACGTTCAGTGCGAACACGGTGTTAACAGATAAATTTCTCACTGATGTGCCGCCAAGTACCACATCAGATGTTTGTATGTCTATAGATAGCAGGCTAGTTATCGCCTGAGAATTGTTCTAGGCTGCACTGTTATTTTTGTAAAGATACAATGGCTGGCTCGATGTGAATGAAAT
Source organism: Coreoperca whiteheadi (assembly GCA_011952105.1). Taxonomy (NCBI): domain Eukaryota; kingdom Metazoa; phylum Chordata; class Actinopteri; order Centrarchiformes; family Sinipercidae; genus Coreoperca; species Coreoperca whiteheadi. The sequence goes on from CM022476.1 coordinate 26,288,027, forward strand.
AATTTCTCGTAGAGGATATCTACATGAGAGAGGGGGGGTTACAAACCCAAAATAATGCCAGGTTGGGGCATTGCCACCAGCCATACTCACTTTGGTACATTTTATTGTGATTGGGGAGCTTGTCTACCCTGTTTGCCACTTTGGCAGATACCCATTCAACATTTGGATCGATTCTGCTCTAAACACCTAGTTTCCTGCAGTAAAAATAGCCGTTGACCTTTAGGCTCTACAAGCTGCTATGGCGGGTGGGCAAAAGTCCTGCCCTGTCATGAACCAGACAACTGCAATTTTGAATGGTAGTTGAGATCCCACTACAGTAATTTAGTCTAGTACATGTTGTGTATTTGTAGCATTTAACATGTAGAAGTTGTTATTGTCCTGTTATTCAGAAGCAACTACTCTCATTTGTTCTCATTCCAAGTTTTTAATTTCTTAGTTTTTGGCCATTTTCTTGTGAATGTTTTGAGAATGTCTGAAATTGTTTTTTGTTTTTTTTTCCAAGGTTGCCTCCTCCGTTTTTTGGTCTCCCCCCCCCCCTCTTTTGCGCCATTGTGTGTCTTCAGTGTTTGTTTGAATGACTCCAGATAAGTTTTGTGTTATTTTCAGTGTTTGATACAATGCCACACTGTTGAAGAATGCTCTTTGTCTCACTCATTGTGTGTTAGCAGATTCCATGTTATGTTTTTTGGGTTTTTTTTTCCTCCCTTAATTCTGTCAAAAAAAGGCTTCTCTTATTTGAAGTTCCCATCTTTCATTTCCACAGCTGAAAATTAATTTGATGTCTTTATTTTGCCATAAGACTCTAATAAAAGAGGCCTTTTAATGTTTACATTACCCATACTGATATTTCTGAATGAGCCATGTCCCATGTTTATCATTTCTTTTTTGTTTTTGTTTTGTTGTTTTCTCTGTGCACAGCAATTGCTCTGAAATATGGGGACTGAGTACACCAAATACGATAGAACAGTGGGATACATCAGGCCTATACAGCTACCCTGACCAAACCAGGTGACTATCCTCAACTATTGTATGGTGTTGCATACAACTTTGATGTGGGAGAGTTGTCATTACAATGTTGGCGGTGACGGCCATTGAGAACATCTTTGTTTCTCGTTCTCGTCCCCAATCAATTCAATCCATCTCCATTTCCCTCCCATACTATGCCCATATTATGTGTCACCCCCTCACCCCTGTGTATCTTCCACTCATCTCACCACCATCTCCTGTTTGCTGTTCAATCAGATCACTGGATGGCCGTCTGCAGGTCTCCCACAGGAAGGGGCTTCCCCACGTTATCTACTGCCGCTTGTGGCGATGGCCGGACCTTCACAGCCACCACGAGCTGCGCGCCATCGAGGCCTGTGAGTATGCCTTCCACCTAAAGAAGGATGAGGTCTGCATCAACCCCTACCACTACCAGAGGGTGGAGACCCCAGGTGAGATGACCCTGTCCAGTGGACATCTGTTAACTAAAACATACACATCTCTTTGTCTTTCAGTATATGCTGCATGATGGTTTAAATCTGTTGGTTCCCACTGAGACGTGGAAACCCCAACTGAATGTTACGCAGCAACATTTTAAAGACATTTGCCATTTGCCCGTGTAGAACTTTGTTTAACGTCCCAGAACAGAAGCGTAAAGACTAGTATCAGGGGAAAACAGCTAGCCTGGCTCTGTCCAGTTGTAATAAAATAGGCCTACTGGCCTCTTGAACACTCGCCATTTCCCCCGTTACCAGTCTTTATGCTAAGCTTGCTGGCTGTAGCCTAATACAGAATTTTAACACACAGAAATAAGAGTGGTGTCAATTTTCACACCAGACTCTCAGCAAGAAATCAAATAATAGTACATCTCCCAAAATGTCTAAACTACTCTTTTAGGAGTTTCAGGGGTGGACGGTGTTAAAATCTGCAGTGAAACCTGCCTCACCCTGCTTTGACAAGCCACTATTGGTTTAAGTTCTAGTGTTTCATCGATGTCTTATTCCTGGTGCAAGGTTGTTTTTTTTCCACAATAATGAAACTTTTTTTTAATAATGAAAACTGTCCAAAAACAACTGACAATATTTTTTGGAAAAGCGTATCACTGATGGAAGTCTAACTCATCCCTTCTGACCCTTTTACCCAACGCTGTAGTGCTGCCGCCTGTTCTTGTGCCAAGACACTCAGATATCCTGCCAGACCTGCCACCTCTGGATGACTACACTCATTCCATACCTGAGAACACAAACTTTCCTGCAGGAATCGAACCTCCAAACAACTATATACCAGGTGAGTTAATCTTTGCACTGGATGGGAGGGACTATATTTGATCAATTCCCTGAAGGGTTACATAATGTGTTAACTGAAATCTCAAAGGGATTAGTATTACGTGGTATCCAGTTTGTATATGCAAATGTAACTGGTTTATTTTTTCTCATACTGATGTTGTCTTAATCAAAGACAATCTGGTTCTCTATGTCCTGGGTTTAGCTGTGAATTTCCTCTGCTTTTACTATTTTCATCACTTCAGGAAAAAAGTGACATGACATAATAATATGTTTCAGTAGGTGAAACAGGCATGTTAAACCATGATAACATCACGGCTCTTTTTCTTTTTGCATCCCTGCATCTTCGACAGAAACGCCTCCACCAGGCTACATTAGTGAGGATGGGGAGGCCAGCGATCAACAGATGAATCAAAGTATGGACACAGGTACCCTAGACTAGCAACTCCTTCTCCTTTCCCTGTGAATCTGCCTCACCTCCCCAGCCAGGACAAAGTCAAATGTATGTTTTCATGGCATGAATCAGTCAAAGATGCATATGTGATAAACAGTCAGCAACACAACAGTTGACAATATTTAGAGAGGAACTTTGTAATGAAGTAAAATCCCTGTAAAGCTTTATCCTCAACACCCCCCTTTGCTGCCACAACATGTATCATATTTTTTATATATATATATATATATCTAGAAATGGACATGAGAAATTTAGGAAGGATGTTACATCCGTTGTCTCCAGTTCTTGGAGTACGCTTACATATGTACCCTGTCTGTCCTGTTGTAACACTAATGTGTGTTTGCATATTCGATGTGCTGTTAATGATATCCACAACAGCCGCCGAAAACTACGTATTGTTTTATAGATCAGCCATTTTCTTCTTTGTGCAATCAAGTAAGTACTAGTTCAAACTGTGTCATCTCAACAAACCACCAACAAGCAAGATGAGGCTTTTGTTATGGTAACAGTAAACCGCATCTCTTCATCACTCTAATGCAAACGGATCAGTTTTACAGTAGTGACATTCCTTTGCAAGACGAAGTTTCACCACAAGTCTTTGATCCGTTCCTCATGTTATGGTCTCCTGTGAACCCACCCGTAACCCATGTTTTCTTTGTCAGGTTCTCCAGCAGAGCTTTCCCCCAGCACTCTGTCTCCTGTCAATCACAGCATGGGTAAGATGCAAATCCTTCCCATCTGAAACAATACAAAGACCACAACAAGACAGGACTGACAAGCATACTGAATATTAAGACATAACCGGTTGGCACCTAGTCAGATTAATATTATACACACAGACACTTTCAGTGACTATGTCTTCATCAGCATATGAACAGTGTTGATAAAAAAACACTATTGGGACAAACTTTACTGACGTGATGTTCTGCTACAGACCTGCAGCCGGTGACTTACTCGGAGCCAGCCTTCTGGTGCTCTATAGCCTACTACGAGCTGAACCAGCGCGTGGGGGAGACGTTCCACGCCTCTCAGCCCTCTCTGACAGTGGACGGATTCACAGATCCATCAAACTCTGAGCGTTTCTGCCTGGGCCTGCTGTCTAATGTCAACAGGAACGCCACTGTGGAGATGACCCGGAGGCACATAGGTATGCCACAGCTTTAGATAGCTTTACAGTAATTAATGCTCTGTAGACAACCTGTTGGCCTCTTATAATTTCTTTTAGCTTTCAAAATGTGTCACACATGGACACACCTTGTTCAAGTCAAGTCTCGTGTTTATTGTACTCGATGAGAAAAAGGGTTCTGTCTGTCTGTGTTTACAGGAAGAGGAGTCAGACTCTACTACATTGGCGGGGAGGTATTTGCCGAGTGCCTGAGTGATAGCGCCATCTTTGTCCAGAGTCCAAACTGCAACCAGCGGTATGGCTGGCATCCAGCAACAGTGTGTAAAATTCCTCCAGGTAAGATGCTGAAGGTGTCACTTGTGTAGCAATCAGGGACATTTGCTGAAATTAACAGTAAGGTGCCCATTGAACAAAAGAAAAGTATAGACTGGATAGCTTCTGGGCAGGAATATATGGAGCTCTTTCAATGTTAATGAAGATTATGCTGAAGACACCGTGCAGACCCGCCGACTGTACCCTGAATGAAGGTTTTTCAAGTCTATAAGCCACCAAAAGTGTATTTTTAATATAGAAATCCACAACCTGTGGGCTTGTAAGTTGTCTCTCAAAAAAGTTTGTTGTTTACTCATTTGTGGTATATGGCACCTATACCCCAATGGGGACCCAGAGTCAATGCAAAAAACGTTATCAAATGTATCACAGCGTCCAAAGAAACCTCTCAAACCAATTTTGCAGTACAATCCACTCTGCGATCAGTACTCAGTCAGTTTAAACGGTTACGTGCTTGGAATGCTCATTTACAGCATGTCTGATTTATAAAAGCAAAAAGCAGACAGTTTTGCTTAAAGATGCAAAGGAATTAAAAACCATGCTAAATGAGTGAAATCACTGATTGGTTTGGGTGAACAGCCAATCAGAGCTCACGTTCTCACTTGCTGGTTCTGATTCAGCACGCTCATGCGGCCCAACTAGAGCCAACGATGTCCAACACACCACAAACACGCTGGGCAGTAATTAGCCACAGACACACAACGACCAACCAAAGGCCAAATGTCGGCTTGGTATGTCAAGGCCCAAAGATACGTTTTTTTGTTTTTAAATTCAAGAGTCACTGGGAAAACCCACATTAACTGTTAACCTCTTTGTTCCTTTTAGGTTGTAATCTAAAAATCTTCAACAACCAGGAATTTGCAGCCCTGCTGGCTCAGTCAGTCAACCAGGGCTTTGAGGCTGTCTACCAGCTCACCAGGATGTGCACCATCCGCATGAGCTTTGTCAAGGGCTGGGGAGCCGAGTACAGGTAAGCACTGCAGTACTACTATACACTAAACAATACAATTTGAACAGTTTAATTCAAACATGTTACATTTCTATAGGGATTTTTATTAAGCTTATTTTTTAAACTTGAAAAACGTATTAATTCTGACTGTTTTTAGCAGTGTATAATTGTTTATCTGTTATGGCTGAAGACGTGGAAAATTTATCTGAAACTTTTAGCTAAGGAAGTGATTCTGCTTGATGCTTCGCACACTCAACTTAAATGAACTTGGTTATACATTATGGTCTTGGACTGAACACTTGACTTGAGCCAGGTTTTGCTTCCTCAGCAGTAGCATCATTTTCGTTTTCTTTTTTGAGATTGTAGCTTACGTCACGGTTTGTCTGTCTAACTTGCTTGTAGCGTGTAAATAATGTAAACTGAAGCTTTCAGTGTTACCTACTCTACCGCACGTCGTTCTGCTGCTGCGTGCGTCGTGTTTCTGCAGGCTCGATCCGCCCGCTGCACACGATAACACGCCGCGTAGTTTAGTCACCCAACCAACCAACCAACATATTTTGTTCATTTAAAATCCAGCAGCTGTCAAACTGGTTGTAAAAGTGTTGTAACAGGGGAAACACTGTAGACTCCTATACAAGACTCCTCTGTATTTATGTCAGTTGTTGGGCTCATTGCGTTTACTTTGACTGTCTTCTTAAGACTCATTTGTATTTATGTAAGTTGTGCACGGGGTCATTTTATATACTCGAGTGTGACACAGACGGTTGTGTGTGTGTGTGTGTGTGTGAGTCAATGAGTGAGAGAGATGATGATAATAATAATAATGGTAATGTAACAACACCAATAATAATAATTTCAGTGTATGTGTCGGTGCTTTTTGAGCATTTTCAGCACATTTTAACTGTACCGTGATAATACTGATAACCGTGATCATTTTGGTTGCTATAATCGTGATGTGACATTTTTCATAGTGTTTCATCTCGAGTCGGCACAGCCCAGACGTTAAAATCGACGTCTTTGTTTTCCAGGCGGCAGACTGTCACAAGCACTCCTTGCTGGATCGAGCTGCATTTGAACGGGCCCCTGCAGTGGCTGGACAAGGTTCTGACCCAGATGGGTTCCCCGTCTGCACGCTGCTCCAGTATGTCCTAAACAGCTAAGGAAATGCCCGCCCACCCCCCCACCCCTCTCCAAAAAAAACGC
>CM022476.1:26296583-26365092 GCA_011952105.1 Coreoperca whiteheadi
TTCTTATATTTTTTTAAGTTCCTGTTAATTTGTTGGTGTATGTTGTTAAAAGGGGGGGGGGGTTTTTTTTTTGTGTTTTTTTTGTTTTTTTTTTTTTTTTTTCTTTTTTTTTTTGGTTTCTGTTTTTTGTTTTCTTTTCTTTCTTTTCCTTTTTTTTTTTTTTTTTTTTCTGACCATAAGCTTCTCAGGCGTGTGGCATATTATGCAGACTTCATAAAACACTAATAAAGATTTTTATTCTCATGATTCTGTCTGTTGTGTGTTTCTTGAATGTAGATATTAGGGATATTCGCCGCTGAAAACATAATTGAAGACTGGTAGGTTAGACTTGGATTTAGTCTACAGCAATTGCTTATCTATGATTTCACAGGTGAACACGGGGTGCTTTTGTTACACAGTGTCATGTTGGTTTAAGTCATCAGACCTTGCACCATAACCCTCTTGTAAAGTGTTTCAGTGTTTTCTGAGTAGTACAAGTACTGATATTTTTAAGCAGCACCTTTTTAACTAAGGACATTTACAGTAAGTACTGTACTCAAGTACAAGTCTGAGATGCTTAATATTTGTATTGAATTTTAATTAATAATAGTTCTTACTTACATTGCAGAGGCAAAAGTTGTACTGTTTACTCCAGTACATTTATCTGACAGCCATAGTTTGCAGATTCAGATTTTCTATACAAAACATGATCAAACTACTCAAAATTGAAATACTACTTCCACTTTATTCCATCAATATCTATAATCCACACACTTTAAGTATATATTGCAGGTAATGATTTCACATAATTTTGAGTGCAGGACATGAAATGGAATACATTGTGTTATTACTACTTTAGTAAAGGGTGTGAATGCTTCTCACCACTGATGGAACAGTGGTGGAATGTAACTAAGTACATTTCCTCGCTGTGAACTCAACACATGACACTCAGGGACGAATGTGAAGCACTTGAACTCTACTTGAGTGTTTCCATTTTCCTGGTACTTTACACTTCCAATCTTTTACACGTCAGGAGGAACTATCGTGCTTGTTTTCGCACTCCGCTACATTTATGTCACAGCTTTTGTTACTATTTACCTTTCAGATTAGGATACAAGATGTGATCCGCTTATATACAATATAATGCATTGCTGTAGATGAAGTGAGCCTAAAGCACGAGCAGGCAGTTAAAATTAGTCAACCAGCTAAATTACTTTACACATCTTAATGCATCAATAATAATGGTCCAACACTACAATAACGCTGACAGGGCCCACAAATGTTTTTTCTATTGATACCTCAACTACATTTTCCTGGTAATACAAATGCACTTTTAAAATTTTGAATGTATAGTTTAACTTGTAGTAAATTAATTTGATGGGGTGGTATTTCTACTTCCACTCAAGTCGATGGTCTGAATTCCTCCTCCACCACTGCTACTGTTCATACGGTAGCAGCACATTGCACAGGACAACTGCATCCTCCAACTACGCCCGACAAGCACAACTGGCTGTCATTAGATTTGTCCTTCGTCTGCCACCGTAGGTTACGTCGGACGTAAACACTGTCTGTTAATCTACAGCTACCGACGTGTTCAGACGACATGGCTTTTACTTTGTACTCTCTCATCCAAGCGGCGATCCTGTGCGTCAATGCAGTCGCTGTACTGCACGAAGAGCGATTTCTGAGTAAAAGTAAGTGGCTGTGGTCAGGGTTGTATGCGCGCGCACATCGTGAAGCGCGAACGCGGTTAGCTGGTGCTAACTAGCTAAATAACATTTCAAACAAATGGTGAGAAAACAAAAAACGCTGCGGGATTTATCGGCGAAGGGGGACGCTACTTGCAGTTACCGTACCTGCCGCTAATGAACGGCTGTTATTGAGTGGCAGAGCGGTTGTCCGCCCTTTAAATCTAGTGAATAACTGTGACAACGTCCTACTTTTGAAAGCAACAAACAACTTTATTGACAAACAAGGTGCAACAATCAGACATTACAGGCTTAACCAAAGGTGGGGAATGAAAAGTGGTATGACAGTATCCGACACAAATGCGCTGGCGACTCTTTCTGAAATGTCTTCTTATTTAAAGAAAACGGTAGTCAACGCATGTTTTATTTTTTTTATTTCACTTTCATTTTCCTCTCTGGGTCTGTCTGCGTTTTAACCTCCTGCAGTCGGCTGGGGGGTAGACCAAAGTGTCGGAGGTTTCGGTGATGAGCCAGGCATCAAAGTGCAGCTAATGAACCTTATCCGCTCCGTGAGGACCGTGATGAGAGGTGGGTGTTCACGCCTAGTGCACATGCACGCAGGTTGGCGGCACTATCTTCGTGGGGACCCGTCATTGACATAATGCATTCCCTAGCCCCTAAACCTAAACCTAAACCTACCCATCACAACTAAATGCCTAAACCTAACCCTCACCCTAACCCAATTGTAACATTTACCCTAAAACCAAGTCTTAACCCTCAAAAAGCCCTTTAAACTTGTGGGGTCCCGCATTTTGGCCCCACAAAGGAGGTCGGGCCCCACAAGTATAGTGTACTCCTGGTTTTTGGGCCCCACGAATAAAACAAGAGTACACACACACACAGCCCGGTACTTGTATACTTGTGAGGACTCTCCCCAGCCCCTTACCCTAACCCTAACCATCATAAGGAAGTGCCTAAACCTAAACCTAATTTTAACCCTGACCCTAAAACCAAGTCTTAACCCTCAAACAGCCCTTTGAAGGTGTCTTGAAAAGTGAGCACCTGCCAAAATGTTCTCCCTTTCCAAAAAAATGTCCTCACTCCCAAGGTCTAAACCACAAACCGGTCCTCACAAAGATGGCTGTAACACGAGCACACACACACAGAGAGAGAGAGCCCAGTGAGGCTCCTCTCGGCACTGATCGCGTCTTGTGTGCTGCCTGTTCTGCTCTGCAGTGCCGTTGATCGCGGTGAACTCCGTCTGCATTGTGCTGCTGCTTCTGTTTGGATGAAGAGGAGAGCGAGCGACGATGGGACCGACCGGTCGGCGGCCAGGAGAGCTTCTGCACCACCTCAGGAACCCGTCCGCAGACACGCGTTATCTCGCAGAAACACGTCTGCTGCCAGCCTGAAGATGAATGTGGTCACTGGATGTTGCACCTCAACACACGGGGTGTTTTGTTGTTAAGGCCTGTTTCACACAGCGCAGTAATGCAAAATACACAAATGCGGTTATTTGGAAATTAACTTCCCTTTGAATAGTACAATAAAATGCTGAGTAGTGACCACTTCATGTGCTTTTGATTCAAATATTATATAGCCTATATATATTTGTTTAGCTTTTCTGTCACAACAAACAGCCGACTGTGAACTGTTTGTGATTTATACACACGCAAACTTAACTCTTGAATGCGCCCTTTGGTTGTTGAAATGCGCGGGAACTAAAACAGTATCTTTAAACAACACCAAAGTGCGCTTATGCGTTTCATTTCCTGCACTTGTCGAAGGTGTGCCGTTCGTCCCAGCTCGCACGCCGTACTCGTGACCAGCGTCGCACACTGCGCTCACTTCATGGCCCCGACGTCCCAAGTGAACTACTGACTTAACGTTACATTGATTCGTGTGTTGTACGGAGTGCCAGCGCCTTTGGCGAGCTCGCCGCTGAGTCGCGTTGTAGTTAAATCGCGTGTCTTGGGCAATAATGGGGCATGCGCAGAGTTGCCTCGCTGCCCCCCTCGCCGTGTATTTAGTTTATGTTTACATTTACCGTTCTCAAACGCAAATGTCCTCGACGACGAGAGGCTTCCAAGCTTCGTGTATCTGCACTTGGCCAAAGCGCTGACCCGGAGGACGGGCTACTTGTACGCAGAAACTACGGAGACGCGCGACGTCGTCTACACGGTCCTCAACTGCAGGTACGCGTGGCCCACTTCCATTCGAGCTTCAAAGGAGGACGCTCTCTTTTTTTCTTCTTCTTTTTCTAACTGTCTGAAAGTGGTGACCGCTGGTCGTCCACGTTATGCGTCCGTGTATCTGTCTCGCTCAGGCTGGATGCCCTCCTGCTGAGGCGGTGCTGCGGGTTACGGTTGGGATTATCCAGGCAGCGAACACCGAGACATCCCGCTGTGCTTCCCGGAGTTTCTCTGCGGCAGACTGCTGCTTATGGCGCTGACTGATGGAAAACCTGAGGCGCAGCCCAGCAGGTAAGACGTGGGACACATTCAGCATGTCTCGGATGTCCCATACACCCAAAGCAAACATGCCGAGCACATTATAATTAGTGTTTTTCCCACTGCCCTGATGCCCGTGGTGGTGACGTGAAAGCGAGAGCGGGAATTACTTTTGCAGGCCTGGTTCGTGTGCGCCAGAGCTGGAAAAGCCTCCAGCCGGTTGATGAACTGAAGAAGGGTCCGTTCATGCTGCAGGTTCGAGTCCTGGGGTACCGGCACATTGACGCAGGGGTGGAGGTGGACATCCGTCCGTCTGCCACCGCTCGTTCGGGATGCGCGGCGTGGGAGAGCGTCCTGACGCTGCTCTCCAGAGACAGGACCCGCAAGGCCGGCAGATGCCCGCCCAACAATGGAGACGAGAGTGAGCCGCGTGCATGGTGATCTCTGCTAAGAATGTCTCGAGCCTTTTGCAGACTCAGACTCTTTCTGGTTACGTTTCAATGTTCTCTTACAGGCCAAGCAGGTGAGCCCGTGCCAGGAAATGTGAGGCAGGTAGAGCTCAGGGTTTCCAGGACTGCCGGCCCGCAGTGCGTGAGGTCCTTCTCGGGCTACTCCCCCTGCCGGCTTCTCTCTCTCCCGGCCGGGCTCTTTGGCTACAGGTCGCAGACCGCACCGACTCTCTGGATGCTCTCTGTCTGCTTAGCTGAAATAGAAAAGCACAACGCCAATGGATTCTATTTGGGGCAAGACAACCGGTCTGCTGTGAAGAAGGTCTCTAGCTATAGACCCATACAGTTCCAGCAGTACTGGTCAGACCCTTCTCGTTGCTCTGTTGTGTCGTCAGGGGTTGGCGCCACCACCGCGCCTATCAGGGTCGCAGCCCAGCTCGAGGAGCCTCTGTTGGTACCGACAGTGGGCGCCAGTCTTCTGCCCGCGGCCTCGGCTTCCACCTGCAGCAGCGTGGCAGCAGCATATCTCACGTGACTGGATTGATTTCTAGGTGACTGATTAACGTTGGTGGTGGATATTTGTAGTTTTGTCCGAACAAAATAAAGTGCTGATTTTGTGCCTTTTTTTTTTTTTTCTGTTTTCAATTTGGAAAACACAGTGTGTAATCAATTAAGTGCAACAATCAGCGAATCGACGTTCAACATTCAAGTATGTTCTCATGATCATAAAATAAGGTTGATTTATTGTTAATTTGAATAAACTATATCCTCATAAGAACACGTAGTAATAGATGTATCTGCCTCTGGGACCCCTCCTTTTATTGTTAAAGGTATTTTCAGTTTCATTGAGTGCAACCACTTCAATGCCTATGATGACGGAGGAGTTTATCGACAAGGCTCATTTCTTTATGTGTGAGAATAGATAGATTAAAGAACATTAAAAGGTCCACGTCTTCCGATTAAAAGCAGACTTTTTCCTAAGACTACACTGTTAACAACCTCCACTGTAAAATATAATGTGCCATGTCCAGATGCATATGAGGAACTGATTTAAATACATGCGCGTCACTTCTATTTGTGCAAGCCTGAAGTTTTATTTTTGACGCGTTGTTCCATAAATTACAACAGGCACTGTATGTCAATCTCCCATTCAGAGAGACATGCAACCTCCTGCACGCGGTTAATCTGAAAGAAATGCACGGCTGTTCCAGTGAGGCGCTGCCTCCTGGCAGGTAGGCTACACAGACAGACAAGCAGTGCGACGAACTCTGGAGTCTAGGTTGTCGCTTGTATTCATTTGTTTCTCACCCATCTTTGAAACCTGCCCAGAGGATGTGAGGATTAATTTGCTGGGTTTGTATGAAGTTGTCGTGGGTAACACAGACATGATGAGTGTGGTATTGATCCTTTCATCTGACTCCCAACAAGAAAGCGGGATAAATGTATTTCCCAGAACTTTACCTTTATAATACCAGTCCTTTTACTGAGGTCATTGTGTTCTTGTCAGATATTCTTTTACACCTAAAAGGATCCTAATAGCTGTGGAAATAATTTGAATGTAAAGATTTCTGATTAGTTTCATCAGCAGGACTTTTCCTGTGGGTTCCATACTGTACATGAGCGCTGTGTCACATGCCATGCCTACTGGTCGACTATACTAGGCTACTGCAGACATCATTCCTACAGGGAAGAAGGACTTTTCAGTATTTGATCCCTCCGATAATCCTGTTTGCAGCTTTCATGTATGTGAAGGTCTGTCCTCCTGTATTATTTATAGGACCGCATTCAGTGCATGGGGAGAGAGAAGTGGCTTTTCATGCACCCCTGAGCCGCCACAACGCTTCATAAAAGGAATAAGGGAGATGGTTTCTAGCATGAGCTCCCAATTACAAGAGGCGGGGAAGGACTGGAGGTTTCGTCTGTGGTTTTCCGAGATGGTTTGAAGAGAAAGAACAATGTTTTCCGGGGGTTTTCACATTCACCAGAAAAAGATTAAAGGTCACGTTCGTCAAGATTACCTAGTTCATTCCCTTTAGATAGAAAAAAGTGATAGAAAAAAAGCATTAAAAAGTCAGGTTGGGATCTTAGCAGTATATTGAAGAAGTGGTTTGACGTTTTGGGAAATGCCGAGAGTTAGATGAGAGGATTGGTACCACTCTCATGTTGGCACGTTAAATATGAAGCCGCAGGCCAAAAACAAATCACTTACCAGCCCCTATAAATCTCACAAATGAACATGTCTTGTTTGCTAATTTAAATAGTCTCGCCCATAACAGCCCATAATACTATACAATAAGGTTTTACACTACCCCTTTTCACACTAAGGTTTTGGATTAAACAAAGGAGAACATGACATGTTAATTGGTGAGCTTTAGAGGTGCTGGTAGGCAGTTTTTGTCAGGGCTAGCTGTTGCTCCCTGTTCCTAGCCCTTATGCTAAGATATGCTAACTGGCTGCTCGCATTGGCTTCATATTTACTGTACAAATATGAGAGTGGTGTCAGTTTTCTCATCTAACTCTACGCAAGCAAGCATATTATAAGTATTGTATAAGTGTAAAAACTCGAACTATTTCTTTAATGAATTAAAGCAGGTATCTGTTCTGGTACAGCCAGCATTTCATAGAGGCTTCAGTCTCTCCATGCCTGCTGCTTGAAAGTATGTATCTCTTGGTGTGTTACCTTTTGGTTATATTGCCTACAGATATACAGCTGTATGAATGTGTAGATCATTCTTCTTGGGGGGGGGGGAGTTCAGCAAAAGCCCAAATGACAAAACAAGAAAAATAAATAAATAAAAAAGTACCAGTATTGCTGGTGCGATTGGAATCAGTGGAGCATCCCGTGTCTGCCTCCCTGCACACACTGTGAGCAGTTGTAGTTTATAAGATGAGGGGAGGGCGTGTGTGAAGAGTCTGTGTTTATAGACGTCCAGACGGAGGAGAAATCTGTCTCAACCGGCTGTACAGCGAGTCAGAGGGACATGTGATTTTCATTACAGCAGCTTGGGGAAGAGTTCAACCGTGGAAGGCTTAAGGTGAAAGCATTTCTTTTATATTTGAATGTATAAGTGGATATTTGAGATAATGTAGACTTCCGTACGTCTGATCGTGCATCTATTCTTGTTAGTGTAAGGCCAGGGTTGAGTACGTTGTGTACCTACTGTTAGCAGTGACACACCGATTAGACTGATGTCTTGCCGAAAAAGGGCGAGTCAAATAGCGCTCGAGACATTTTCTGTCACTCTACAAAAGGAACTTGTCAATGAAATGCTTCAACTCATGGTGGGCAATGAAGTTAGTCATACTGAGGGGGATCTTGGGTCTTTAAGACGAGGTTAATTCAAGAGATTAGAGTTGGATGGCACATGTTGTTGTAAAGAAACACTGGTTTGAGGGTGTAAAGATCAACTATAAGTATTGTCTAATCTCTTGTCCTATAAGTTCCCTCTGCCACAGTGAAAGCGGTTGGCAACCTTTTCACTGCTGGGACAAAACCACCAACCAAGTACAAACTAACGCATTGAATGTGTTTTAAGTCAAATCTATTTTTCATCCATTGTTGTTCCGCCACCACCACAAACCACACAAGGACTGGAGCACGCTGACGCTCGCTTGAACATGTACATTGCTGTTATTATTCATTTATAGAGTCCTGATTCTGTCATGCATATGAGTCAGTCAAGTGTAAGAGGGCCAGTCTGTTAAGCTCCTGTACGGAGTGTATTGCATTTAGCACGTAGAGCGGTAAAGTGGAAACGCTCCACTTGAAGAAGCCTTTTAGTCCTGTATTTAGTGTAAATATCTCATTTGTTATAACATAATTTGTCTGTGTGTTCTTCTTTAAATCTTATCGCAGAATATTTGAACATGAACTCTTCAGCAATGCTACTCTCTGCTACTGTGGCTTTGATTGATTTCTACAGTATGTACCTTTAAAACACCTGACATAAAAGGCCTAATGTATCTTCTGAAGTCGCTCAGAGTGATGCATTCATCTCTTCATCTGAAATGTTGTTTCTGTGCGGAGAAGGGGAGGGTGTGTGTGTGTGTGTGTGTGTGTGTGTGTGTGTGTGTTTTAGAGAGATGAAACACACACCCATACTCGCACACTCCATCCTTGGTTAGAGCACTTTAGAGGAGTTCATCTGTCTCCTTCAAAGAGCCAATCCTCGGGGAATTTAAGTTATTTTTTGCTTCTTTTAAAAGTACCCGCTTCATTTATTTATTCAGAGAGGCCAATACTAAATGACAGCTTGTTCTCTCTTACTGTTGTTCATAAAACAAGTCCACTGCATTTACTATTACCTGCTCCAGTTAGTAGTAGCTGTGTTAATCAAATATGTGAATAATATTAATACTGCAACAGCACAACAGTGTCATGTTTACTAGAGGGGAGTGGTGTGGACAAAACTGTCTGTCACAGTTGTGCGTTATTTGTAATGGTGAAAAATCCGAGTACATTAATGCAAAAGGATAGCAAATGTAGATGCTTCCCCCAGAGCTCAATTAATAGTTTGATAAGTATGAAAATGACGTGAATCATGGGCTATTACCTTCACAGTCACCCGATCTCGGATGAACACGTATGGGAAATTTTGGACCAACTGGTTTGACCACCACCATCATTAAAATAACACATTGGGGAGTATCTTTTACAAGGATGGTGTTCATCCCTCCAGTAGAGTTCCAGTGGAAACAATGCCAAGGAGCAGTGAAGCTGTTCTGGGGGTTCGGGATGGCCCAACACTTTACTAAGACACTTAGTAATGTGTTGGGTAAGTGATGGGATTGGTTGGTTGGTCTACCACTTTGGGGCAGACTAATATGTCTCAACAACTGTCAAAAGGATTCACCTTGAAAGTTGGTAAAGATGTGCACGGTCCCCACAGGATGAATCCTACTGACTTTGGTGATCCCCTGACTTTTCCTAATCCCACCATCAGGGTTCACATTCGTGGTTTTGAGTGAAATGTCCTGACAAGTGGATCAAATTTGGTACACACATTCATGTTCCCCACAGGTTAAATTGCAAGTACTTTGGCGAGCCCTTTATTGAGCACCATATTCAGGTATATGCTTTGTATATTTGTTTACCAAATGTTAGCATACTAACATACTAAAATAAGGTGACCATGGTAAATACAGTCTGCTAAACTGCATGTTAGCATTCTAATATTAGCTAATTATTGACATAGCAAGGTACTTCATCAGAGTGATTCAAAAACCCTGTAAAGCCAATATTGCCAATCTTCAGGATCACAGATGTTGTCTGTATATCTATTTTTCTGTATTTTAATTAATAGATTGCACTATTGTTACATCAAAACGGCCGGGTGTCCTGCATAGGATTAAATTGAAAGCTGCACAATAAAAGTAATAGGTAAATTAAATAGTATATATTCAGTCGTAATTATTTCCACTATAATCCACTATTTTTTCTTCACTTCTAATAGTCTGATACTATCTTACATAGTAATAACTTGAGATTAAGGCGTTTGTCAGGTCCAAAAGGTGTGATTAGTGTGCCACTGTAGAGACAGTAAGTCTATAATTTTCTTGTGTTGAAAACAAAATCTTAACTCAAGGTCTACTTACTAGCTGTTCCTGGAGCTTTCAACCACATCTTACAGTCTGCATCTTTGATATAGCTAGAGAGGAAAAAGAGCTTGATTTAAGTTTTTTTCAAACTACTATTTCCAAGGTCAAGAACTAACTTCCAATTTTCTGTGTTGTCTCAGTGCGGTAAGGGAAAACACATGACGAAGCAAGGCAAAGGCAACACCACCCGCATCACCCTCTCTTCCCCAACAGGGAGCAGCAGTGTGCAGGTCTACCATGACTACCAGAAGGTGGCTTTTAAGATGTATCCTGGGAATGGTCATGCAACAGAAAACGGTTCTGACCAGAGATACAGCATGAAAGACGAGAGTGTTGAGAGGAACTCCACGTGGATGATGGATTCGAGCAGCCAGGCCTATTCAGGGCCGGAGGACAACTCCACAGACCCACATGAGACACTGACAGAGACTTCAACTCTGACCTTTGTGGACGCCCACACCACGGAGGAATCGGCAGAGAACCACAGCCTCCATGGGGTGGGGATGGTTTACCTCAAGGAGTTTGTGCTGATAGATGATGATGATGATGGAGACATGTCGCTAAGAGAGAAAACGGTGACAGACTTGTCCGTCATGGATGGAAAAGCGGCTGAGCTGGTGTGTGGGAGGCTGTTGTCCACCTCCAGTGGCTCGGTGTCGGAGTGTAAGGAGGAACCTCTGGCTCCTGAAGCACCTCCACCTGAGAACGTTGAGACTGCACATGAAAAGAAACGCTGCTGTCTCTGCACTGTTTTATGACCACGCGGGACGCGAAGGATCATGGTTTTGAACCCTGCAGCAGTTTTTAGGACTGTGAAGCTGTCCTGGACAACTCTGTGTTTCTGATCACTCTGGCAAAACATTGCCACATCCTGGGCTTATATACTGTATGTGATCCTGTTGAAGCACAGAGCACATTTCAAGCTATGGTGACATAAACAGTGGAATTGTGTTTTCTTATTCAACTTTTCCTTTAGTCAAAATTTGTTGGCACTGATTTTACAGAGCCATTGTTGGACATTAAAAGCACTCATCCAGCAAAAATATTTTAGTTTGTCTCGAACGTCAGCCACTAATGTGTTTTTGTAAGACTCCTCATTTACGTAACTATGACATGTATGTATGCTGAGAGGTGTAATTATTTCTGTTTGAAGAATTTGATCATGCGGGTTAAGATAATCATTTTCTAGTTCAACAAACATATCTCTGAAGTCTATTATAACATTTGAGTACTAAAAAGTGCACGTTTCTGTAATATTTGATCTGAGTGACAGACTTTGTGATGACTACACAGAAGGTCTAGAAAGATCAGGTGCTAACAAAAAATAAAAGAGTAACCAATTGCCAACCAGATTACTTTCTCTATGTACACACTTTGTTTGGTCATGGGACGTGGGATAACACCAACCACGACTGTACTGCAAAAAATATGACAATGTTAAGAATGCACGGCGATTGCATCATTATGCCAAGGTATTATGGAAAGAGTGGACCCAGCAATTTTGGTTCAGGTAACATTGGATCCTTCACTTAAGGATTACCCTATGGAGTCTTTGCCTTCTTGTACCGTAGCACTATGTATCAATGTTGAGGAACTATGGAGTGGGGGGCGTAGAGAGTGCAAGTGATTCAAATTGCCACCTCGGAAAACATGCATGTCTTCAAAGAAGAACTCATGTCAAAGGGACAGTTTACCCCAAAATCAAAAATACACATTTTTCCTCTTGCCTGTAGTGCCACTAATCCATCTAAATCGTTTCGGTGTGAGTTTTGGAGTTGTCGGCCGTAGAGATCTCTGCCTTCTCTCGAATATAATGGAACTAGATGGCACTCGGCTTGTGGTGCTCAAAATGCCCACAAAAAAAATACATTTGAAAAACTCAACAATAATGACTTTTTCCAGAAATCGTGACCCGAAACTCCAGAAACACGTCACTGTAAAAAGCAACACAATGTCAGTAATATATATATATATATATATATTACATATACATACGGTATATGGTGTGTGTGTGTGTGTTTCATAACTAGTAACTAGCGTGCACTAGGGCCCGTCGTAACTACATTAGGCCACTGCATAAGGTGCAAAGAAGCGTAGCAATGCGTCAACAAAGGCAGTGAAGAAGAAGACTGCTGACACACATGGACGTTAACAATGACTGATGAAATATTCAAAAGCCCGGCTTTGCAAGTGTTTTATGAGGAAGAAAATTCATCGAACACCTCAAGAATACACACAATGTGCTCAGGCGAGTAACATTTAATGTCAATATAACTTTTGTTTGTTTACAAGAAAGCTCCACAGGGTAAGTAAACCCCAAACCCAAATCTGTCTGAAGCCTGACATCCACTGCTGAAGGCAGGACTGAAATGCTCGGCTGCCATGCGATTCTGTTGTACTCTGTGGAGGGACATCACTAAACACCACATACCAGCCAAAAGGGGTTGGCCTGCCCCGGTCTTTCACCAGATGATTTTGGTTGGAGGCTAGCCTACACATTCAAGTCATAATATGTGACAGTAATGCATTTTAGGTCTATGAAGTATAGCGTTACTTCAGGCAGAGCAATGAACTGAGTCTGGCTTGCATTAGCTAATTGGCATCAGCTGTTTCATTCTTGCTTCACAATCATTGGCTCATTCTCAGATGTGTGGCACCCAGCTGGGTAGTAACAACCAATTATATTCATGCACTTAAAATAATGTTTTGTATTTTTTTTATTAAGGGGGCTTAGTTCTTCCAACAGAATCCATAATGAGGCGTATTTCAGAGCTCCCTCAAAGGGCAGAGCTTTTCCCGTCAACTCTAACTCGATAACAATTTGCTAGAAATGGTCAGTTCCTTGATGTTAAGTGTTTCTGACTGAACTAGTTGTTGTTAGTTGGTTGGTTTTGCGGTTTCCTAGTGAACTGGGTGATTAGCAAGAATGGCAATCGACACCAAGTGACAAAGCAAATCCAGTAGAAAAGAAGTGCTCTCCTGCCACGCTGTTTCGCTATTCAGGGATCTCTTGGACATGCAGTGCAGAAATACCACAGCCATGAGTGTTTAGCCCCAAAGGTGACAAGATGACAAAAAAAAAAAAAACTTGTTGAATAACCATAGCTTCCTGCTGTCTTAAAATTATTGTTGAAACAACTTTTATTTGCTCTGTATCATGTTCTGTTCTAGTCAGATTTGGGCCCACACAACGACATACCGTTCAGTCAGTCTGCTCTGAGGGACAGACTAGAGTTAATCAGTCCAATCCAGGCACTCATGTGAGGCGGTAGCTTGTGGGCTTGAGTGACAGGGGGACCCCACTTAGGACCCTGCTGGGTAGAAAGATAGCAGCTCACTAAACTTATCTCCCCCTACCACATCACGCCAACTGACACCCCCTCAGCACCCACCACTGACCCTATAGGACGAGGAGGGATGTTAGTTCCATTGACTTAAAACACCACTTATAATAAACAATCAATTGAGCCATCTTTAATTGAATAAGGGTTACAAACTACTTTATAAACTGGACAAAGGGTAAGCTGCAGCATGTTATTCATAAAATGTATGTTTACAATAGCAGTGCCAGTCATTAATGAACTTGTACTTGATGTAATTTGTCATTTAACCAAAGACCCTTACCTTTCTATAATTGTTTGTTTTTTACACACATAGTAATGTGCTTCTAAAAGACCACAGTTATGTGTTACAAAATACCCCAATGTTTGTAAGAAGGCATGCAGCAGGTTCATTAGGCCAAATATAGCCGTTATCAGTCACCGCAGAGTGCGCAGTTCACCAGAGTGAGCACTGACGGTATCAACAACGCATGTGTGGTGTATCTGAATGACAGATGAAGCCACAAAACCACCAGCTCCAAGAAGACCATTGAGAAAAGGAGCCATTTCTCAGAGTGACCTCAGCTCACCCACTCACAGCGTCCTCTCAATCCTGGTTATCAAACCCGCTCAGTGTCGTCATGGTCCGCACGACGGAAGAAAAAAACAGACAAAGGGAAAGGAGGGTGAGGAGGTTGAGTGTCTGGTGAAGCGAGAGGATGGACGAGAGAGACAGAACAATGAGCGTGTTTTTTCTGCTCTGTGTCATAGCAGGTGAGAATACTGACGACAACTCTTTGGTGATTATATTTAAAATCTTTATGTATCACTGACAGCTGGAGAAGGGGTGAAAAGCCTTTGACAATATTGACTGATGGATGTTCTATCGTCTCAGATATGCTGGCAGAAGGCCACACTCTGGATGTGTGTGCCTCCTGCCACACTAACGCCACGTGTGACGACAAGTCAGACGGCTCTGGCAAAGTTTGTAACTGCAAGTACGGGTTTGTGGGGAATGGGAGAACCTTCTGTCAAGGTAGGACCAAAAATTGTGTATGTTTATTTACCATGTGAAGTTAAGTCTCTTTTTTTTTTCCAAATGAGAAGATGTTTTGCCATGCAGAGTTTAAAACCACTTTAAACCGACTCGCTAGTGAATATAGTGGAGCATTTTAGATTCGGATAAGTCCTGATACACAGAAACACTGAGCTAAAAGGTGAATAATGGACTTACATTCAGCCGTTAGACACAATTACAACAAGCACAACTCCAAATGAATTTTTAGTTTTGCTCCACGCCCTTGATGTAACCCACTGTGTGCTAACACATCTGCCACATCAGCTTTATAAAGGTGGCAATATGTCAATGTTGCATTTACAGCTTTCTCCCCAAGTGGCCAAAGCAAGAATAAGGGTCTATGAGGGCATGTACATAGGCAAGGCAGCGGTTTGATCCAAATGCTAACATCAGCATGCTAATATACTCACAGTCTAGCATGCAGAACTTAACGAAGCATTACCATATTCACTGTGTTAGTTTAGCAAAGTACAGCTGAGGTGACGCCGTTAGTTTAGTAAGTAAACTATCATAAACAAAAGTATTGGACAAATAAAACCTTTGACCTGATGATGGCGCTAGATGAAGTCAGGGGACCACTAAAGTCAATAGGATTCTCTGCATTCTCTGGGGACCGTCTACACAATGTCATGGCAATCCATCTATTGGTTATTGTGACTGTTGATGATGTAAGGTGACCTTGAGTGTCAAGAAAGGTGCCAATAAATAAAATGCATAATAATAATAATAGACCTTTTTCACATAAGAAATGTTTGTTGTTAATTCAACTTGTCATAGCAGTTGAACTAACAACATTAACTGTTTAAACTCCTTCTCTTCTCTGTAGAAGTGTAAGAAATTTTAATTTTTTCTTCCAGATAAGGATGAGTGTCAGATAGGAGCCAGTAAGATCTGTGGGCAGCACACCACCTGCCACAACACATATGGCAGCTACTACTGTACCTGCCTGGCTGGCTACAGCCCTTCTAACAACATGGAATTCTTCATCCCAAATGATGGAACCCACTGCCAGGGTGAGTTAAGGCTGACTTTTTTATAGCTGTTAAGGTGTAAAGCTACAGAAAAGGAAACATGCCAAAAAACTGTAAAGTGAGACATCCAAAAGGTAGGTATGTAAAACAGAATAACATTTATAGAGTCACGCATAAGAGATGTAAAAATGTAGACTAAAAATTAGAAATGGCAACATCAATGTTTCATTTTTATGTCACATGCTCATTTGCTATTGATTGTGCAGACACTGATGAGTGCAGGATCTCAGGCCTGTGTGGAGAGGGGGCTCAATGCAGGAATCTTGAGGGCAGTTTCGACTGCAGCTGCCAGCTGGGATACCAAGTCCACAGCGGCGCAGAGCCCTTCCACCCTCATAGAGACAAAGCTTCCTGCAAAGGTAAAACTGCAATAATGGGATTTGGATAAGCATAGGGACCGTTGCGAGTATATATTCAATTTGTCAGGGAGAGCGGAGCAGGTGGGCCCAAGTAATCCTTCATTTATATCTGAGTGAAGGCTGAGCAAAAAAGACAAAGCATCCAACAAAGACTGAAGTGAAACACAGGACTCAAATACTAGCTGAACTAATGAGG
This sequence comes from Coreoperca whiteheadi, assembly GCA_011952105.1. Lineage (NCBI taxonomy): Eukaryota > Metazoa > Chordata > Actinopteri > Centrarchiformes > Sinipercidae > Coreoperca > Coreoperca whiteheadi. Next base: position 26,312,732 of record CM022476.1, read on the forward strand.
GGATGAGGTGGGGGAAACACAGGGCACAGGCAAGTGTGGAGGGAAAAGCAGGCAGGGGAGGAACACAGGAGGGAAACGGTGCAAACTGAAAACACAACCTGTCCTAGAATCCAAACAAATACAACTAAAATACACCAGTCAAGTTTGAAACAATCAAGAAGTATGCTAGATACTTTCAGACCGTTTAAAAATGTGCTGCTCCACACAAATTGTACTCCAGTAGAAGCACCTGGAGTTAACTGCAAATAGATTCTAACCCAGATGTGCTTTTTAGTGTGTTCACGACTCAAGTTTGGTCCTGGCTGGTAAAACAGTGACGGTCCGTCCTGGAGGTGAAATCTTTTCAGTGCGTTTTGTATGTTCTTGTCCCAATCAGTGGTTGACTGTGGCCACCCTGCCTCAGTGGAGGACGCCGTGCTGCTCTCAGTCACAGGGACCACATACGGCAGTGCGGCCATGTTCGCCTGTGGCAACGGCTTTGTGTGGAGGAGCGGAGACAACAGCTCCGTGTGTGGAGCTGATGGACTGTGGAAGGGACCCACCATGGTCTGCGAAGGTAACAAAACACAAGCAAAGCATTTTATAAATAATATTCATGATCATTCATCAGCACATTGCAACCCTGTGCTTTGCTTTCTCGGCTCGTGGGTGCTTGTAACATTCATGATCTGGAAAGGTGTGTTCATTTGATCGTTTGTCTCTTCGGGAGGTCTTAACAGTGTCAGCTAAATGTTTATATGCTAAATATGAAACCCACCATGGCTCACTGATATGATCTCAAATCTATCTCGATAATACAAACTGTAAAAATAGGTTTTTTTGGCCACGATAGCGGCACGGCAATGTCAATCTGTCTGTCAACATCTCAAGAATCGATTGCCGTAAAATTGAATGGAAATTTAGGATGAATTGCAGTAATTTTAATGACCAATACACTTTGCATCTAGCGCCATCATCAGGTCAAAATTACATTTACATTTACATTTAGTCATTTAGCAGACGCTTTTATCCAAAGCGACTTACATTTGAGGAAGACAATGGAAGCAATATAACAACACAAGGTAACAAAAAGCATAAGTGCATCAAAAACGAGTCTGGTTAAAGCCCAGCACAGTATACAAAGCTAACGATAGGAAGGGTTTCTTTTTTTATTTATTTATTTTTTTTTTATAGCAGAGGTAGAAAGGAAGAAGAGTTAGTGATTGTCAGTCAGGTGTTGACGGAAGAGATGCGTTTTCAAGTGCTTTTTAAAGGTGGCTACAGAATCTGCTGATCTTGTAGAGGCCGGCAAATCATTCCACCAATGTGGAACGGATCCAGAGAAGGTGCGCGAGAGTGATTTTATTCCTTTTTGGCATGGTACCACCAGGCGTCGTTCTTTTGCAGAGCGCAGGGACCTGGCAGGAGCGTAGGTCTGTATGAGCAAGCAAAGATATGATGGTGCAGAACCAGTGGTGGTCTTGTAAGCCAATAGCATCCCTTTGTACTTGATGCGGGCGACAACAGGGAGCCAGTGTAACCTAATGAAGAGAGGGGTTACGTGCGCTCTCTTCGGCTCATTGAAGACCATTCTTGCCGCCGCGTTCTGGATCATCTGCAGAGGTTTGGTTGTGCAAGCAGGGAGACCAGCCATCAGTGCATTGCAATAGTCCAGTTTGGACAAGACCAGAGCTTGGACTAGGACTTGTGTAGACTGCTCCGATAGGAAAGGTCTGATTTTCCTGATGTTGTAGAGGATGAATCTGCAGGACCTGGTGGTGCTGGCGACATGGCTTTTGAAGTTTAGTTGATCATCAATTACCACCCCCAAGTTTCTGACCGTGCTGGATGGAGTAACGGTCGTTGAGCCAAGTTGAATGGAGAGGTCGTGGCGAATCTTTGGGTTGGCCGGTATCACAAGCAGTTCCGTTTTGTCCAGGTTCAGCTGCAGGTGATGATCCTTTGTCCAAAGCGCAATGTCACTCAGGCATCCCGAGATGCGAGCAGAAACAGTTGAATCATCAGGTTGAAACGACAAGTGGAGCTGCGTGTCATCAGCATAGCAGTGATAGGAGAACCCATGCTTCTGAATGACCGAGCCTAGGGATGTCATGTAGATGGAGAAGAGTAGGGGACCAAGTACCGAGCCCTGCGGCACCCCTGTATTGAGATGTTGGGACTCCGAGACCTCGTCTCTCCAGGATACTCTGAATGACCGACCCGATAGGTACGATTTGAACCATCGCAACGCGATTCCAGACACACCCATAGCACTGAGAGTGGACAGGAGGACGTGGTGATTAACTGTGTCAAAGGCCGCAGACAGGTCCAGTAAGATAAGAATGGATGACTTGGATGTCGCCTTTGCCAATCTCAGGGCTTCGACAACTGAGAGCAGCGCGGTCTCCGTGGAATGGCCGCTCTTGAAACCAGACTGGTTGCGGTCCAGGAGATTGTTCTCTGTGAGAAAGGAGGAGAGCTGGTTAAAAACAGCTCGTTCCAGAGCTTTGGCAATGAAGGAAAGGAGGGAAACCGGTCTGTAGCTTTCTAATAGTGTCGGATTGAGAGTGGCTTTCTTCAGTAATGGTGTGATGCGGGCTTCTTTGAAAGCTGTTGGGAACAACCCAGTGGTGAGGGAGGAGTTGATGATGTGGGTCAGAGTCGGGACAACAGACGGAGAGATGGCCTGCAGGAGATGGGTGGGGATGGGATCCAGCGGGCAGGTGGTAGGGTGGCTAGAATGAATGACCTTGGAAACATCAGCTTCAGATAGAAGAGAGAAAGAGGGGAGCAGACACGTATCTGGGATGTGTGCGAGGCCAACAGGTGGCGGCGCAGAGAATTGCCTGCTAATGGCGGTTGTTTTCTTGACAAAGAAAGACGCAAAGTCATCAGCTGTTAAATCCGATGAAGGTGGGGGAGCAGGCGGAGAAAGGAGAGTGGCGAAGGTTTTAAAGAGAGTGCGTGAGTCAGGTGAGTTGTAAAAATGTGTCCAGTACATCTTGGTTTATGACCAAATACCTGCAGAAGAAGAATGAAATTCCCACCAACTAAGATGGTGAACATGTAAAACATTATACCTGCTAAACATCAGCATGTTAGCACGCCGACGTTAGCAATTAGCTTGAAGCACCACTTTTCCTAAGAACAATTCACAGAGGCTCTATGGCTGTGGACGCTTAGTCTTGCTGAAAGTTAAACGCTTAATAAATAATACCTAAAGAAGTCATGAATATTTAATGTTATAGAGAAATACCTTAGATTTGAAGCCAACTTTGCCGTGGCTTTAACACGGTAGGATATTCACTATATCAGCAATTCAATATATATCAAGTTTATGGTCCAGCCCTAATAGGCATTTATAATGTAATACCAACTGGTTGCAGCCTCAGTGTTCATTATTATCAATGCAACAACTGGAGAAACAGAAGAGGTAAAGGGAATGAATGGTGAGAACATTTATGTCCCCCTTCCTTAATGTCTTTCTTATCTCTTATATTTGGTTTAACCTTTTCTATTATGACAAGTCACTCCAATTCTGGAAAATTGCTTCATCACATCATTTCGACAAGACACAAACAGCACATCAATTGACCTCACAGTTACAGCAATACCATGTAAGCAGTTATTAGTGGCAATAAATAAAAAGCAAGCATGATGAGTGTTTTTTTTGAAAGGATAGACTATGAAAATTGTGAACCTGTCTGAAAACAATAGGACTGTGGATTTTGTCCTCCATCACATCCATTCCAATCACATTAGGAAGAGAGCCACTTCGTAGCCACTATGAACAGGATACATGATTACGGCAAGTAAAACCTGTTTAAATGTTAATTGAACAAAAGTTGAATTTATCCTTTAAGCCTTATGGGAAAGATAATATAGCCTAATGAATCTCCCGCTGATGACTGCAGGGTTTTTAGTGAGTTTTTAACCAGTTTCAGGAGCACTGGGATCATGAACGTGACCTGTCGGACAGAATACCTGGAGTTTTTACAGTGAATACGGTTTCACGCAGCGTGTCACTGCTTTGGCTCTCAGATGTTGACTGTGGCTCTCCCCCTGCCCTCCCTCACTCTCATATGCTGTGGAACAAGAGGTCGAGGATGGGCACTGAGGTGCTTTATCAGTGTAACCCAGGATATCATAATGCTGGAAAAGGCAATGTATCCATCTGTACTGCTGCTGGACAGTGGGAGAGACCGTCCGTGCTCTGTCAAGGTACAGTCACCGTTTTATCCGATCGGTTTTAGAGTTTTGAAAACAAAACGCGTACAGATATATATGGTGTCTACCTTTTTTTTCTGTGCACATTTAAATACCTGAAGAGAGTAAACTGAAAGGGAATTAATCTGGTCGTGGTGCCTGTTATTGCTCGTAGAGACCTTGTGTGGAAGTCCTCCTATTATGGAATCCACTGAGCAGGTGTGGAACAGTAATTCAACCCCTGGCAGCACTGTGCTCTATTTTTGTAAAGAGGGCTTTCATAACAAAGGAGGACATGATGTCTCGATCTGTAACGAAAACGGTCAGTGGACCCCCCCAACTCTGTCGTGCCAAGGTAATTTAAACAATGAATGAAAGGGTTTGGCTTTCTTTTCTAATATGAAAAGGCAGGAACTTATTTCTAGGGCTTTCTGTCATGTCGTATTTTGTAACTAGTTTTAGACGAAAATTCTGACTCAATTAAAAGTGTTTTACAAATGAAATGACACCTGCCTGCACACCCACACAGGTGTTTTTTCACTTGTCTTGACTGTGCACGCCCACACAGTCCTGAGAATCCACCCGAGTGACATCACCTGTGTCTGTATTATGGAATGGGTGTGCAGGGCAGAGATCCTTACGTTACAGAATTACCACTTTTGTCAAATTTAAAACAATTCATAAGAATAAAACTTGTAGTTTATGTCTTCAAAATGGCTTGTTTTTAATATTTTTTGGAAACATGTATAACCCACCCTTTGTGTATAATTTCCTGTCCCAGAGATATTATGTGGGGATCCTCCTAGACTGCCTCACGCTGGGCAAGTCTGGAATGGCTGCTCCACCCCTGGAAGCACAGTGACTTACTACTGTAAAATAGGATTTTATCATAATGGAGGAAATAACATATCATTGTGCACAATTAATGGTTACTGGACAAAACCAAACATCTCATGCAAAGGTAACAACTCGCTCCAAAATGTTGTTAATGCTGTCGTTGGTTTTGTTTTCGTTGCTGTTTTCTCCAGAGTCTTATAACAACTGTTTCCCCGCAATTAAATAATGCAACTTCCATCCTTGTAGAAGTTGACTGTGGTGTGCCCCCACCCATCCCTCATTCAATCACGCTGTGGGATAATATCTCCACTGTGGGCTCTCAGGTTGTTTATCAGTGTAACTCCGGATATCACAATGTTGGAGAGGGAAATGTGACAGTTTGTACTGCCAGCGGAGAATGGGATCGAGCCTCTCTGCTCTGTCAAGGTGATGATGACATTAGTCTACACTATTGGTTTACCTGCCTCGAATAAATGCAATGATGCAATCCTCTCATATGTTGACTTCTACATAATTTGCATGCTGTAATTGAACAGTATTAATGTTACTGTCGTCATTCAACTGCCATGCAACATTTCAACATGTATCCCTCGACCAGTGAGCTACAATGACTTGCTGTCTTTTTGTTGTAGAAATCAATTGTCAAGAGCCTGTTTTTAAACCTCATGCTAAAATGCAATGGGACGGCACATCGCACATTGGCAGTGTGGTGTATTACCAATGTGAGGAAGGATATTACACCAGGAGCCTGAGAAACTACTCAGTATGTGGAGAGAATGGACTGTGGGAGGATATTGATCTATGGTGTAAAGGTGCAACGCTTGATGACATGTTTGATGGACTACTGTCTTAATTTCAGAATATTTGTAACAATTTGCTCAAATTAATTTCAGCAATAGTTTTGACATTTTGGAAAATCCCCTAATTAGCTTCTCTTGGTTTTTTTTGCTGAGAGTTAGAGGAGATCAATGCAACTCTCATATTTGTCCGTTCAGTGTAAGGCTACAGCCAGCAACTGCTTAGCATAAAGACATGAAACGGAGGGGGGGGGGGGACAACTAGCCTGGCTCTTTTTTAACAAAATCCACCTAACAGCACCTTAAAAGCTCACAGATTAATACATTATATTTTGTTCGTTTAATCCATACAAAAACCAAAGTGTAAAATTGACACAATGTGGTTTTACAGGGGGGGTTATGTGCTGGCCTACCTCTTGGCCTGGAGTCTGTTGATAATAAGACTCCAGTGACTGCACTTGGCCAAAACATATTACATGTTACCTTAGAACAGAGCCATGCTAGCTGGTTCCCTCTGTTTCCAGTCTTTGTGCTAAGATGAGCTAACTGGCTGCTGGCTGTAGCTTCATATTTACCGTAGAGACATAAGGGTGATATTGATCTTTTCATATAGCTCTCGGTATAAAATTTAATAAGAATTTCACCCCAAATGAAAAACTCTTGCTTTAAAATATATGTATTAGTAGGCTTTGTAACTGTCTAGTTGAGGTATAAAAATGTAGTAGAGTCCCAATACTATTCTCTACAAACTTGCATATTCATTTGAGGATTTAGTCATTGCATATGAATCACACACATGTGTAATATGTACAAAGAATTTGCTACCAGTTCTCTTTAAGTTGTTTTTCTTTGTGATATAAATATACCTGTTAATAGCCCACAGTCTGTGCTAATTCATGTCTGTATGCAGAAATAAGCTGTGGTCCCCCACTAAACCTCCCACATAATAACCTCCTGTGGGATCGCACCAGTAGGCCGGGCAGTGTGGCGCTGTATGAGTGTATGGATGGATTTTACCCGGAGAGTGGAAATAATAGTTCAACATGTTTACTATCAGGAGAGTGGGAGAAAGTATCTTTAAAGTGCAAAGGTACAGTGATAATCTCTAATACATGGACAACATTAACATGCTGCTGATATGTTTTCGTTGATGCTTTGATTTATATGCTAAGAAGCTGGTGGATGCTCATTGTTTCAGTTGTGGTTAGAGGCTCTTTTGTATATTCCTGCTTCGGCTCTAAGTTCTCTGCTTGTTGTAGCTTTTGAGGTAAATTGAGTAAAGTTTGTAACTTTCACATTATCCCGAGTTGTGGTCCGTGCGTCCATCCGCTGCTGAATGAATGTTGAGGAACGTTGCATGTGATTTACTTGACTTTACCACCTGACGACTCTTCCAGTGGACGTTATTGGGAACCCAAACATAGATAGACATAGATATGTGTGGAATGTACTGTATATAACCATGCTCATAAAGCCCCACGATACTTGCAATCAATTAGTTAACTAATCAGTGCCATTGTTTTCCTAGCTAAATGTGGCCCAGTTCCCTTCCTTGCCAACTCAGAGGTGGTGTGGCATAACAGAAGTGTTGTGGTCCACCGCTGTGTGGATGGATATCACAGCTGGAGGGGCAGCGGCGTCTCTTTGTGTGGCAGCTCTGGGGTGTGGCAGAAAGCTGCACTGAGATGCATAGGTGAGTACAAACATAACCCCACTCGTTGCAATGATCATTAGGCCTCACAAAATAAAAGCATCGGAATGGGAATGATGCTTGCGTGATGTTATTGCGTTGCATATCTGTAAAGGGATTTGTAATATTTTGTAATGATAAACATTCGGTGTGCCATCACTCTATCTTCATTCCCATATCTCTTACAGAAATAAAGCCACCTATCAATCACCTCTATGTCCTCAATGAAAAATGTCTGCATTGGAAAGCAGAGAAGTATGAGGAGGATACAGAAGTTTACGAGGTAACTTTCACTGTAGTTCCTGTTTATCTTTGACCATTATTTGTACCTGTTTGCCAGCATATAGTAAATAGGTGCATTAAGAAATGTCTTAACTTTATTCTCTGGTTATATGTGAATGTGTTGGGACAGTTTATCATTTAATATGCAATTACCATACTGCTTTTGTTTTTTTACCTTCATCCATGGAGGGTTTTGTGATGCCACTGACCGATGTAACCATTCCAGGTAACATATATAGGATCCAGAGAGTACCAGAGGTCCTTTCATGATAAAAGGAAGAGGTTTCTGAGCTCCAAGGCTGACCAGCTGGACCTCTGCCTGAACCTGCTTCCAGTCACAAACTACACCATCTCAATCACTGCAGTGTCTTCCAGATACACGGCCACCATCACCTCCAACACCAGTTTACCAGGTATCAATGTACAGCCGTAAATGTATCCTACTCAGACTAAAGCTTTTCCTGGAGTTATCAGCTTTCTGGAAATATTTAGGTCTGATATAAATATATTTCCTTTGATGCAGTCTTCTTTAAATTGCGCATCGCACATTAAATATTATAACATTTTACAGTGCCTCCAGCACCAGTTGTCTACTACAGAGAATTTGAGACTCCTGTACCAACTTTGGGGCTGCGCAGATCACCTAACACACTGGACCCAATAAGGTAACAACCAAGATGGCAAGATACAGTATTGGACTCATATGTAGCCGGCCGATTGGGGATGTGAATAAGGAGGTCTCATTTTACATGATATTTTGTGAAATATTTCCCAAATTTCTCTCTAAACCAATCGTGCTTCAAACGACTCACCACCGTCCCCAATTTATAATGGTGGTTCAATCTTTATGATTCAGTACAGTGCTTGCAGCTTTGTTGAATATTTGGGTCAGATTGGCCCATAAATGCACGTCATTTACTGTACGTTTACTTAAAAAACATAAACTTTAAAAATAAAATGAATCATTTATAAAACATCATAATCAATCTAGTTCATTACACAGTCATGACACCTGGACAAAAACCCTTCAACTGCTACATTTAACGTGCATGAATATCAAATCAGTACCCATCCAGTATTAGTGGCTAAACTCAATGTATCTCTACTGACATTTACTGTCACAAACACCACAGAAGCAGGTATAAGGGCTAGAGCTAACCTGACAAATCAGCCGGGTTGATATATCGGCCGATATTAGCTTATTGCAGATATATATCAGTGTAAAGAAATTACCGATGTATCGTTAATGCATATTTTTTTAAACACCCGTATATCGATACCATTATCGGCCACAAAATCCAGTTTCGGTCGGACTATAATACTGGCCGAAATGCATTCATGCGGGCGCCATGTTACCTTTTTATGTTATGTTCAGGTGCTACAAATCTTTCGTGTAAAGAAATTCATATGTCAACTGTATTTATGATCATATGGATAGTAGCCTATTCATTTGTAAATGAATATAAAGCCATTGTAAAGCGACATTATCATTCGAAATATACAGTTTAATTCTTTCAGATCATTTGTGTGTCTACTGGTTTAATAACTTTACGTAAAGATCATAGTAAAGAGATCATAACGTATCTAAAAAAGGCCACATTTACAAAAAACCCTGTTTGCCCAAATCTTCATAAATCAATGAATATGGCCATTATATATTCAAGTTAACATGTTTTTTTTTTTGTTCTTCATTTGGCAGTTTGTACCAAGTGTTTGTGCTTCCTGTAGAGGGGATTATGATGTTTGACTGTTCCTCTCCTGCGAGCTCAGACCCCTCAAGCAAAATAAAGTCTTCAGCAGAGTACATCACTGCTCAGATTGATGTCAGACATGTTGGCACGGAGATGAACTTTACTGTAGGGGATGAACGCTACTATGGAGGCTTCTTTAATGCCCCACTGGAGAATGGCAAGAACTATTATATCATCATACGTGCTGTCAGTCAGTGGAAAACGGTGGGTGCAACTACTATACAGTATGGTATTAAAACGGATTGACGGAGAAACTGCATGAGACCTTACAGTTTACTTGTTAAAATACCTGAATGTTTTCTCTCCTAGGCTATAAAAAGTTCCTGTGTGCTATGGGCTAAAGTAAGAGGTAATTCACTGGTCAAAATACCCAAACACTATAGTGTAATTTGTAAAATTATGACTTCTGGATTGAGGTTTTTTTTGTTTTCGAGGGGGGTGAGTACATTTTACGTCGTTACAACATTCAGAAAATGCTATGTAAAATGCAACAAACATGCAGATGTAGAGAGTTGCCAGTTACTCACACAGGGCATTTGTGCCTTGTGCCAGGTACATCCTATGTTCTGAGGGTTTCTTCTCTGTCCGCTGCTGCATCCATAGGACTGGTTGCCTTGCTCATTGTGGGTGGATACAGCTTCACCTGGTATGGAAGATATAATACAACACAGTGCATTACCCACCCTGTTAATGTCATTTGATGTGTGAAACAACATTGATCTATCACTAAATTCATTCATTCACGGTGTAAAGTGATTCTAGTGTTTCTAGAGTTTCAAAGATGAAATACATGCATGATCACTGGATATTTCAGTTTTAAAGTCATTATTATTACTTTTTATTCAACCATTTATTAACATAGTAGTTAGGGACTGTAATCACACATACATATTCATTTTTTATTTGTTTTTGGTGACAAAATGCAGTAATCCTGTATACAGTGAAAGTGGCCTGTTACATTTCACTAATGAATGGCTGTAGGCTACTGTAGACACAGATGCTTTGCATAAGTTCAGGCAAAACACTGCACAGGACTTATAATTGTAATTTAACGACCTGGTTTTCCCTCTGTCTTCTTTTCCAGGTTTTTCAAGAAGACATGAATCGTGACTTCCTACCTGTACATTTTGTTTTGTATCGTTTGTAAATAATTACAATAAATCTTTTTTCAGTAACTCTTGGATACGTACTGAATGAATGCTGGAATGATTATTGGATGTGAATATGCACTGGGCACTCGCCACATTTACTGATTCTAAATGGGATGGCAAGGTTGGTTCTCAGATTGTCAGTTTCGGCCCTGTTTAGGACATGATACTAAATCTGAGTTCCAAAAACCAGCAGGTTCAATACTGACCAGACTCATACCAGAGGAGCTCCAGACTCGCAGCCCCCAGTTCAGTTGAGCGCCCCCCCTAAATCAACCGCCCCCAGCATTGCATCAGTCTCCTGCCTCAGTCACAGCTGGGCAAATGGGCATTGTGTAAAATTGTGGGCCATCTGACAACAGCCAAACAACAGTTTTGACACAATAAATATCTCACATCCCCTGCATGTTCTAAGGCTACTGAAAACAACACCTTAAATCATTAGGCTGCAGACGCCCATTAAAAATTCATGCATTCAAATGTGATGATTCATGTCTTACCTACCAACCTTGTGAATTTGTGGCCCCTGGTAACACTCGCCGTAGTCAACTGGATTTGCCATCTTTTTATTTTATAAAGAGTTCCCCAGAAATCCCCTATGTATAAAGGGTACCTTCAGGGATCATTAGAGGAATACTGGAAAATAAAATACTTTAATTAAAAAAAACGATGAAATCATCATTTATTATATGTATCTTAATAAGACTACTTGTGTTTAGATGTCATGTTATAAGAGTAATTTTGGCTTATTTAAATTTAGAAAGTATTTAAAGAGAGAGGAGGAAGTTCGGTAAAGTTGGACATATGTTCACAGATGTGAACTTCCTGGATCAATAACTCACAAGCGAAACGTTCTTAAAACACAAACGACGCCTCTTTCCTACGTAGTATGGTAGACAACGAGATACAACCTAATTTTCACAACGAGACGTCGTCCCAGCTGGACAAATAACATTGGTCTCTAGTACAGCTGGCTGCGAGACGAGTGCACAGGGATGGTCTAAAAAGTGCGACGGCAAAAAGAGATACTACAAAAATATTCTATAACTCTTATGCAGTGTGTGGATATCCCTTCTCATCAACGAACCCGGAGGGAGATCGGCGTATCTCAACAAGTGTCACCAAAATCACTTTAAACATTAATGGTCTCCTGTTGGTTACAACACTTAATTTGGAAAATGCCTTTGTTCCAATGGGCTTAATGGTTTTTAAGATAAAGTGTAGTGGCACCAAATTCACATCAAACACCAGGAGACCCCTGATGGTTATGCCCCTGATAGTTTTTAAAGATTTGTTCCTTAATTTTGATTAATTATAACCAGAATCTCTTTTCTATTGAAACCATGAAGGGAGGTGTCCTATTTGACATTGGTTCAGGCTACCTTTATGAATTGACACACACAATCCATCTTAATTAATAAACTGCTTCTTCTGAGAAGGCTGACAGTGGGCCCTTCCCAGTGGTCAGTAGTTGAAATGTGGGGTACACCCTGAACTGTTCATTGGTGCATTACAGTCCCAAAATAAATAAATTTTTTTAGGAAATGATTTGCGAACCCCCATTTGTTTAAAAACTAATAGGTTTTGTATAGTAACCATCAGGGGTCTCCTGGTGTTTGATGTGCATTTGGTGCAACCACACTAAAAAAACATTAAGACCATTGAAAACGAAGACATTTTCCAAATTACAGTAAGCGTTGTAACCAAAAGGAGAGCATTTATGTCTGATGTGATTTTGGTGACACTACACTGTATAAGAGTGAAGCTATTGAATATTTTTGTAGTATCTATTTTTGGTGTTGCACTTTTTAGACGGTCCCTGCGTACTCACCTCAATGCCCGTTGAACATAGAGACCAGTTAGGGGAGATCGGGTACGGTCGTACTTGTTGTCTCAGCACCAAGTACCCTTATTTGTCTAATACAAATAGCAATGTTTCCAACTTCTCCAACTATATCACAGAAATGAATTAATTAATGTCAAATACAGGGAGATCCATTGTTACAAACTGTCCCACTAAGTTGTAACACAACCTGGGGTACGTTGTAACAATAAGAGTGAAGAATAAAAAATTGAGACCACGCCACAAAATACCCATCTGAAGACATGTGCACGTGTCAACATCTTCCTGTGAACAAAAATAACTCACCGCTGACTTTTAAATCCCTTTAAGAATTTACATGATTTATGTTTGGATAAAAATACTGTTGTGGACACAAATCTGCTCTGGTCAAGTAGGATTAATTATATTATATGTGTGTAATTCATCTGGTTTCTTAGACTTAGTTTCAGCACCAGACACCGTTCAGAAAGCCTGCTGCCTCTCTGCACATTGGGGCAGCGTCAGATGTTATACTGCATGAGGTCACATTTATTGGGATTTGCACAAGCCTTGCATTTTACATTCTTATCTATGGTAGATTCATGGAAAGTCATGTAAATGTTTTTAACAGTGAAAGGGTCAGCTTTCGCCAGATTTGGCCCACTGCTCTGAAGTTACCTTTGTTCTCTGGGATTAAATTGTAATTTCTTGCATTGTATCTGCTCAATCTCACGTGGCAGGTAGAGTATTCTTTCCCCCGCCTCAGCTCATCTGATGTGCTTAGTTTTCATGAAGGGGTTAGTTGTAACACTAGTCAGCCATTCTTCAGGTAGCTGTAGCAGCAATGGGGGTTTGAAATTAGCAAAGATTAAACGCCTCAAGTTTTACCTAAGAGGCTACTCTCTAATCTAACACAAATTACATCATTCTAACTTCAACAGTATCAGTACTAATCAAAATATAGACTCGCTCCAAAAAACTACTTGTTAATCAGTGATTTGGCCCGAACAATCTGCAAACGTCTTCACACTGCTATGACATGCCACGTGCTGGGTCAGGAAGTAAGTGGTCGTGCATTTAAATTGCTCACAGGCATCTTAGGTCATCGCTTCTTGGTGGAAGTGGCGCTGTTACAACCGTCTCTGTCCGACTCGAGAAAGGCAGGTTGTAGCTCCTCGTTGCGTGCCCTTACTACGGTAGGAAAGAGGCGCCGTTTGTGTTTTAACAACGTTTCGGGAAGTTATAATCTGTGCCTATATTCACAACTTCATCGCCGAACTGGAGGATGAGAGGCGAGCCCATGAATTGTACTGGGCCTTTAAATTGGTTTCGCATCCGGAGCAGCTCCTTTATATCCCCCAGTCAGACACAGGCCAGCGTCCTTCCGATGACAACCCACCGTTAACGGGTTTGCTCACAAGGGGTTAACAGGTACACATCTTACTGTGCCGAGTGAAGTTAAAAAAAAAAAGACATAGTAATATGAGCTAGTTAGTTAGCTTAAGTGTTGCATGTTATCAGACAGCCTGAGATGTCCGCTAAAGAGTGGAGGAGTAACGTTAGGCCAAAGGGAAATACGGAGGCGACTGTTTACATATAACACCTAACGTTAACCACGGAGTCACTTTATAACGTTACTTTTTTTTTGTCTTGTTGTAACCCAAAGAGTAATACCCAGGCTAACTGTTTACCTCAAAAGAGAGACAATACTTTAACATTACGTTACCGGTGGCGCTAAGCTAACAGTGATGCGCCCATAGCTTCAGACAACGAAAGTCAAGTGCCAATGTCCGCTTAGAATTGCTTTAGATAGTTTTACATGAATATCTTGGTTATCTGCAACCCTATAAATAATACAGCGTAATCGTTTTTACCATTTAGTGTAATTCGGGTTTCAGCTGTAAGCATTTTTCAAAAATATTTTTATCTTCTTTGCTAAACGTTTCACGCTGCTCACCACTGTTACCACCAGGCAAACCAGTTAGCTAGAACTATAGTAGATTTAATATTTAATTTAATATTTGTTGTTACCATTTGTTTAAACGGATGAACGCCGAACTGAAGAGTGGATAGTTTTCCCTGAAAATATGTCGAAACATAACCGTATTTAATCAACTAACAGAAATGAAACAGACACGCATGCTCGTGTTAAATCGTCAGGTTTTCGAACGGAGTCTGGTTCTGTGTTGTCAGTCTCAACCTATCCATGAGAGCAGCACGCGATACGTTTGATGATGCGGTGATGAATGTGATTGACGCAGGTGGTGGGAGTAACATAGATCAGCTCTTTATCTTTAATTAAGATATGAGTTGTGTCTCTCATAACTTAGAATATTATTAGTTTCCCTGCGTATGAATCTGAGTTTAATGTGAGGAGAGACTTCAGTTCTGTAATAGCTAAAGAGAAAATATCTAATTTAAACAATTTGTGTGCGACTGTTCAGGAGAGATGATGCAGTCTTTGTATTTGTCCTTGACAGGTGCGCTGCTGCTGCTGCTGCTGCTGGCGGCCTTCGGTTCACTATGGCCCAGAACCAGGTGATCCTGCAGTTCCGCTTCGCCACATTTGGGGACTCCATGCTGCAGAAGATGAACCTCCTACGACACCAGAGACGCTTCTGTGATGTCACCGTGCGCATCAACCAGCTGGAGGTCCCCGGTCACAAGGTAGTGTTTGCTGCCGGCTCCTCTTTCTTGAGGGACCAGTTCATCCTTCAGCAGGACTCCAGGGAGGTCCAGATCTCCATGATCCAGGAGGCGGAGGTGGGCCGCCAGCTGCTGCTGTCCTGCTACACAGGCCAGCTGGAGTTTCCTGAGCTGGAGCTGGTGCATTACCTGACAGTGGCCAGCTTCCTCCAAATGGGCCACATTGTGGAGCAGTGCACTCAAGCTCTCAGTAAGTTCATCAAACCTCAGCCTGCACGCCAGCTGGAGGTGGATGTGAATATGAGGAGGGAGAAGAAGGAGGAGGGTTTATCCTCCCAGGCCCAGAGAGAGCAGGAGCGCTCTCAGATTCGGACTGTCCATCAGGAGGAGGAGGAGGAGGAGGAGGAGGTGGAGCAGGTTGAGGACGACAACAATGGCGACGAGGACGATGACGATGACGACGATGATAATGATGTTATCATACAGTCCCCTCTCCAGCTCTTAGGCAGACGTCCAAGGCAGGGTATGGTGGAGAGTGACATTACTATAGTAAAGGTGGAGTCTGTGTCTGACGTAGCAGAAAACTCCATCACTGGTCGCTTCCCCACCAGCCCACCTGCTGCCCTCCACTCTCCTGAGCCCCAGCACTCCCTTATCAACTCCACTGTGGACAGTCGTGGCAGTGAGATGGCGGTTCCACCGGGCGTGGCCGGGTACCCGCTCAGTCCCCCTCCTCCGTCTCCTCCAGCAGAGAAACACAGTGGGCACCAGAGGAACTACGACAAACCTCTCCAGTGGTACCACCAGTGCCCAAAGTGCGCCCGGGTCTTCCGCCAGCTGGAGAACTACGCCAACCACCTCAAGATGCACAAGCTGTTCATGTGCCTCCTGTGCGGCAAGACCTTCACGCAGAAGGGCAACCTGCACCGACACATGCGCGTCCACGCCGGCATCAAGCCCTTCCAGTGTAAAATCTGCGGTAAGACCTTCACCCAAAAGTGTTCTTTGCTGGATCACCTAAACCTGCACAGTGGGGACAAGCCACACCGCTGCAACTACTGTGACATGGTTTTCGCCCACAAGCCAGTTCTGCGCAAGCACCTCAAACAGATCCACGGGAAGAACAGCTTTGACAACGCAAACGAAGGCAGCCTGCACGACGGGGGGCTTGACTCTTTTTTATAAGCTTTGTTGGAGTCATTGAAATGGGCATGATGCAGACTTTTCCCTCAGATGGGACATTGCTCCAATGAGTAGGGCTGTCACGACTATGACGTTGACAGTGTTGGACACGCTACTTGGAAAGTCTAGTGAGCTAAGCTACCAGTTACTCTACATTAAATGAAGCCTCACTACACTGAAGCTACCCTCCAAAGTAGCGTAACTACGTCAAAGCTGTTTTTTCTTTTACATTGAACCAACTTCATTCCAAGTCAGTGATATCTCTGTCTGTCTCACACATACACGTCCGTGTGTCTGACCGTGGCGTCACTTACCGATCCTTAGCACTTTTATTTCAGACCGCACGCAGCAGAATAAAGCGCTGATGCGTTTGGGCTTCAGAAATGTTCACGTTTACTCGAAATGCTCGGCTAAATGTAATGTCCGCTTGTGAGGACGCTACCGCAGTACATGATCAGTAACAGAGCTAAGCTACTGAAAAACTATTTGATTCAGAACACAGCGACGCTACCACCACGCTACTGAGAAATGGAGTTAAACTAGTAAAGCTGCTACTTGTAGCGCAGCTACTGCCCAACACTGCATTTTAGTTGACGATTAATTGTCATACGAACAATTTAATTGTATTTTTCAGTTAATTTTATGGCACTATTGTCGTATAAGCCTAATAGTTGAATAATACACATACACCTTATGAAGAAGCCATTTATTGTAACTTATTTAATTTATTATTGCTGAAAACAACACACCTACACCTCTGTCTCGCCGGCTTGCCCCGCGCCGCCTCTTTCTGTTTCTGTCTCTGTTGACTTTGTCCGTCAGCAGGATTTTTCTCACCCGTGATTGCGTTTTCACAGCAGCGGATGGGCGGCGTGCGGAGGAGGCTTGTTGTAAAGGTCGTGGCCCATTGAAACCATCAAAACCAACGTGGTAGCGCATGACATCGGCACCAACAGGTGCACTTACAAGCTTTTACTGAACAGCATAAGAAGGCCGACATTAAACAGGAGACTCTCCCTCTCTGTGTGTGTGTTGCTCTGCAGAGCATGTGCGATTGTCACAGGAGGGGTGAAAGCAAGGGGAGATTATCCATTAGTTAATCGATCAAGGATGCCGTCGTCCTCTCAGACTGATAGATTTAAACAAATTTAAGAAAAAACACTAAAATGGGTGGCCAAATACACTTTAGCGGCCGTTTATATACCTGGGCGTTTATATTCGTTTATATACGATTATGCAAAATAATGGTAATCAAGCGAGTATGTAATAATTGTGACAGCCCTACCAACGAGTCATCCTAAATGTCGCAGTTCAAGAAACTGTCGAAGCTGGAGCACAGGGCCTGTTATTCTTTGTGTGAGAAGCCAACGATTGCATTATCAAAGCTGGGCAGATGAGTGAACATGATGGCTGGTTTCAGCCTCATTCTGATGAGTTTAACTGGTCTGCATTTCACTGTAGCTTCATTACTGTGGACTTTTGTTTGTTTTTTTTCCTACAATACATTGTAGATGCCTTTCATATCGTACTTGAAAATTCAGCACTGAAATCAAAACATAATGACTGTACTTCATTAGTTTTATTGATGATGATTAACATGTCTTTGTGTCTACGTTGTCCAATGAAAAATATCCACGTATATTGTGTATACAGTCTACTGTAGCCTTTCTTTCTTACCTGTGTGAATATCACAACATGGACTTCATAACTAAAAGGAGCTTGAAAGAGGGAGGATTGAAAAATATTTTATTGAAGGCAAGCTACACCAGTGAGAAATGGGATGCCAAAGTGTCTATGTGAACTGAAACGGTTCTTTTATACAGACTTTATATCTGAGGTACTATTGGACCAAAGTGACATTGTATCTGTCCTGTGTTCATGGAAGTCAATGTGTGTTAGGAAATTAAAAACTGACTCTTAATCAATGTTGGTGTTCAAGTGTTGTTACTGTTACATGCTTCTCCCCACACGTCAAACACATCAGAATTCAGCATTTACGGAAATATAGTGCATCCAAAATGTAAATACTGCTTTCTTGAGGTTAAATTGTGTGGAAAATACATTTTTCAAAGCAAAATTCCAATGCAGTGATAAGACTGATAGACTTGAGTTCTCATTGCGCAGATATTCCTTTACGCTGCAGAAGAATAACAGGCACAAATGTTTCAGCTAATGCCTTTTACAACGTTTTAAGAGATTGCGGTGTGAGCATCTGAAAGTAGCATGTAAATGTGTGTGGTGAGTTTTAACAAAGTTCCACTGTGTCCTGCTGCAGCATATTGTCTGAGTATCGTCTTCAGACCAGCGAATAGATTACTAAAGAATAGTTCACAGCAGTGCATTTATTTTTAATTTTTCTCCATGTTAAAGGGACAGTTTTACCCGCCTGTCATGCACCGTTCACAGAGTGAAACCATTAAATTCTGTGTGTCGCATATTGAAGTGGTGGGTGTGTTTAATGTTGCTGTGGTGGGTCGCGCTGAAGTATGAACACAGGGCCAGCTCGTTGACACAATGGACCAGCAGGCGGAGCTCCTCCTCCTGCGTCAGTGCGTCTCAGTGTTCCTTTGGAAACAAGAATTGGACCCACGGTTATAGACGACAAAGGCTCCTACGACTTCGTTAGCTAAGGAATGGACAGGACTGCTGACAGGATATGACAGGATTGCAGTCCATATATCCACGATATGTAAAACATGCTGAGGCCAAAGATGTCTCCATGCAGCAAATAGGATTTGAATACCATGATTTGAATAAGGGCAGCCGTATCCACTCATCATTATTGCACAGTCCATCACCGGCGTGTGGTGCAACGATGAGCAAGACTGCAGGCTGCTGCCAGAGCTGTCTGCATTGTGTGTTTGATTATGAAACATCAAGAACACTGCTCATTCCAAGCATACGGGTAGGCTGTGTCTTCAGGTTCGCCCAACTGCTGGTGCTGCTGTACGTGGTGGGGTAAGTAACAAAAAGCTTGAACATGTTGCCACTGTTCTGGGTTGGAGATCTGGTAAAATGTGGTTGTACTGTTGTACATTGTTGTATTTGTTAAGATTTGATTGCATTGTTAAGAGTGTCATACCGCTTTGTGAACCTGCGGGTATGTGTGTGTGGTGCAGAAGGCCTACCAGGTGGAAGACTCCGTCATCAGTACCGTCACCACCAAAGTGAAAGGTTTTGCCTTCACCAACACATCTGACATGGACCCCCAGTTTTGGGATGTGGCTGATCCCACCTCAGGTATTCAAACATATATTTCATCTTTATTACAAAAACGTGCACACAAACTTCATGACCACTCTCCACCTTAACGTATCATCTGTGGCATGTGGCAATTGTGCTAAAGGGATCCAAACAGTTTGTCCTACTATGACTGTGAGTAAGACTTTTTAGTTGCCTTGTGACATCCGTGCTTCTCTTCTGTCTAACAGGGTGATAAATCATTCTTTGTGTTAACGAATATGGTTGTTACCCCCAATCAAACTCAGTCCCGTTGTCCTGAGGTGAGTCACTGATGCTACGTGATATGATATCCTTTGTTATTCCTGCTTAGACATTTTTAACGGTGAACATGGTTTGTTGTGACGCAACGTGTTCTTTAGAGTTTAGGCTAATAGTCTTTTAGGAGTTGCAGTTTGAAAATGTCCACCCAAGTTTGAATGCAGTTCAATTACACTCTGATATATTGAAGACTAATGGATGAAACACCAATGCCAAAACAATTACAGAACACTCTGACGAGTTACACCTCGTGTTGTTTCTTAACTGTCTCATTTTGATCATGTCTCATCGTGTGGACTGTTCAGCATTTGACCACTCGGGACAGCAGGGTGTTGTGGCAACCAGAGGGGCCCTCACGCTGGCAAACCTCCAGCCTGCTAAAGTACCCTTTGGTTGAGTGTCAGGGTTGCTGTTGCGTAGCATAAAGGGACTTCTGACCTGTAGCACCCAGGGTTCCCACTGGAAATCACAGAATGTTACAAATGGATAAACACCAACCTGCTCAGGCCAGTAACTTCACTAAAAAGGCATTCTGATGCGGATGTACACGTTGCCTCACGCTAACAGGGTCGCATCAGTTGACAGATTAACACCAATGGTTTCCCCTCCAGCTTCCAAACCCATCAACTACTTGTGTGGATGACCGTGACTGCATCGAGGGACACAGTGATCCTCGGGGCAATGGTAGGCCTTCCTCACTGGGTGGCACCAGATTGATATGTGTTCATACATCAGCTGTAAATGATGTGACACCATGCAGCAAAACACCACCTGACATTAATTTTCCACTCAGGTATACAGACTGGGCTGTGTGAGAACTATTCCACGACTGTGCGAACCTGTGAAGTGCTCTCACGGTGCCCTCTTGAAATAGACACTAAGCTGCCTCAGTAAGATGCAGTGTTATAGTATTTATAAATAATTAAGAGTATAAAGTAGACATGGCTTGACAAGTTGTTTCCCTGTCCCTACAGACATGTACTGCTGGCTGCAGCAGAGAACTTTACCGTGCTGATCAAAAACAGCACAACATACCCGAAGTTCGACTTTCACAGGTCAGTGTTTCTGAATGTAAAAGAACGATGTGTCGGAGAGGTATAAGCTCTTATCAGTACAGTATACGTAAACACACTGTTTTATTGTGTGCCATTGTATCAAATGTGTGTCGTCCTTCCTCCCCCAGAAGAAACATACTGCCACATATTAACTCCTCATACCTGAAGAAGTGTGAGTTCAATCGTACAACAGACCCTGACTGCCCAATATTCCGCCTCAAACACATCATTTCAGAGGCTGGAGAGGAATTTAAAGACATGGCTGTGAAGGTATGAAACATAACACCCATTTTTCTAAATGTTCATTACTGTAGAATTTATCCCCCCGCATTTCCTTACCTCTTATCTCCCTTGAATTGCAGTTTTCAGGTCTTTCACACGTGCTTAAAGTGTCGAATTTGTCTACACTTGTACAAAGTTGGATAATGAAGTAATTTTTCAAGTTGTAATAATGTTTATAAAGGGTGGTATCCTCGGTATTATTATTGACTGGAGCTGTGACCTGGACTGGTGGGCAGGGAAGTGTTATCCCAAATACAGCTTCCGCAGGCTGGACAACAAAAATCCTGTCAATAATGTGGCCCCTGGATACAACTTCAGGTGAACCCATTTCTAACAAATGCTTATTAATAGATGGATTAAGGTGGGAAAAAATATATAAAAAAAATACTGCTTTTAGGTTTGCAAAATACTACAAGACCCCAGATGGAGAGGAAACTAGAACCTTAATCAAAGCTTACAGGATCCGGGCACCACCTACGGAACCCAGTAGCATCGTCACATCAACATGGGAACATTTTTCTGCAGAGGAATCTAAACCTGCTCTAAAAAACTTGAAAAGACTTGAAAACTCTCTGGGTTACTTGATTGTAACCCTGCTCCCTGATGAAGCAGAACGAGATACTGCATGAAGTATGCATATGGGAACATCTTTACGCGAACCGGCTGTGAAAAGCGTGTGTAAACACATCAAATGAAATTGACTCAATGGTACTATAGCCTCGGTCGTTGACGTCACCAGCGCACCTGCTGCACGAGGCTACAGTTAGATGAGCCTCAGCTGTCAGACTTCAGGTTCTTTTGTTTGAAGACCAGTCCTGGGGCATCATCAGCACGGCACTGCAGTGCAGAATCTCGTTCCGCTTTATCAGGAAACAGGGTCGCAATCCCAAGAGTTCACTTTCAAAAGCTTCACTCGATGCTACATGAAGTATGCATATGGGAACCCACGCCGCCGTGCTGATGGTGACCAGACCCCCTTCGGCTGTGTAGGTGTGCAGGAGGCCTCAGACAGTAGCTTATAAAGCCAACTCAAGGATGTCCTTGAAAATCGTATGAATGTGTGCGGAGAGGACCAACCTGCCACATCACAAACACTCTGTAAGGGGACACCCCTTGCTAAAGCAGTAAAGGATGCGACCCCCCCTGGTGGAGTGAGCCCATTAGCCTGTTGGCGAAGCTTGACTACGCGCAAAAGCATCCCTGACCCAATGTGACATATATTGCCATAAGAAAAAACATCTTTAGAGTCAGAAGCTTATCAGACGCTTACTCTAGAGGTTCAAAGGGGGTCTCAACCAGACCCTCGAGGACAATAGCTAGGTCCCATGGAGGAATCTTGGTTCTGACGGGAGGCCTCAACTGCCTGGCCCCGAGAAAAAAGCGAGCCAGCAGAGGATGCCTTCCCAGTGGTACCCCATCCACCAGGGCGTGGCAAGCCGGAAGAGTGGCCACATAACCCTGAGAGTGGAGGGGCAAGTGCCTGCGAGCAACTTCTCTTGCAGGAAATCCAGAACTGAAGCAACCTGGCAGTTAAATGGATCAACCGGATGTGTCATGCACCATCTGTCGAAGACACCCCATTTACTGGCATAAAGTTTCCTGGTAGAGGAAGCCCTAGCACTTAGAATGGTTTCAGTAACTGCAGGTGACAGCCCAGTGTTCCTCAGCTGGTGCTCATCAGGGGTCAAACATGAAGGTTCCACAGGTTGGGCCTGGGATGGAAAATCGTGCACTCTGCCTGAGACAGAAGGTCCCTCCTCGCCAGAATCGCCCACAGCGAGCCGTTGAGGAGAGACACTATCTCCGAAAACCATATTCTGTTCGGCCAACGAGGCGCTACCAATAAGAGGTCGGACCCTTGTTGGCGAACCCTGGCTAGAACTTCTGGTAGCAGAGCGACTGGAGGGAAGGCATACAGGCGCATCTTGGGCCATGTATGAGCCATCGCATCCACACCCAGCGAAGCCGGGGGGCTGAGAGAGAAGAAGAGGGGACATTGCGCTGTCTGACAAGAGGCGAAGAGGTCCACTTCCGCTCTGTGAAATCTGGTCCATATTTGACTGACAATCTCTGGATGGAGGTTCCACTCCCCGATCTGTAAAGTCTGTCTGGGCAGCAAGTCTGCTCACAAGTGATTATACATATATGGGACTGTCGCTGTACTGTCCACCCGCACTAAGACATGACAGCCCCTCAATTGGGGGAGAAAGTATTTCAGGGCCAGAAACATCCGTGATGTCACGGGCCGAGGTTATAGTACGTTGAGTCTATTTCATTGAGGTGTTTACACACAGTTTTCACAGCCGGTTCACGTAAAGACATTCCCATATGCATACTTCATGCAACATAGAGTGAAGCTTTTGAAAGGGAACAGAGATTTTCAACATAATTTGAATTCTTCAATAAAACCTGGTTAAATGAGTAAGAAAAATGGAACAAATGTCACAAAATGAACATCCAGCCTGTCACAGATGAAGAGAGCAATAAATAGATCAAGACCAACCTCTCCAGGGGAAGATCAAGTTTGCAATGTTATGCTAAAGCATCCAGGGAAGGCACGCTATCGAAGTTGCTGCGGCTTTATAACAGAGTGTGGGGGGAGGGAAGAATAACAAGTGCATTGAAGGAAGCAGTAGTGATTCCAATACGAAAACTTGGCATGGATCCATCTAAACCCACTAGTTATAGGCCAATAGCACTAACAGCAAATTTATACAAGATAATAGATGGGATGATAACAGAAAGGTTATCCTATGAGCTTGAGAAGAGAGGAATGTTGGCATGTGGTTTTAGGGAAGGAAGGAATATCATGGACTCAGTGATTAGGCTAAATACTGAAATAAGAAAGGCCCATGCAAATAAAGGGTCAGTAATTGTAGTGTTTTTTGACATAGAAAAAGCCTATGACATGACGTGGAAGGAAGGATTGTTAATTAAGCTGCACAAGATGGATGTTGGCGGGAGAGTAAGTGACGTTAACAGTGACACCAAAGCTCCAAAGCCCGTGTCAAATAAATTCAACGATTTACGATTTTCAGCGACGCTTTGTATCGATGCTTGATACCTTTCTATCAAAGCCACGTGACCAATGACGTCCGAAGCTTTTTTTTCCCCACACACACGCGCGCACGTGAGTGATTCAGAAAGGTTTAACAATGCACGACACAGGGCGCGCCCTTGTGGGCTGTTAAGGTGTATTGCGTTGCGTTGAACGGTTTGTTGTATTGCGCGAGTTTAGGAGAGTTTATTGTCGAAGACTTTGTCAAGGTACCTGCTGCAAAGAGAGGGCTTCTTTCATTTGACTTCCCCCAATAAGGTTGATAATATATTTGGCTTTTGTTCTATATATAGATATCTATATATATATATCATTATTTTTTGCTTCTAAGATAACGCTTCGGTTGCAAAACATTTTGCGACACAGTGCTTTCCCTCACTTTCACCACCAGAGGACCTCATCCAGCTCTGAGTAATGAACCTTTTATTGATACAGTTGTGCTGAAAGCGTCACTGGTTCCGAAAGTTTTCGCTTCGCCATCACAAGGGAGAGTGCTTAACTGGGTAAAGGACGCAAAATCAAAGCATGGATTGAATCAGCCTCGTCAAGTCAGAACACGGTTGAAAATGGCACACCGCAAGGCAGCGTGATAAGCCCGCTACTTTTCACCATTATGACCAGTGACGGGCTCTCAAAGGTGCCAGTAGAGGTCAGTGTTTGCAGATGATGGGGCTTTGAGAGAGGAAGGAACATGGCGCGCAATCAGGAAAGAGTTAGGAGTGATTGACGAGGCGGTGGAGTGGGGTTGTGATTGGGGGGGGTGTAACAGTCTTTTTCACCAGGAAAATAATTAAGTAAGGGATGAAGCTAATGATGTATGAAGACGGTAGGAAACAGCAGACAGGCTTGTGCCTTTGGAGCATGTTGCACCGGTCAGGGAACGGTTAGCTTTTCAAACAGGATAGGATAAACAGGAATAGGGCAGCTAGCATGGATAGCACGGAGGATAAAACGTCGTTTAGTATGCGTGTGTGTTTTTATGTTATTCTTAAGGGGTTTAGATTTGCACATCTGTTGTCTGGGCGAGCCACACTCCGGTGCCAGGAGGTGGCGGTAATGCGCCGCCAACCGACCGCAAATAAAGCGAAGAAGAAGCAGAAGCGCGACGACTCCCCCGCGCCGCGCGGGGGCAGCATTGCCTGGCAACACAGCCACACAGAAGAAGAGTCTCAGTATGCTAGCAAACAACAGAGGAGTGATACAGAGGAGCCTTTCAGATAGGGGCACTGGCACAAAAACCTGGCGAAGTAGAGTTTTTCCTAATTTATTGGTTTCGTTAACTAATCATGTATGTCTAACTTCGCAGTGGCGTGCGTCGAGGAGCTAGCCTCGTCGTGTAAACCTGCCAGCAGACTAGGTAACGCTGTTAGCCCGACAAGCTAAACGTGCAGCTGGGCAGCCGGTTTCTTCTAGTTAGCGTCGACGAGGAAGCTCAACCCCGGTTTAAAATGCAGTAAACAAGGCTGACCAGCTTGTCTTGGGTTAGCTAGTTGGCCGCTCGTCTGAGAAAGAACACAACAGGATGACAGGTGAGCGACACGACCTGATGCCAAGCACTTCGTACATACGCACTGAGCTAACGTTGAATGTTGGTAAGTGTAATACTAACACCGCGGGTTTCCCCAGAGGATGCCGTCTTGCTGGATGTACCTGTCATTCGGCAGCTGTACCACTGGGACTGTGGGTTAGCCTGCTCCAGGATGGTCCTAAAGTAAGTGCGCAGCGAAGTTGCTGACTTCTACAAGCACACATGCTCACCCGCTTGCTTTGTATGCTCTGCAGTCGCCGCCATGTGCAATGGCGCTGCTTGGCACCTATGTAACCTACAGGGAGTCGCAGCCTCTCAACTGTCCGATCTTGCAGGTACCTCCATCCAGTCAGTGATGAGGAGTTTCAGAGAGCATGCTGGGAACTGAAGCTGACCGAGAGTGTGTGGACTATTGACCTGGCCTACCTCATGTGCCATCTAGGAATCAGACACTGCTTTTGTACCCAGACTCTGGGCGTTGATAAGGGATTTAGGAATCAGGTACCTCGCTGATTACTTTCATAACCAGATTAGAGTATTTCTAGTTCCGTGTGTGTGATAGAGTCTTTGTTGTCGTTTGGTGTGGTTTGCAGTCCTTTTATAAGAAACACTTTGACACAGAAGAAGACAGAGTGAACGAGCTCTTCCTTAAAGCAGATGGCAAAGGTGTGGTGGTGAGTAAATGGTGAGTTTCCTTTTCATTCTCATTCACTTGGACAATCCAGATACTTTTGCCTTGTAAACCGAACGCCTGAAATGTGTCGCGGGGGGGGGGTTATCGTTCCACAGTTCTGTGACGGTTCAGGAAATCCAGTCTCACCTGGAGCTGGGCCACGTTGCCATAGTGCTGGTCAACGCTGTCGTCCTGACTTGTGAACTCTGCTCCTCGCCTGTGAAATACTGCTGCTTCCTGCCTGTGGGTCAGAAGTGTTTCTGCAGGAAGCCAGAGTACCAGGGTCACTTTGTGGTAGTGTCCGGCTTCAACAGGACCACTGGCTGTATTTTCTACAACAACCCTGCATATTCTGACCGTGAGTAGTCTCCTGTTCCCAAAGCTCAAGTGGAACCTGGCATAACTGTATTTGAATGAAAGAAACACGAATGGGCTGCAGGGGCAAACTGACTTTCTGACAAAAACAAAAAATGTCTAAAGTAGATTTATTGTACCGGTTTTTAAAATATGATACTCAGAGAAAGTGTCCGAACTTACACCAGAACTTGGACGCCTGTTTCCCTTTTTCGACATATAACGGGATTATAGTTTCGTTTTAGGTTAAAGTAGGGCTGAAACAATTGGTGGATTAATTGATCAATTAATCGACAGAAAAATAATTGCCAGCATTTTTGATACTCGTTTAATCCATCAAGCAAAAACCTCAAACATTTGCAGTTTCTAGTTTGTCAAAAGTCAGGATTTGTGGATTTTCTCTCTTTCTATACGTTTGTAAATTAATAACAGTTTGGCTTTTGGACTATTGGTCCGTCAAAACAAACAATAGGAAGCCGTCGCCCTTGGACTCCCAACAACTTTGCATTTTCATCGTTTTTGTCTTAAAATTAATCGATTTAATGTACAAAACAATCATCAGATTGGTGGAAACGATTATTAGTTGCAGCCTTAGATTCAAGTATATTTTAGTTCATTTTGTTCAGAAGGTTCAAATTCATGGGTTTGTCAGCAATGTAGACTTTTTAGCTGTTAACTGTAAGCTATGAACCAATGCATTCAAAACTGCAGTTTGTGGAAGAGCCGTCTGTAGAGATAATTAGCATTAAAAATATAAAGTTTGACTGATGATGCAAAATCATCATCATCATCATTGATATACTATAATCCTCTGACTGCTAGTAACAACCTATGTTTTCAGTTTGGAACTAACAGGTGTGTGTGTTTGTTACTCAGGGGTGTGCTGCACCAGCGTCAGTAACTTTGAGGAGGCCCGGCGAAGCTATGGGACGGATGAGGATATCCTGTTCATCTTTAAGGAGAGCTGATGGACCGTGTTGATGGATTAGGATTTCACTCTTCCTCAACTCCTCATTATAGTGGCGTGATGCTGCAGGCCAACAGTCCTCATTGTCAGCTGTCGCGGATCCCCTGGGCCTTCCTCTCCGGTGCTAATAAGCCCCACTGCTCACATGAAACGCTGCAGAATCACCGCCCTAATTCCCTCTTGCACAGTCCCTACCGCCTGGCCCCGTGAAGGATTAACAGGATTTGTTTTATTTCTCTTTTTGAGATGAGCAAATGTGTTCAAATTAATTTTATTGTGTCTTTGTTGCGATGACTGTGTTTGCTCATGTATTGGAGCTTTTGAAATCTCCAACTGTGAGTATTTCAGACTCGTGAAACCACAGTG
The DNA here is from genome assembly GCA_011952105.1 of Coreoperca whiteheadi. Lineage (NCBI taxonomy): Eukaryota > Metazoa > Chordata > Actinopteri > Centrarchiformes > Sinipercidae > Coreoperca > Coreoperca whiteheadi. The sequence continues at coordinate 26,340,856 of CM022476.1, forward strand.
GATGAACTGTGGGAATCATGACAGAGAACAGGAATTACCAGGAAATAGTGTGCACACAATTCAGGGCTGATGATGGCAACATTTAGTATATCCAATTTAATTTAATTTGTTTTGTTCAGTGTTGGAAGTCTGAAGCCTCGCCTCCACTTGCCTTTTAAAAAAACAAACAAAAAAAAAAACACATCCTAACTCGCCTCTCGGTCACTTTTTATTCTGATGATTCTGTCAGCAGGGAATACGGGAAGTAGTTGTGTTTTGAGAGTCTCAGGTAATTAATGCCCTCAAGTGTGACGTGCATCAAAAGACAAAGCTAGCCCAATGCAATACTCCATAGTCTGTCTATGGAACTCAGTCTGCCTGCAGAAGAACATGGAGAGTGAACTGACCTACTGAAACACGAACTCACCAGTTTGATTCTCGTCTCGTCACTGGAGAAAGCAGCTCAACATCTTCTTAAAATATTTTTTTATTCCCGGTGTCGAGCAACATGCTGGGCAGATGGATGCGTTGTGTCGATCGTGTGGCAGAAACGAGGCGTAATTTCGACTCGATCGTGGTGAAAGGAGTTAGGGTCACTTCCTCATTGTCGTTATTTGTTAATTTTGCTATTGTGTACATGTTTTTGCACTACACTTTTCAAACCAGACATAATAAAATGTTATTTAAATTACTTTTTTTTTTTTTACCATGAAATCGCTTTTCTGAATCGATTGATTTCTCCCTGGCTGGGCTCTTTGGTGAGCACAAACGGCACATTTTAAACCGCAAGCTTTATTTTATATTAAACATAAAAGCTGCATTTATTATGTGTTATGATTAAAGGATTTTAACATAATGCTCCATCCGTGTAATTTTTTTTTTCCCCTGGCACTTGAGTATTTAATGAGGCGATTCCACCTTAAACCTCACTAGATACTAACAGTTTGCAGATTTGAGCTTAAAGCCAGAGTAAGTTAATTTTATTTTTTTTAAACAACCCCCCCAAGACCCCTCACTTACAGCGTGGCTCTAGTGTCAGCAAACTGAACATAGATATTGCTGTGCAACCGACGTTACCAAGTCAGTTCACTGACTTTGTGACTCTTCTCCAATTGCCACTGTTGCAATACAGTTTTAGCATTTAGCGTTATCCCACAATTGTCACTTCAGGACAAGTTTCATGGCCTCGCTCTTCAGGACTTGTAGCGCCGGATACTTTATCAAGAGCGCTTCGCAGACCCGTAAACCCCAGGCTCGTGTCAAGCCGTCAACGATGAAATCAACATGAGGAAGTTATCCACACGTTTGACTTTGAATTTAGTCTTCTGTGATTAAAAGGGATGGAAACAACAAAATGGAACCAATCGGACAGACTGACAAACAGAAGGTCGAACGAAAAGAAACAAACTGAACTTGGTGTTTCACACTTTTATGGACTACAGTGGACTACCATCTACTCCTTCACTATGTTGGGTTTGAAGTCGTGTCTGACAGCCTTGGTAAGTTCCTCCGCGTACTCCGCATACCGCCCAGTCATCTGTAAAGGAAGGTGTGATCAGTGAACGGGACGACTAACCGCAGTCCAGGAGAACAGACTGTATTTTCGAGCCAAAAACCGTTGCCCCTTTTAGCCAGTACGTCCAACACGCAACACACATCCAGTCCGTCCGTGCAGCGCCAAATGGGACGTACAGGGGAGGCTGCTTGCGCTCTGCCCACTTACTGTATACTTACCTTGAAACACCATTTGTCGCCGATCTGTCTGTTCAGGTTGAGATCCATGTCTACCACCAGCAGTCCGTCCCGGGTCCTAGAGAGCCCCGGGGTGCGGCTGCCGTCAGGAGCAGCCACATAACTGGATCCGTAGAAGTGTCCAAAGTCACGGTGAGCTGCGAAAGTCAGGAGAGGTGCCGCTGAGTGGCGCGGAAAGAATTCGCTCTGCCAGTGACAGCTACATCACTGTATGTTGGACCGAACATGGCTCACTAAAGGGCAAAACAACTAATTATCTGACCGACAAATCAGTGTATCTGGCCATTAAATGAGCTCTTCAATTCGTGTGTTTGATTTTGGTGTGGTCTGGTACACTAGGCACGCGGTTACAGGGTTATTTGTTTCCTGTGCCGAATAACATCCCGGTGGTCCTCATTAACCAAACTACCCATTTCGATTCAGCTACTCTCAGCTCGCCACACAGGTTACAGAGAGTTAAATGAAAATGTGGCCAACTTTCTCGAGTCCAGAAAAATACACCGCTCACCTTGTTTTCCGTCGCCCGATGTGAATTCGCTTTCGAAATGTTCCTGCGTGAAACACAAGAACGCACATAAGGCTCCCGGACACCTGAGCTGGCCCCCGTCGCTGCCGCCGTCACTGACAGTGTGCAAGGTTTCACATCCTATTGCTATGAGTAACGTTCAATTTGGGGTAGAATTGGGTGCAGAAATAGTCTGCGCTTTTGGAGCATTTACCAAAAGAAACCCTCTTAGGAAATGTTTGGAAGTGATCGAATAGTTTAACCATATAAAGACTACTGGCTGGCCATCTTTCTAACCGAACCAGATTAAAAAAAACAACAAAAAAACCCCCACTTTTTACCCCAAAATTAAAGCCACATGTAGGACTCAGGACATTAGTATAGCTAATGTTTTGTGCCTGCACTTGAGAGTCCGGCTCATACCTACGTGTATGACTGCAGTTATAGAGGCTGGCTTACCGTCCCGACGCGGTTGATTGCGCAAGTGAAGCAGTGGTTAGCTATTGCCGCATTCCTGGCCTCTACGGGCCACATGGGCTCACTGCAGAGCAGAAATAGCAATGCTGTCGAAGGATTCAAGCATAGGAAGACTGTACACAGCGCAAAGAGAGGGGGAGAAACTGGGGGGGTTAATGGGAGCCCAGCAGCTGTAGGGATTGCTAATACAGCCATGCCAGAAATAATACTTGCTCCATTCTGCCCCTTACCTGAGAGCTCCAACAGTAGCTGAGGGGTTGAAGATGATCTCAGCTCCATTCATACTGTACATGAACCAGTTGAGAGGGTGATGGCGCCCGTAGCAGATATTCACAGCAATGTTCCCAAACTGTGTCTGGAACACTGTGTGGCCAGTGTCGCCCTCCATATAATATGTAGACTGAGTGTAAAACAAAAAAGAAGCATAGTGAACATAGCAGTTTGCCTGATTTCATACAGGTGCAGTGGAAATCGCACACTAACCTCATTAAAGTCTCCAATCCTGGGAATATGGTTCTTCCTGCTCTTTCCCAGCACATTTCCGGAGTTGGAGATCACCACTGCTGTGTTCCACAGGGTGCTGTGCAGCTCTTCTCGCTCCAGAATTGGAGAAACAACGACCATGTTGTGTTTTTTGGCCAGCTAATGGCAGGATTACAGTGTGATTGTTAGACCTGTGTTCTGCAGTAAAAAGCACATCGGTGCCCTGCGCCAGACCTCAGGTAACCTCACCTCCTGGCAGAAGCGCGTGGTGTTTCCTTCCTCAGCAGACTCCGCGAACTCTGTCCATGGCTCTTTCTCGCGGGTGCAGAACGCAAAGGGCATGCCTGTGGGCAGCAGACGACGGGTTAGCCTCTTCCACTGGCTAATATGTAACTGTGCAGCTCTGACTCATGAAAGCACTCACTCCAGGTCTCCTGAAAGCAGACGATGTTTACGCCGCACACGGCTGCGACTTCAACCATTTCACCAATGCGACTGTGCATGGCACTGATCTGTGGAGGGGACAACCAGACGACTTACACCAGTCACTTTTACCCGAATAGTTTAAGTCTTTCCATCCGATGCACAGCACCCCGTCCGCCTCTATCCCACTGGTGCCACAACAGGTCTGTTGGCATGTGTTGTTTGGTAAGTAACGTGTGTCTAAGTCCTGACCTGGTCCAGGACGGGGGCATCAGTGGGCAGAACGATGCAGTGCTGAATGAGCCCCACGCGGATCCTTCTGGGCGGCCTCAGTTGTTCCTGTGCGCCTTCAAACCTGTAACCCTTCAGCTCAAAGTCGAGCTCGGAGGCAGCCAGCACAGCACTGGCCGGGAGGTCCAGCTTCCTGCGACACACAAGTCTATTTACCGCGAGTGTTCACACAACGGGCACGCAGACGGCAAGTTAGGGAGAAGATCAAACAGTGATTCCTTGTAATAACTGAGCACAATGGTCAGATATGTTGCGGTCAGGTGTCTCTCAGGCCTTTAAGTCAACAGTGAGAAGCGAGCAAAACCTTTGCCCGCTCGGTTTTTTGTGGATTCCTCTCAGACATTCAAAGCAGCATCTGTCCAAAGGACACAGAGCAGGGATCTGAACGTTACTGCCTGTGACAAGAATTTACGGTGGGCCTTAATTAAATTGACTGACACGAGGTATGTCTAAAGGAACCCCGTGACCCCGATGATAAGAGTCCTTCTTTTTTTTTTCCCCCAAGAAAAAAGCCAAACAAGCCGGTTCCAGCTTCTCAGATGTGAAGCTTTTCTGCTTTTCTCTGCCATATCAGTTAGTTAAAGTGAATATCTTTGGGTGCTGGCCTGTGGGTTGGACAGAGCAAGCTATTTGAACAGTTCGAGTTGACATTGACAAAACGAGTAATGTGTTAGACATGGACTCAATTGTTAGTTGCAGCTCTAGTTTGTGTCTTCTTTCTTCGCTGCATTATTCTCGCTTGTGTATGACAATGGGACCCCAATAACACCATTATCGCTACTTGGATGCAGAAACAGCATGTATAACGTTTTTAGGCTGTTTATTGAGTAATCCTTTCTTTTCAGAAAGGATAAAGGTCGGTACTTACACTGCAGGCTCTTCCAAAACGGACCAAAGTCCACTCAGCAGAACAATAATTTACCAGGAACAAAGTGAATAGAAAAAGCACGGTAAAAGCAAAGCGATTATGTCATTGGTATTCCTGGTTCACTACAGTCGGGCGACAACTCACTCTGTGTCCTTGCCAAATAAAATGCGTTTGACCTCTGCGAGCTCGGCCTCTGGCAGGTGCGACTCCAGACATTTCTCCAGCGATTCAAACTCACGTGCGGACATTTGTGCGGACATTTGTGCGGTTCCTGCGGGTTTGCGGCTTCGCGGCGGCGGCGGCGGCGGCGGCAGCTCAGTGGCCGCAGGTGGCGGGCTGCTTTTATCCGTTACACTCGTTACGTAACCCTTTTGCGTTTTCACGTAGTCTGACGCAATTCAGCCACCAGAGTCTAGGCCCCTAATCAACCCTGTGTAACTACCTTTCTTTGGAACGTTTACAAAGAAAGCATAATTGGTTAGAATTTTTTTTTGATCAAATCAGGCAAAAGATAAATAAATGAAATACAAATTTAAAATACTGCATGAAGGACATAACCTCGGTATTCCTAAAATCCTGGCCAAGGCCCGTATGTTTTACATTTTGCAGTGTTTGCTATTGTCAATAGATTATTTTGTCAATTTTGAAATTCTCCTTTTCTTACTTATTTCTTCGTGTTTATAAATCCTGCTTCACCTAAGAGTCATTTACTTGTAGAAATACAATGTTTGAAATATTTTGACAGTGTGATTTGGGTTGAGTTATGAAATCCCCATTTCACATGACCTACATTCACCATGTCCAGTGAATCCACTGGTTCAGGTCGCTTCACAGCTCACACGGAAAAGGAATTACACAGCTGGCCTTGTGGGACTTCTGACAATGTAGTTATGGGGTTTTATAGTCCAGTTACAAATGAGCTGATCTTCCTTGTTTTCGGAAAGGCCGACGTGTCGCTCCAGTAGAAACAGCAAACCGTCCCTTAATGCAGGACTAATCTCAGCAAACCACCCTCCTTTCCATGGCAGTGCATTGTTAATGGGCAGCGTGGAGGCGGGTGAGTACAGGGGCCTCTCCTCACTACAATGCGTTCACTCCTCATTGTTCGATGTCTGGTGAGGAAAACACATGCTGCCTTCGTACAGTCTCACACCTACAGGCACAAACACACACACCTACACATAAAAATGTGCCATTCATGGTCTGTCTAAATTAACACAGGATGGCACAACCAGTCATTCATATTGCTAAAATAATACATATACAATTTTCCAACATTATTGCTACTTTTACTGTTTTTGAATGATGAATGATATATTATATATATATAGTCTATGGGACTAATATACCAACATTTTGGGTAAATCTGAAGCATAACCATGTAATCTCAATGCCACAGTCGCTCTACTTGGTCAGTATCAGGATACACATTTTTCTCATATTGAGCTTGAAGTTACAGATCAAATGACAGAGCTCAGTTTAACTGTTTTGGTTTCGGATTTAGTGTATCTGATCTCTCTGTGATATCATCAGTAACACTCGAAGCTGTGAGCTATTACAGAAATATTCATCTTCCCAGAAGCATTACCTTTCAGTTTTCTACAGAAGTCTGAAGGTGGCTGTTTCGAAACCTTTGTGGTTGAAGCAGTTTGCGCTAAGTCCTTTGCAGTGGTGAAAGTACCTTTACTAATGAACTGTACTTTTGTAAAGACATTTCAGGTACTTGTACTTTACTTGAGTATTTCCATTTTATGCAACTTACTTCGACTCCACTACATTTCAGAGGGAGCTATTGTACTTTGTACTCCACTACATCTGTTTGACAGCTGTAGTTAGAGTTGTCGGTACTATTACTTTTCAGATTCATATTTTGCATATAACACATGCAATGCTTGTGTTTCATGTTTCAGGCGTCTATGAGCAGTTCCACCAGAGAGACATTTCCCCTCTGAACGTCTCACATGGTTTCATTTCAATAGGTGTTTGAGGCCCACAAAAGCCAAGTTATCCAGTAGTTCACAAGACAGCAAAGATTGTAGAAAAATCCAAAATAAAAACGTAGAGTTGTGTATCAGCATTTTCAGTATTCAAAAGCATTCACATAGCAGTTTTATTGAAGACGATCTCAACCATCTTCTAATATACAGTTACTTAACTCAGTTGGAAGAACAGACTATAAATACATAGCGAACAGCCTAGCTACTTTATTCATGTGTTTTTGTGTTGTTTCAGGCTTTCTACAGAAAAGTCTGTCATGACCCCTATAGAACCTATTTTTCTTGGTGGCTCTTGTTATTTGCAGAGATGTTTTTGCTCCTGGTTTGATTGGCAGGCCTGCTCCTCTGTATCCGTCCTCCTCTGATCTTTCTGTCTCGCTCCTCCTCGGGGTTTGACAGTTTCCTCAGGAGCTCTACAACAGAAGAGGTGAATTTAAATTGTAAACGCGAGGTTTGACCAACAGGAGGCCTCAGAGAGCCACTGAAAGTCTGCCGGGTGAGTCGGCATGGGCCATGAAGTTTTTTTTCCCCCTCTGCTGATGATTTTTGTTACCTGTCAACTCAGGATGACTCCGGCTGCAGTTGTTTAGGAGAGACACATATTTCCGAGTACCATCATCTCCTGAAGGCAAGTAAAGTCAGGAACTTTAATGTGTAATAAAACAGCTGGGCAAGGTGTTTGTCAGACATTTCCCACGAACCAAAATGAAGTATTCTTTTTGTTACTGTAAGCCTTGATGAGCAACCAAAATCAAAACATAACATGCTTTAGAAAACCTTTAAATATATCACATATATTTATTTATATACCGGAGTAACACCCACTCAATTCAACTTTCCAAAACTACACTTGTAATATGACATTTTGTCAGTCAGCTACTTACGTTGCCTCCGAAACTTTAAAAATCACCATCATTTCCCCGTGCTGTACCTTATTATGGACCATTTCCCAAATATTAGACACCTAAACTAGACTGTTAACTAAATGAGGTTTTGAAACCTAAATGGACTCACGGCATACTCGCAGGAGGACGTAGTGTTGTCTCTCTACCAGCACGCTGCTGGCCAGAGCCACACTTTGCTGCTTCCCCTCGAGGTTCATCACTCTACCACTGCTGTCCATCAGGTCCACACACTCTACGAGGTAGAATTTTAACAGTTTAACAGTTAACATAAAATGTTTTGCACTTACAACCAAAACCAAATGAAAGCCAAACATAGTTTGGTGTCAGTCAGGAGATGACAAAAGTTCTCCGACTTACTGCTCAAGTTATGCACGCTACAGAAGTAACTGACGTTGATTTTCTGACCCATTCACAAAAAATCAGACTAAAGTATGGGAGTTGGTGCTTTAGGTGCATTGTGTTTCGCTCGCAGTGGGGAGATAAAGGGGAAGTAAAGGAATCTGAATGGCCAAATTGAGTTTCAGTAATGTTTATTTCAGCCCTTACTACTGCTGTTAAGTACCTCTGACGCCCAGACCGCACCTCTCCTTTAAATGATGGATGAAGTTTATCAGCTTACAGTTGAGGTTGAGCATTTCCGCCCTGCTCTCTGTCAAGAAAAATATCTCTATTAACATTGCACGTTACACTTTGCATTTTGATTATTGCGTTCTCCCTGTACTCAATTACTGCATTTACTCTTATCAAACAAACCAGGTCACTGTCTTGCTAAATGTTGATTTCTAAAGCAAAGCCACCATTCACCACCCTATTGAATATATGTTGCAAGGTTTTCCAGTAAACTCAAACAAAATAATCAAACTTTAAACACCATGTTTAATGCTTCTCTACATCAACACCGTAGCTGATTTAAAAAATGTTCTATGTGAAAAGAAGAGAGGAATAAACATATCCAGGAACTTTACTAACCTCCAAACAGGATGGTGACAAACATTTTCTGGTCCTGACTGCAGCTGAGCGCCACCAGTACTGCCACTAGCAGTAGTTTAAAGCATCTGTTTATTCCAAAAAGCCCAGGGAGTAAGAAGTTTGGAGTGGGCACAAAGCACGACAATAGAGGCCGATAAATCAGTTCTGTGGTCTACACTTTGTGACAAAGACTCAGCTCTGAGTGAGAGGCTGTATTACCTGACCTGCATAATGTAGAGATGGTAATACACACACACACACACACACACACACACACACACACACACACACACACACACTCCTCCTTTGCATCCTCATTCTCTTCTCCTTTTCAGAGCTGAAGCCCTTTAAATGAGGGGACAAGGGACTGCTGTTGCTTGTATCCATGGAGTCTCTACACACAGACCGACTGGCACTCTGGACTTTAAAGTTGTTGGACAGTGATGTCAAGACTGACTGAAACAAAAGAGGTCTTCATTGTTTCCCGCCACAGATTGGAGCTAAGAAATGAAAAAAGCCCGACCCAACACTGTTTCTACGCCACTGAGGGAGAGTTTGAGTTCTGACGCTGTGGGAGACGGTCCACGTTTCAAATTCAGAGCTTACTTAAGGAGCACTGTAATCCCCGTTCACAATGTGCAGTTATACATTACAGTGCTAAATCAACAGCAATGTGGGGGCTCTGTAGCCTAGTCAGTGCTTAAATGTTTGATAACCACCACGCTCCTGAAAGCGGTTATAATCAATCCTTTTGTATCAACGACGTATCAAATGACAATGTGAAAACAATCTGACAATGTGAAAGGGGTCGCAGTGATGAACCTACAGAGAATAATCACCTGAATTGCCACGACAACCTAAAAGGTGATTTTAAGTCAGCGTTGTTTACAGCTTGATCCTGCTGCCTCCAAGTGGGCAAGAAATATCAGTTGATCGGGGTTCAAATGGGCCATAACGGATTTTTAGTAAACAGTGGGTTTATCACAGCAACAAACAGATGTCTGCTCCATCGGTGAACGATAAGCTGATGGTAAGACTGAACAAAGATAGTAAAAGTACAACCAGCAGACGGTGAGCTTAGCTTAGCATAAACACTGAACACAGGTGGAAACAGCTAGCCTGGTCCAAAGGTACAAAAAAAGAAAAATGAAATGTCTATTCCTTTAATATAAGATACTGATTAGAGCAGCTTTATAACCAAATGATTTCCAACAAATACACACTTTCATGGTTCTTTTGCAATGACAAATACGTTTTCTTACTAGAGCTCCAATAAATAGCTGTAATAGCCTCAAATGTTTAATCATAACCTTGACGTGACCCAGCTGAGGAGACAAGATGTTGCCACACAGGACAGCAGCAGAGCATGCGGCCTCGGGAGGTCTCTGTGGTGAATCCTTAAAAGAGCACTAAAGACCTCCGGGGAGGCTTTCAAAGAAGTGGGCCCTGTGCCCTGTAACCTGAACTCGCAAGGGAATTACGGAAAAAGCTGGGAAAATAAAGAACTCCAAAGATAGTTTGATTGCTTAACTAACCATTTCCCGGAATGGGCAAACCAGATCGCCGACGCAGTTCTATACGGTTCCAGATCTGATATGAAACGTGACCCTGCCTGGTGAGAAGCCATTTGGGAGCCTGGAGCTGTTCCTACAGCTACTGGATAACGGATGGGCCATCGTGGCCATTGCTGAACACAAACACAGTAAGTACACTTTGAAAATGTAAAAGGATTTATTTAAAGACAGGACTTTGTGCTAGCCTAAAACAGAGGGCAGTAGCTGCACTGGACTGAGGGCGAAGTCATAAGGAACAAATAAAAAACAGAGTGAGTTTGATTTAAGTCCAAAATGAAATCATTCACAGTCCTCTTCAAATCATTTTGCATTATTCATCAGAAGTCAACATTTACATGAATATAACTTAATAAGCACGGTCAAGTCACATTGTCACGCCTTTGCTTTTACAAATGTGAAACGTTACATTGCTATTGACATGAACCAACCTGTCACTGCTGAAAGGTGCTGTTGTTGCTGCTTAGTCCGATTAGAAACAGCATGGGACCAACAGGGAGCAACTGGGTGCAAATCGAAATCAGAACCCATTCATTTCTGTTGAAGCTGAACTACAATGCGAGAGAAAGGAGTAGGCGGGATGTGAAAAATGTTTAACTTCCTGCAAATGAGCGTGACCGTTGCTAACGCCGTCCTCGCGGGTCCTCAGGACGGCGTGAATCAAAAGTTGGTGCAAATGATGGCGCAATACTGCATGAGAAATGATCGCCTGCCCACGATCCATGGTGGTGGTATGTGCTGAAATCCATCAGGGTACGTTTATATTCACATCCCTGAAAAATGTGTCAATAAATTAATAAGATTTCATCTTCAGCCAAAGGCCCATTCAGACCAGAAATGACCAGAACATTAACTTTCACACTGTGTTATTTTATTTCAACCCGCCAGTTAAACAATGAGGGACATCCTGAAACAGCAACAGTCACTGCCTTTTCCAATATTTCATGCTTAAGAGAGTGAGAGGTCCATACTGTCCCTTCTCTCCATACTGAGCTGAGCTTTGGTGGGTTAAGTTCTTTCACTGGTCATTTCACAAGTGCATTTGCACGGAACCCCAACTATTCGCAGAGAGGAAGCGAAATCATGTTGCGCTCTTGTTTGCTGAAATCCACGCGGCGCCAGTTTTGATGTGTGAAATGCTTGCACCTTGAAGAAAGAAGTGCCAGTTGCTCAATCGATTTAAACCGCTCTTGGTCACGTGGGGCGTCACGAAGCAGCGGGAACCTCTTTGGGCCACTAGCAGTGCATATGGACTTTTAGTCTGGTTTAAATTAAAAAGTCACTGTGTTTACACAGTGGAGACGGTTTCTTGCGTCAGGGAGATTCAACTTATCTCAGTGACTCAGTTGTCCCGTTTCCACTGAGCGCTGCCGCTGAGCTGATGTTGAGATTTTACTGCAAGGCTCCAGAATACTGCCGAATGATCCCTCCTGTGCATGCGTCAGGACACCTTTGCCAGCTCACTAAAGCAACTCTTCTGCTTGTTGAGCAGCGATGCGGAGCCGAGGTTCTGTTTGTCCTTATCCTACGCGACTTCTGGTCCCGCGCAGCCATGCTGCTGCTCTGCATGCTATAGATGATGACCCATGGGGATCTGAGTCTGTCTGAGGGCTTGCAGTTGACAAGGGCCCATCTTAGGACAGTGGGAGATGATGACTGACAGAGGGGGGTGGGATACTGCCTCCAGAGCGCCCCCTACAGGAGAGATGTGAGCAGGGCAGCGGTAGGAGCTTTCATAGCTACTGCTGCTGCTTTGTTCAGAGAAAAGGTCAAAGCTGAGGCCGTTTGCCTTGAGTCTGATGGAGTCAGTGATGCTGTTGTGAGTGGAGTTGCGCTTACGGCTGCCACTCTCGAACCGCTCGCGCTGGCCCAGGATGTGGCGCCGGATAATCTTACGGAAGGTTTGTCGGAACTCCCGGATGCGGTAGGCGTAGATGAAGGGGTTGACCACCGAGTTGGCGTGGGAGAGAATAATGGCCACATACATGATCCAGACTGGCGGGCGATCGCACTGAGGACAGAAGAGGGTGAAGCAGTTGATGATGTGTAAAGGCAGCCAGCAGACTGCAAACAGCCCCACAATGATGGCCAGAGACTTGGCAGCCTGGACCTCCTTCTGCAGCGTGGAGCGTGACTTCTCTCCGTGAAACGCTTTCACCTCGATCAGCTTGAGCTGGTGGCGAGCGGCCATGAAGATACACAGGTAGATGGCGAGCATCAGCAGCAGGGGAATCAGCACACAGGCAAAGAAGTTGAAGTAGACCATGTACTCCATGACCACCACCTCCTCAAACAGGCACTTCATCAGGCCGGGCGGGCAGGTGCTGTTGGTGCTCTCGGACAGGTTGTGCCAGCCCATCATGGGGGTCAGGCCGATGATGATGGATAAAACCCAGCAGATGGCGATGATGCCTTGTGCCCGCTGGCCTGTCACCAAGCTGTTGTACCTGGAGAGGGAGACAGTACGAACATCAGTCTAACAGCTCAAAACTCTGCAAGATAGAGGTTAGAGGCCATAGTCATTGTAGAGTTTAAAGTTTTCAACAACAAGTACATACAAGAATGTACGCTTTAATTAATAATCTTTTGTATACAGTTATTGAAGTTCCCCTTGACTTATATTTTGCTCAGCTAATTGCTCTGCGGAAACACTTCTCATTCCGGAACTAAAAGAAAAAAGATAAACAAACAAAGTCTTTCAGGACTCCTCAAAGGAAGCATCTATTTTGAGTATGCCTGTAGCGCAGTGTGGGAGAGCAGCTGAGATTTTTGGCTTGTTCCTATCACATTCTTGAGATGTTAAAGTGCAAAGGTTAATGCTGCAAAAACAGGGATGCTAAAAAACAACACAGAAACCCTCACGTATCTTCAGCCGGAGGAGGAGGCTGTGTGAAAAGGGATAGTTTGAGTCTTGAAAACAGGAAGGCTGAGCTCGATGTGGCCCAGCGGTACAGTGTTTTAGTATGATGAGGCGACAGCTTGAGCAGCTGGCAGCATCGCTGCTGGTCAGCGTGTCATTGGGTGACGGGTTAAATGTCTGCAGACGTACCATCCTTAGCTCATTTGAATGCTGAATCCAAGCTGACGCACAACATAAACGGTCAGAAAAGCGCAGTGTTTTTACAATAAAGTAATAAAGTAAGATTACACGAGGGGGGGGGGTTACACAGTCTGTGGAAGCAATTAGAGCAAATATCATTTGACTGCTCAAGGGGGACACGGCCTCGTGGGAGACGCCATTTCTGGACACACTTATTCAGCCGGGGCTTTCTAGTTCAGATGTCATGCCTTAACAACTGATAGATAGAAATGACGTATGAAGTTTTATTGTGAGACCTCCACTGCTTGGGCCTAAGAAACACATTAGACTAAGCTGAGAATATTAAATCATGCACTTTATGTTCTTATGTTGTTTCCTAAAACATATCTTTCTACTTTTAATAAACCTTTTTGAACTTTTGGGTTGCCAGGTTGAGAACAATCCCTTCGGTGGTTTGCATTTATAATGCAGTTATACATCTTTGTAAATAAATAATACATCTCCCTTTCTAACAAGCCCTCTAGACTGCAGCTGTTAATGTTAATAAAGGCTTTTTATTCTGTCAAGTCAGCAGTTGTACATGTTGTTAATAAATAGATTTTAGTCCAAGTGAGTGAGGGCTTTTTCGCAACATGGATCGGAAGTTCTAACTAATAGCTTATAACTGATCCATAAAGCATTTATACACTATTTATTAACCAGTCATAAAGCCACCATGTATAACTCATCTTTCTCCCCTAACTGCACAAGAAGTATCCACAGCCACACTTGTGACTACCAAGACTTTCCCAGAATCGAGTCTTGTGGGTCACTGACCTGAGGGGGATCTTGATTGCAATGTAGCGGTCTATAGCGATGGCCAGCAGGCTGAAGATGGAGCTCTGGGTGAGAACCAGCACGAAGCAGGCGATGAACAGGCAGCCGTAGAAGTTGGAGCAGAAGCCGGTGCTGATGACGATGGAGAAGGGAATGGCCAGGACGCCCACGGCGATGTCGGCCACCGCCAGCGACACCACAAAGAAGTTGGTGATGCTCTGCAGGTTGCTGTTGAGGCACACGGCCCAGCAGACCAGCACATTGCCCAGCACGGAGAACACAGCAATCAGCAGCTCCAGGACGATGTAGACGACGGAGGTGCCGCGGTCGTCCGGCATGGTGAGACAAACGGCGGGGTCACTGACGAGGACGGGGGAAACCTCACCTCAACGACCATAGCGGCAGCCCGGCAGCCGCTGAGCTCAGCCTCCTCGCCTCCGACCCTTTCAGAGACATCCACCAGACTCCCCGTGTGCCGCTGTGGCAACCACCTCACGCCTGCTCAGCTCAAACAGCTGGAGAAAAAAAAAAAAAAAAGAAAAGCTGACTTGACTTCAGACGGAGCTGCCGACGCTAAAAACTCCACACGCAGGACACAGTCGCCTCCATTCTCCCCTGGTGAAAAAGCTCCTCTGCTGTCCTCTCCCCTCAGGTCCTTCCCCCCAGCGGCTGTTTCCCATGAACTTCTGGAGGGGCTGAGATGATGCCAACAATGCACATCACTGGAACATTTTGTCGCTGGAGATAAAGAGGTGCAGAAGTGAAAAGGAGGAAGTGCTTTTACAATAAAGGAAGTGAATTTCAACAGATACACTTGCATCGGATATGAAAGTGCTGCATTACTGTGATGATGTGGTGTTCCTAAAAAGTAAACATGTACTCATATGTAAAGTCTGCTTCTCTGAAAAGACTGAAACTGACTTATTAAATTTCACATTATGGCCATATCGATTTGTCTGAAAGAGCCTAATGGAGGTTCATCCTGGACTACTGTTTCGAATTTAAACAGACTTGTGAACCTAAAAGTGAATTTCCTTTTAAGGCCTAAATGTTTCCCAGATATCCCGCTACAAATGAGTGCGTAGGTGGGGTCCTGAAGAGCATGAAGAGCTTTAAATCTAAACACTTTTTCAGAGGCTTCAACGCGCTACCAAGTAAAAACCCCTGGAGGACATACTTGGGCATTCAAATGATCAAATTCAAAGATATTCGCACCCTCAGCAGCTTCAATGTGAAGATTCGAATAGCTCAAAAACCCATTTTAGTCTGCAATATTGGTCATGGAGTGTTCCGTGTTGTGGGACTTTGGGTTGCTGATGTCCTGTATACACAGCCCCTTTTGACCCTGCAGAGCAGCAATGGGAGAGCGGTTTGTGTAGACTTCAGCAGAGTCGAAACACACACGTAGCAGAGCTGCCAGGGTTTCGGTGCCGGGGTAGAGATCATATGCAGGAAACATGGCTGGACGCTTCTGGGAGCAGCAGGAGCGAAGGCGGAGAATCTAGTGAAAATACTGGGTGTCACTTTTAATTATTGCAACCCGGACCGATATTATCGAACTGCTAAAAGCTACATTTTGGGTTTATGTGACAGATAGAACTAAGAATCCTTCATTTGTCGCAGACTTAAGGGCCCTGAACACCTACTTCCTCAGTCAGCCTCTCACTGTGAGCAACAGTGTCCTACATGAGCACACAATTTTCTGTGAGCGTTGGAACAGTTTTGGTTTCTTCACCTGAGAGATTTCTGCATTTGCGTTTTTGTCCGAGCTCTTCAGTGGGCAGGGCTCAGTGGGAAAAAGGTGATGTCACGCGCGTCTGTTCACCGTTTAGGATTTAGCAACACCTGAATCGGGAAAATGTGTCGGTCAAGCCTGATCAAACCACGCCCACACGGTCCTGATGAAGCAGGTTAGCTGAATTGTTGAGTGTTAATTACAAATAATAATGAAGGATGTTTTTTCCAAAGCTTAACTTGGATTATTGTTTGTTTAGTCATGAATATTTAATGTATTAGAGAAATACTTTTGATGTGAAACCAAGTGTTCAGAGGCTTTAATGCGTATGTTAACAGTAAATAAGATGACTACAGTGTAATGTGGTGATTTAATATGTGTCATTAAAACTTGACTCTGCAGTTCCCCTCAGGTCTACGGAGCGTTGTAACATCTTTCGGCTCGTTGTTTTGGTTTGACGGCCCTTACCTTTTTTATTTTGGTTCACTCTCACGGCTCTCATCAGAAAATGATGCTACCAATTTTCCAGTGAAAAAGCTCTAAAACACCCCACGCTAGCTCCTCAGCACTTCACGACAAAATGCTTTCACACTCGGTGCAACATATCATCAGACAAACCTGGAGATCCTCTCTCGAAGCAGCTGTCAAGGCCGAAGAGACTGCACATGAATTGCAGGAATGAGTCCTAAAAAAAGGTGGGTTGCTAACAAGTGGCTAAATGAGACTACAGAGGTTGTCTGGGACATTAAACGTCATCACTCCAAACCCAAAAACTCGTCTCCTCACTAGTTCGCCTTTGCAGCCTCGTTGTGTCAAGTTTGTGTGATGTATTCTGCATCCATGGTTTATACTCGCACTCTTGCAACGTATTCTGGGTCACGGTAAGAGCAAAGGCTTTTGTAGAAGAGGTAGGCGCCCGAAATCAAATTACCCAGATATTTCCCTCAGGAGTTGGTGGAGAGCACAACTAAACTAAAAAGGAAGTTAATATTGGACCTACACTGGCCAGGTACCCAGAAACACAACTGAATGAATGCTATTGTTGCTCTGTGTCTGCTGCACGTGTAAATGAGCCACCGTTTGCTAGGAAGTTTCGCCATGTCAACATGAGAGGTGATAATACGTCAGTGTTGCGTTCATAGCCTGTTTCTGTTGCCCCCAGGTGGCCAAAAAAAAACGTCGACGCAGGTTTAAGAATACAAACTTGAATTTAAAATAGCTCCAGAGGCCTTTCAGAGGAGCCCGGTATACGGCTGCAGTACAGAGACAGAGGAGAACACACACCTTCTCATACATGTTTTGAAATGGCTGCATAATACGTCGTGGGTCATAATGACTAATAGGTTATCTGAGGCAGTAAGTCAGAATAAGGTAGTTTTAGGGCACTATTTGCAGCTAGTGTTTGATTGGAAAGCTGTGAATGTCGCTTGATAAACGCGTCCTATTCTTTACATTTAGCAAAGAACGTTTGACTCCTATGCTACTGTAGGCCTTTTGGGCATTTTTTAGTTCTTAGAAGTTTGATAAATGTGGCCCCTGGTCTATTCTCAATTAGTGACTCACACTGTAATCAGATTGCCTGTAATCTGTGTGAGGAATCGGCCACAAAGCTGCTGTTTTTGTGGCGATGAATACCCTCAGAGGGAATGTTTCTTGAGGTTACGTCGAGTTTTCGGAGATAACAGCTGTGCTGGAACACCGAGGTCTTTGCTCTCTGAGTCAGGGTTTTCCCTTTGGGTCGGATGAGGCCTTTTTATTATCGGACTTGTTATTTCAAGGTTGATAGTTATCGCTAAGTTGTTTTGTTCCTTCTATTTGTCTTCCAACTAAAGTTTTTGTTGGTCTCTTTCCTCCGAGCGCCGGGGATATTCATTTGTCTTGATGTCAGAGACGTTTGGTGTTACATTGCAGTGTATTATAATGTTTTATGCAGCGACGCGTCAACAAAAATCCCAGAGGACAGTAAAGGAAATAATGGATCTCTGAAAACTACGGCGGTGATTCTCTCATGCTTGCAATGAATCCTACAATAACAAGCTGTCCTGAGATGGAATTATGCAACACATCAGAGAAACTCCATGGATTTATAGTGAAGCACTAAAGTGCGGTAAAGCACTTTGAATTGCCTTGTTCTTGAAATGTGCTACACAAATAAACTTGCCTTGCCTTGAAACAAGGGAAAGTGAAGTCTTTCTTAAGGTCAGGCTTTGGTTTACACTAGCCATTTTAGGTCATGACTTTTGCTAGGAAATTGAAATTCAAAAGTATCTTTGTATTCAGATACATGATTGAGATGTTTGGTCCAACCGGCAAGTGAATTAAGGATTAAAATACCATTTACAAGGCTAGTAAAGTTCAAATGAATTTCCCCCAAACCCTACAGCATCACCAAACCAAACAAAAAAAACGCATCCTATCACTTCAGCATTCTCCTCATGCCAGGCGGAGGAAGCACAGGAGGAACAAACATCAAAGCTCTCAGCTTCCTGATAACAGACACTGCCACTGTCCGGTGCTGATGGAGGCTGAAAGTGACAACATGTCTGCTGGCAGAGTGATTAGGGCTGTTCATCCTCTAGCGAGAGCAGCTACGCTACTCAAGTGTCCATGAGCTAAACCCTGTCCACAGCGCCAGCTCCAGGAGAGCCTCTGAGAGTGCCCCACCCCAAGTAATAAACATTACAAATGACAATTAAAGCACAGCTGTCAATTCCTTGTGATATGACCCACTTTACTCTGCCTTTATAGTTCTACTTGGACCCATGGTCAGATTAACTCACTAGTAGGGCAAAAAGTAGCTGTGGGCCCCCACTGCCCCCCCGTCTGTGCTCGTTTAATTAAACACAAATGTGTTCATACGGACCATTTACAGGTAACAATGCAGGACCTGCCTTGAGGCCGTTATCATTTGATTTTATATTTGACTTTAGTTGTCCATATTCCAAAGCACATTTGCAATTATTCAGATTACCACAAACCACCTGACACATGTACAGGGCCTTAAGGGCCCCTGAAAGTCGCTAGCTGTAGTCCAGCCCAGTTTGGACTCAGACGGATAGATGTAGACCCAACTTTTCCCTCTCTACAAATATTTCGTTCTAAAAACGTTGTGCTGAATATAGTCCAATGACTGAAAAGTTGTCATACGTTTTCACCTTTTGGCACCTTTTCTACATGTAATACTACTACAAAGACATGTTTATCACCTTAACTTGTATTTCACTGATCTGTTACAGACTCAACGGAGACTTGTTTTCCTCCGGACACACTTTAGACCTGTTTGATTCGAACCTGCCTAAACCTGACTTGGGCACTGACTCGGACTACGGGCTTGAACATCAGCATGCGGTTGCTTGTAAGACAAGGCTCTATTACCAACTGCCCCAGGCTCAAGGGCCAGCAGCCCCAGGGGATACTGTCAAATGATTTTTGGCATTTTCTTTATAGAGAAAGTGCATAACTTAAGTACAATACAAACTAATTATTGCAGCATTATTGT
This sequence comes from Coreoperca whiteheadi, assembly GCA_011952105.1. NCBI lineage: Eukaryota > Metazoa > Chordata > Actinopteri > Centrarchiformes > Sinipercidae > Coreoperca > Coreoperca whiteheadi. Next base: position 26,360,166 of record CM022476.1, read on the forward strand.
TGCATTATTTGTTTATATTGTTATAACCCAGGACCTGCAGGTCTGTTTCTATCTGAACGTGAGTTTCAGGAACTTCAAATAAGCTTTAAGCCTGTCAAAACAGCAGGCAGTAGGTAGAATACGAGCTTAAGTCCTTCTGATGAAATGGTGAAGGTAAAAGTCCACACAGAAATCCCACAGCGCCAGCACGACATTTCCCGAACTTACACACACGCGCGCGCGCGCAGAGTATTTTCTCGGCCCACAGGTTGCTTCCTGCTCGCCCTTGTTCTCACAGCGTGTGCGTGTAGGGTGGGGGTTGGCGAGGAAACCGAACACCCCCAGTCTAGGACACCTCGTACCAAACATCACCGCACGCTTTCAGAGGTTTGCCCTCGTCCCGCGTGCGGTCTCCGCGCGCTGCGCGCTGGTACAGAAAGGCACCGTTTAACACGTTACGTTGCACGCGGTAACGCGGAATGAATTCCAACATTCAAAATCCTGAAGTTTAATAGATTTTTCTGCAGAGTTCAACTTTTTGTCAATTAGAGCGACTCACCTTCTTCTCTTGATGTCCATCAGCCTGAAAGTAGATTTCCGACAGAACATGAGGGATGCCTACAACATCTGATTGCACTTAAGATGATGAGGTGATAAAAGCAGGCTCGACCTACAACAAAATTTAAAAAATAATTTCCGTGATAGATAGGCTATATATATTTATATTTCCGCAAATGATCGCTTTCACTTCCCACTGAGCGACAGGTGTGAGACCTCTTCAAACCGCCCGAGTTCGCTTCAGAATGCTGCTGCAGGAAATTAAAACGCATTTAAAGCCTGATCGATGTCCCCTGCTCGCATTAGCAGAAGTAACGCCGCTTCTTTGGTGAATGACTTCAAACGGATGAGACTCGCTCTTCTCTCTCCCCCCCCCCCCCTCAGTAAAACATATTCAGCCTGATTGAGCCTCCGTTTCCTCTCCAGGGGCGGATCAGTTAAAAGCCTGCTGTGTGTGCAGATGAGTCTGTGGATGACACACATACAACTTTGTGTACCCGGTGTGGAAGCCTGAGACACACATGAGTCAGGCAGTCCAGTTTATCTAGGCATGTTCTTGCACTGTAATGTTTAAGAGAAATTGTATTTCATTTAATAGTTACTGTAGGTCGACCGGAAATGTAACTTAGTGACTATTTCTGACCCAGGGGTCAAGTTGAAACCACTTGCTCAGACACTGATGACGACACACATGGCTGTTTCAGTGGTCTTTTATAACTATTGCCCAGAAAAAATAAAGCAACACAAAACCAGACAGCACTTTTTATTACAACTAATTATCATCGTAGTGTGCACTTAATACTGTAGCTTAGTCCCACACACACACACACACACACACACACACACACACACTTATTCATTCAGCTTAAACTTTGCAAAGGAACAATTTCAGCACTGCATGTAGTGTGATCAGGATTTTTCTCTTAGAAAAAATAAAATAAAATAAAGAATCCACACCAAAACCTAAATGCAGCATGGATCATTAAAGAAAAAAAAAAAAGAAGAGCATCCTGGAAACACAAAGACAAAAGTAAAGCAGGTTCAGTGGGATTTCTCAGAGCATTTTCAAGTAAACAAAAAGAACAACAAACTTAGCGTGGTGAAGTGGACCCATAAAGACATAATGCACGGTTCACATTGACTTTTCCGGTTTTGGTAAAGCGATACGTGTCACGTCATCTCAGGTCCCGAGCAATGTCCCTCTCAGCTGCATCATGCGGAGGTGGAATGTGCTTCCTAGCTTCTTCTCCTTCTTTTGTGTGTGTGTTTGCCCCGGCCGCCTGCTCTCTACCTCAGCAGCGTGCATCAATCACTCCCCGTCGGCACACGCTGGACCTCGTAAAGTCCCCGGATCACTAAAGCGCGTTCAAAACGCCCTTCCAACGTCCAGCACGGAGGGGCTTCAGATCTTGCCGTACAGCTCTCAGGCAGGAGGGACAAAACACGTGGGGCCCTAGCGGTGGAATCGAGCAGAACCCAATAAAACTGTTGGCTGATAATCCTCAGCATCGTGGCAACACAAAGCCCCATCAACAGAGAGCCAGTGCTTCCAAATGTCATTAAATAACTCGCGACCACTCTCTCTCGCGCGCGCGCGCACACACACACGCGCGCACGCACACACACACACACACACACACACACAAAGAAACTGTCAATGTTGCAGGCTCTTGTGTCAACTTTAAAAATCACTGAACGCCTAATGCAGCTGTACACGTTGGGGCGACGTGGCTTGGCAAACGGCACGGCAGGATGTGCTTCAAAAATCGAGACCAAAATGCTGTTTCTGAAGGCTGCTGGCAGCGTCGCCTGATCCAGATCAACAGTGGCCTGTAATCACCTCCACCAGACGCATGAGGGGATCCGGCCAGCATCCTACCCATCACTCACCCCTAGCGTCCCCCCCCAAGAGGCACAAACGGGACCGAGCCCGGTCTAGGGACGACTCCCGAGCGGTGACGCGTGCCTGGTGAGGGGAAGAGAACTGCAGCCTGAAATGGCACCGTTTCCCCCGCAGAAGCCTTGGCTAAACTGGCGGGACGTTAGTGTGGAATACACAAAACAAAAACAAAAAAACAGCTTATCTCAGTGCAGCCACTTAACTGTATGTGCAATAACCGCGTACGCACTTCGGACAGACGACTGAAGCAATGAGCTCACTGCAATGGATGGAAACCATGCAAACACATACGGCGGATTTGGTCCGCTGAGGCACCCGATAAACGCACAGCGGCCGGACGGCTTTACATGGCAACAATGCAGCTTAAGTCCCCACTATTCAGCATTTAGAAGCAGTATAGAAACACGTAATAAATGGTTTATAACACTATAATGACGCTGCACGCAGATATCTGTCAGCAACTAGGCCACAACTCCTCATGTGAGGCATCCTTAAGTGGAGGCTGCTGCATAAACAGATAATGAGCCGACAATATAGTAAAACACAGTTGTAATTACACACAATGTGCTGATTAGGTTGTAATAGCGGACAAACACTGCACAACAATAAACACTTAAAATTTCCTTGCATACAACTACATCCTAGTGTTATTAACCACTGATTTATTTACTGCCATAAATAACTAATGGGGGGACTCACAGTGTTAGCCACATTAATGATGCTGACTGAAAGCGGACAAATGAAATGACATTGTGCGCTACAACGTTACTGCTATGCTAATGGTTAGTCACACTAGGAACTTCAAAAACTACCTGTCTGACGCAGCATCTGTATTAACACACCAAATAAGTCAGGGGCACGGTGAATTGTCCAATCACTTGTGCATATTTTGTCATTCATGTGCAACATAAATGGTTTTGCAACATCTGCTGATGTTAAAGCAATAGTTTGCCACTTTGGGAAACATACGTGTTCGCTTTCTTGCCAACTGTCCGATGAGACGGTTGCTCTCTCTCTCTCACGTCTGCATGCTAAATAGGAAGGCAGAGGCAGCAGGCCGTTAGCTTAGCTTAGCATTAAGACTGGCAACATGCCAATTATTGAGCTTTAGGGGTGCTGCTAGGTGGAGCTGGTTAACTTTGGACACAGGCAGGCTAAACAGTTTCCTCCTGTTTCCAGTCTTCATGCTAAGCTAAGCTAAGCTAACCAGCGCCTGGTTCTAGCTTCACATTTAGTGCACAGGCATGAGAGCGGTGTCAAACGCTGACAACAAAGCAACCGAGCGTATGTAGGTTGAACTATTGCGTTTGAATGAGGCGCTGCGTTGAGCCTTTGAATGCGTGTGTCTTCCCCTATGAATCCCTTACTGCTGGTGTCCAAATACTAGAGCACATTTTCCCAACATGAAGGCCCTGGGTGAGACTCTATTTTTCTAATTAGAGCCCCAGGCTGATGCAGTTTTAAGGCTCTCTGATTTAAAATAAAATTAAAAAAAACTTAGCTTGTCAGTCAAAATACAGTTTATCAAAACACTAAATGCTACTCACTCATATTTTGGTTATTATGAAATGATGCAGTGTGCTGTGCGTGCCTATTGAAAGGAGCCTAGGTGCAAGATGGCGAATGCAGGCCTACAAAATGCAAACACTCACATTATACGGTTTAGCGTTCAACTCCACACACACCAAATGATTATTAGTCCACCTTCATGAGTCTTTTAGTGAAACACCATCAGAAGACTGTGTTCGTGCAGCTGAAATAAAAAAAAAAAGAGGCTCTGAGACGTATTTGGCAACAACTCCTCAAATGTTCAGCGTCACAAAGTGTAGTGAAAAGACCCTGCCTGTGCGGAGGCCTGGCCCACAGAGAGCGCTCACATCCCGGTCGCCTGGCATCAGAACTCACACAGGCACTTGATCCATTGAAAGAGAGGCATCGGTATCGTGCTGCAACGTCTGGAAGACTTGGTGCAAAACGGCTGCGTCTGTCTGAATTCCTTTCAAGGGGGCATTTCAGGGTTGTGGGGGAATTCCAACATCACTGGCTTCTGGTTTTTTTTATTCTGCAGAAAGCTGATGTTTTTCACAACCAACAAAAGAAAAAAAAAAACGGAAAAACCCCCCAAACATTGTGACTGTTTATGAACATGACTCCTCTTGCAAAGTAGCACGCTGAAAGTCAGATTTGCAGGAATTCCCCCGCAACACCCTGGAAACCGGGTTAACGGCGAAGGAATATTATTTGCCAGGAAAAAGCCAGGTAGAAGGCACTGAGACTTGGATTCTTTTTAATGCTGGTCCTTCAGACGTGACCTGAAGGCAAAGGTGATCTACAGGATTTCCTCGCCGGTCAGTTCATACTCGGTTCACCAGGCTACTTCGCATGGCTTACGAGTGTAACAGTAGACATGTAGGCAAGCCCTTCGGACTGCAAACTCTACACAAAGCGCCTTTGACGCTGCACTGGGAGGACTGGAGTAGCTGTGTGTGT